>CM040915.1:33348240-33455740 GCA_023029165.1 Gobiocypris rarus | reverse complement strand
TGTTCAAAATATCAGTCAGATTCAAAACGAAATGATCATAACTCACCATACTGTGTCTGTTATCCCCGAATCGGCCGTTGAGATTGGCCAGGTGGCAGTTCTTGTACCACCAGGCTCCTTGATGAGTGAGAGCACAGTTCCCAAGAGCAATGTCATTGTCCGAATCAACGGTGGAGAACGATCCGCCCTGGTGGTACGTCATGGCATCACCTGTGCACAATGTGTTATTAATCACACCACTCCGTAACACTCTCTCATGCTAGGAATCATTAGTTAAGCATCACACGCCGTTCAGTTTATTAAAAAAAAAAATATATATATATATATATATATATAAATACACCATTGTATAAGGTTGTCATTGAAACACATGTATTGTATTGTATTGTGTTAAACTGACTTGAAACAGTTGCATTTTAGCTCCTTTTGAAAGAACGTGTCGGTGAAGCCGAAAATAACATTTGATACTTGTTCAATTTACTTAAGTAAATTAAGTTATTCCAACACAATTCTTTTTGACCACCTTTACTTAATCCATTTGAGTTGAGAGTACATAAATGATTAACCAGGAACAGGTTTCCCCTTCCCATCATGCTTTGCACAGGACTGGATACGGAGAGTAAAGGTTGAAATAAAATGTTATTGTATGCGGGGTTTTTTTTTTTCATCAAGAAGAAAAAGTTGGGAGACTTGTTAATGTTTAATGTTCTTTTATTGTTATTTTTTAAAAGAGATTGTGGTGTGTTTTTGGAGGTTGCCATGGTGACGTGTGGAGCATGAGCTTGGGACCTGCTAATAACAATTAAAGTTGATTTAATAATTAAAATGTATCATGGACGTAACAAAACCATCTTCTGGCTATAGCCAATAAAAGTTTGTAAAAGGGTTTCTTGTTAGATAACATTTGTAATTGTTGTAAAAAAATATTTCACTAAATAAAAATAATTAACTGGATTACTTGTTTTGGTTTTTGTTTATTACACTGTAAAAAAATATATATATTTTAAAAGTAAGTTGCATTAAAATTGTGAGTTCATTGAAATTAATTCATTGAGTTAATACAATGAACATTTTTCAGAATCGACATCACCCTTTATTCAAATAGTATTAAAATATTTTGTAAACATATTGTGTAATTGTGTGTTGTATTTGTTATAATGCAGTGAAACATCCCAAACTGTGCTAATTTTTTATGATTTATCATAAACATGTTTTTTTAATTTATGTGGTTCAGATACAATAATATTTTGAGTTTCTATTTACTAAACCAATTTCCTTCATTGTATTAACTCAAATTCTTAATTTAAATGAACTCAACATTTTAAGGCAATCAGGATACTTGCTTTTTTAAGTTAAACCAACAATATTTTTTACAGTGTTTTAATATTACAATAATTGAACTTAATAGTTTTGGACAAAAGTAAGAATGTTAACCTGATTCAACTAAATGGCACTGAATTAACCTTGTGTAAAAAACTAAAGTTTACTGAAATAAACAATGTTAATAAACTCAACATAACCCAGTTACATTAACAATTGCAGTAAATCCAACATATTCATCATTTATGAAGCAATAATAGACATTAGTAAGCAGTTTATAAATGCAGCTGTAAATGCTTTGTTCTTGATTTATAAGCATATCTATAATGTCTTTAATAATTGTATTTTCATACTTTGTTAATGATCAATTTATCACTTCTGCACTAAGTATTTCAATATTTACAAACCAGTTATTTAGGAGTTGTCAAGATCATTTAGAAAGTGTAATTAAACCATTTAAATGTACATTTATGCATCTTATTGTTTAGACATATGGTGATAGTTACTCTGTGTGTTTATGGATGCTTTATTAACACATATTCCTGCTGTAATTCATGATTTATTAAACATCGTCAGTGAACTATTCCGTAAAGCTTTCACAGAGGAGATTTAATGCTCAGTTATTCATTTTGTGGCTTGTTTTATAATTATATTCTCTTGCTTTCTTATTCTTATTATTCTTTATTTTTATATGCTATTGCAGAGGTTTATTTTTCACGGTATATCAAGTGCACAGTTTAATTTTTTGCATCTTGAAATAAATATTTCTACGTTCTGTATCTCTCTGTGTTGTGTTTGTTTCCCTTTCCTGTTTTTGAAGAGAACTGAGCATTAAATCTCCTCTGTGAAAGCTTTACGAGGCTTTAGATCTCAGGAATAGTTCACTGACGATGTTTAATAAATCATGAATTACAGCAGGAATATGTGTTAATAAAGCATTCATAAACACACCTTGTAACTATCACCAAATGTCTAAATAATAAGATGCATAAATGTACATTTGAATAATTTAATTACACTTTCTAAATGATCTTGACAACTCCTAAATAACTGGTTTGTAAATATGAAATACAGGATTTAAAAATGTAAAGTATGAAAATACAAGTATTAAATACATTATAGATATGCTTATTTCAACACGTTCTCATAAAAGGCATATCTATAGCATGAATTGTATTAATCGTGTGATTTGTACGCCAAAATGAGTTTTTACGTGCATATGATAGGCATAGTCGCCCCATTGGGTAGGTTTAGTGGTGTGGGTATGTGCATATAATACGTTATAAAGTGTGTATCATATGCACGTAAAAACTCGGCGTATAAATCAGATTCAAGCTATAGATACACATTTTCATGAGATCAAGGCTGAGCATTAACATCTGCATTTATAAACTGTTGATGAATGTCTATTAATGCCTTATAAATGACTTAGTAATGTTTCATTGAGTGAGTTATCATAAAGTGTTACGCCTGATTTAACTCGTTAGACATGATCCCATTACATAATCCAGCTCACCAGCGTTTCCTTTGTATTTGCCAATGGTGAGTTTAAACTTCTGTTTGACCGGAGCGAGTTTGAAGTTATCGTAGACAGCATACGTCCGCTCTGATCCGAAGCCCAGATCGAAGCGCGCCTCATACTGTGTGGGAGTATTCGTCAGCTCATGGATCTTCTCTAAGCCTGTTCAGAAAGAATAAAACAAGCATCAGAGCTGCTCAAATCAATATCCAGAACCGAACATATGGGTAGGGTTCAAAAAGTGAGATCTTTATTAGATATACCGAGCCAAAATTCCTCTTTCAGTTCTCCAAAGCCTTTTATATATTCTCTCCAGCGCTTCATGAAATCTAATTTTCCGGTGTTTCGTCTCTGTAAAACCTGTGGTTGATGCATTGGAGAAGTTGTTAGATACAACACATAAAGGAATTAAGATTTCATCAATTAAATGAGCATTTGATGATATTTGACAAGGAATCCCACTCACAATCCAGCCTCCTCCGTCGGTGGTCATGTCACAGTACACCTGTAGGGATCTGCTGCGGTTCCCATTGATGTAGATGGTGTAGACGCCGCTCTCCATGTCCCCATTCCTCATAATCTGAGTGCAGTCCATCGGGAACGGGTACGCCTGACCCACTACAAACAATCAGTGATCAGCTTTTTATTTATATTCACGTTCTTTTATTTGAAATAAGGTTTGGTGATATGTTGGTACACTAGCAAGGGTTCCCACTCTTTTCCAGGGATCATTTTCCAGGACATTTTTAACTTTACTATGGTGAGAATAAAAGACAAGGATCACGCCAAATGCTCTCTAGTCTTTAAAAGGTGTACAGTTTACTGCGGTAACTAATGTTAACCAATGGCACTTTAATGTAATGTATTAACTAACCATGAGCAATGCATTTGGTTCATGGCTTGTTCATGTTAGCTCACAGTGCATTTATTAATGTTAACAAGATTTTAATAAAGTAGTAGTACATTTTTAAATTAACACAGAGATAAATAAATGCCCTCTTAAAAAAAAAAATGACCTCTTAAGGTACAAGTGTCCGTCACTGACCTGTTACCCTAAGGGTAGGTTAACAAAACATTTTGCTCGGGCAGTTCGGTCTGGACTCGATCCGTAGAGGAGTTATTATGCCTGAACAGAAACTGACCAATGAGATCATCAGGGCGGGCTTTAGACAATGATGGACAGATGATCAACAGTATCGTAATCATCCACGTCATCAAAGGCGCTTTGGTTCAATTTGTTCTAATCCTAAACGGAGAACTTGTTCGTATATGCATTCACCTTCACTATTTCTCTCAGAAACGATGATCATGTTGGGAAGTACTCTGTGTATCCTTAAATTCTTTTATTACAACACTGGCAAAGATTGTTTACACTCATCTTTTTCTTCTAACGTTACTTAATCCAGCGCGCGTGCAGACAGGGTTGCCACGTTTTTTTGCAATGTCGCGCAATTGCTACTCAAAACTATAGCCCAAAACAATAACTTTCTGGGGGGTTCTCCGGAAATTTTTTTCGTTGGGTTGGCAAAATACGTTATTTTGGCAAGGTTGCCTGCTAAAATTCACATTCCTGGGTTTATATAATCACATAATTGGGGTCGCTTCAACCCGCGGGACTTGAAAAACACGGACTTGGCAACACAGTGCAGTCGAGTTCTGCTGATAACTAACGTTACGCGTCGCTCCGTTGCTCTGATTGGTTGTGGGTCTATCCAATTGTGGTCTTTCCTGGTTGGGTTGAAACACGCCCCATAATCACAGCCCAATGGAGCGATACCAGACTCATATTCTGACTAGAATTGAGTATGACCACGTCAGGCTACTCCACCCCCAGACTGTCACATCTTGGACTACATCTCCCATAATCCTTTGCCAGTACTCATCAGCACTCATTGATTACATCCACCTGCACCCCATCACCTTGTTAGCTCACACTATATAAACCGTGTTCACTCTGTCATTCACTGCGAAGTCTTGTTTAGTGTTACACAGCATTTCTGAGCGTTTTTCCTGGTTTCATGTCTCTTGGTTTGTTGGATTTCTTGCCTGTTTCCCAGATTGCCCTTTTGTGTCCTGTTTTGTTAGTTTGTTTGGACTGCCCACCTGTGTTTTGACCTTGCCTATACTGTTGACTTAATTAAAGCTGCGTTTGGATCTCCCACCTTCTGTCTCAGAGCAGTTGAAACAGTAAGTCACCATTGTTCAGGATCATAGGCTGATTATCTTCTGTGTGCGTCTAAACTTTTTGCCCCCTAGAATTTATTTAAAAATCTAAATTAAGTGTGTCTGATCTCTATGGCAAGAAAGTATTGTTGGTGAATATTATTTATTGAGTCAGTGATGAGTTTAGTCAAACACTTTTCTTCATGAATAGACAACACTGTAACAAAAACCACAAACTCACATAAAAAGCCAAGAGTCAAACTGCCCAACTAAAGGAAACGCTGATCCCCATAATGGTGATCAACATTTTCAATAAGACATCAGCATCTAAACCTGTTCATTCTCAATAAGAGCTTCTATAGACGTCTTTCAGGGTTGGAGCCAAACTCTGCAGGACAGCGGCTCAGGACTGACCTTGCCCTAACTAGAGGAAAACAACTAACTAGAGGAAAACAACTAACTAGAGGAAAACAACTAACTAGAGGAAAACAATGCTAGAACTGTACCCTAAGGACCAGTTGTGTACCTTTAAAGGTACAGTTATACACTTTGTTCCCCAAGGAACAACAAAAATTGTACCTATTTTTTTCTGAGAGTGTGCAGTTCATTATTCGTTCATGTTAACTAATGACCATTATTTTTATTGCCATGACTTAACTATAAAATCAGTTTTTAATATGAGCTCTTAATCATAAATTATGACTATGGAAGCTTGTTTACGCACAGAAAAATAAAATACAAAAGGTAATTGTGACTATTTATCTCGCTATTCTGATATTTTTTCATGCATTTGCGAGTTATAAAGTCAGAATTGTGAGATATAAATTTGCAATTGCGAGAAAATATTAATTAGATATTATTTAGATTAGAAAATTATACATTTACTTTATAACACATTATATCACAAAAATGTAAACTCGCAATTGTGAGAAACAATGTAGAATTGTGAGATAAAAAGTTAGAAAAGATAAAAAGCAATTACCTTTTTATTTGCATTCAGTGGCAGAAACAGCTTCCATAGTTTATCATGACTTAATAAAACCAGTTTTTAAAATGAGCTCATAATCAGACATTATGACAAATTGTGCTCTTAGAGTCAATATTATATTTTAATGTTTTTCAGTGTGTATAGAAGCAGCAACTGTGAATGTGTTATTTCCAGACAGCAAACAAAGCGCATTCCCTGTATAATCCCTCCAGCTGTCAATCACTCCAGCTCAAGCTCAGTGCTTCTATCACATCAGAATGAACATCGCACTTTCTGCAACCACCGGCACTTGTTTTCCGCCAGTGATAAACTCTTTGTTCTTGGCTGTAAGAAAAACCGGTAACACTTTACAATAAGGGTGCACTAATATGCATTAATTCATGCAACTCATAACCACAATTACATATTACTTAATCAATTAGTTAATAGTCATGTGCCCCAACAAGTAAAGTCATAACATAATGACACATCTGTAAATCATTAGCTAATGATTAATTAAAACACAACTGGAAGTTGAAATGCATGGCTTTGACCCGTTGTGGTAATTAACACATTAATTTACATTATTAGTTCATAAAATATGTTATTAAGGAATTAATGCATTATTACACATTTAACTAATAACAATGATTACTTAATCTATTAATCATGTTGAATCTTCATTAGTTGCTGATGCAGTAATCATTAATAAATGGGTTAGTTAACCATTAGTAACATATTAACTCATGATTATCTGTGCATTAGTTATGCATTAATTAATGCATATTTGTGCACCCGTATTGTAAAGTGTTACCGAAAAACCGAAGAACTTAAAACAAAAATTTAAACAAGTTTTTCCAGGACATTTCACATTTTCTCAAATTTCCCATGTTTTCCAGGACTGGAAATTTGTCATGAATTTTCCAGGTTTTTCAGGACGAGTGGGAACCCTGACTAGGGGTCAGATAAGGAATATGTGTCTCATACGTCACCTGTACTAAAGTTTGTCTCCACCACCCTGCTCCTCTTCGAGCCCCGGTACGCCACCAGAGAGACGATGTACTTCTTCCCCATAGCAAGGCCAGAAAGAGCCAATCTATCGTCCCGCGCGGTCAAAGCTTTTTCCACAGTCTAAAAAAATAAAGCAGAGAAATGAATCAAACAAAATGACAAATGTCTCATATATTATATCAGATAGACCTACTAACAAACACAACGGGGAACACTTTACAGTACCGTTCATTAGCTAATGCATCAGGTGTCATATTTTGAGTTTTTTTCAGCATTCATTTGATATTAAAATTAAATATATTCGCTACTGTTCAAAAGTTTGAGGTCAGTATGATTTGTTTTTTTTAAGAAGGTATTTTATTCAGCAAGGATGCATTAAACTAACCAAGAGTGACAGTAAAGACATTTATGAGGTTACAAAAAGGTTTAAATTTCAAATAAATGCTGTTTTTTTTTATTCAAAGAATCCTGAAAAAATTCCTGTTTGCAGAAAAATGTTGGGAACATTATTTTTAGGTGACATAGTTACTACATGTACTCACTATAGTAATAACAGTAAATGATGCATAATTACAAGTAACTAACCCTAAACCAAACCCGAACCGCAACTCTATTTTAAATACATATAGTTAAATATTACTCAGTACTTATTTGATTAAGTATAGTGTAACAACCTCACATTAATAAAGTGTAACTTTAAGCAGCACAACCACATATAGCAACACCCTAGCAACCACATAGCAACTACCCTAGTAAACACCTGAGTACCCTAGCAACCACATAGCAACACCCTAACAAATCCTATATCTATCTATTTCTTTCTATACATCTATCTATCTATCTATCTATCTATCTATCTATCTATCTATCTATCTATCTATCTATCTATCTATCTATCTATCTATCTATCTATCTATCTATCTATCTATCATCTATCTATCTATCTATCTATCTATCTATCTATCTATCTATCTATCTATCTATCTATCTATCTATCTATCTATCTATCTATCTATTTGACTATCTATCTATTTGACTATCTATCTATCTATCTATTTGACTATCTATCTATCTATCTATCTATCTATCTATCTATCTATCTATCTATCTATCTATCTATCTATCTATCAATCTATCTATCTATCTATCTATCTATCTATCTATCTATCTATCTATCTATCTATCTATCTATCTATCTATCCATCTATCTATCTATCTGACTATTTCTTTCTATCTATACATCCATCCATCCATCCATCCATCCATCCATCCATCCATCATCTATCTATCTATCTATCTATCTATCTATCTATCTATCTATCTATCTATCTATCTATCTATCTATCTATCTATCTATCTATCTATCTATCTATCTATCTATCTATCTATCTATCTATCTATCTATCTTTCTATCTATCTATCTATCTATCTATCTATCTATCTATCTACCTACCTACCTACCCATCCATCCATCCATCCATCCATCCATCCATCCATCCATCCATCCATCCATCCATCCATCATCTTCTATCTATCTATCTATCTATCTATCTATCTATCTATCTATCTATCTATCTATCTATCTATCTATCTATCTATCTATCTATCTATCTATCTATCTATCTATCTATCTATCTATCTATCTATCTATCTATCTATCTATCTATCTATCTATCTATCTATCTATCTATCTATCTATCTATCTATCTATCCATCCATCCATCTAGCCATCCATCCTAGTTATCAAGTTAGTTAATGTGTTTGTTTATGTAAGAAAAAAATCACGCACACAAAAAAAAATCCAAAGTGGTGATTTAGGGCCCCCTAGTGTCCCAGGCCCTTATGTCTGGAACCCCCCCCCCCAATGCTGCCCCTGTACATATAGTAAATGAACTATAAGTAAATTAAGAAATTAACATTAACCAACATAATACATGCTGTAAAAGTAATGTTTATTGTTAGTTCATGTTAGCTACTGCATTATTTACGTATTATACCTTGTAAATTGTTAGCGTTAAACGGATACAATATGCAGTTGAGCAGTTTGAAAAGCTGTGTGCGTGTGGAGCAAACCTGCATGCTGCCGTCCTCAGCCCTGTAGGTCAGGGTGTAGCCATCAATATTAGCCTGAGGAGCTTTCCATGTAATCGTGGAGGTTTCCATCTGAACATCAATGGCTTTGAGATTCTTGGGTGCATCAATATCTGCGGATCAACCAAAAGTGCTCGGTTAAATGAGGATGACATTATGTGTCTTGAGACAACAACTTATTCTAAATGAGCTCTTAATGGACGAGACATGTCTCTCCTTATAACTGCGAAAGTTAGCATTCCAGTTAGTGTTGAAAAATGATGGATTCTTCCTCGTTAAGCTTCCTGTGCAGAATTAATTCAGTTATCACGACTGCTGAGACAAGACCTTAGCAAAGACCTTCGTCATGCTTCATTTGGCATTTTTAGGCAGAAGAAGAAAGCACAGGCACAGAGGCACGCTGCCTGCGTGGATCAGATAACCTGTTTCTGCTTCTGTGGAGCTCTTTCTGCTCGCGCGAGGGCCCTTGATGGCCCACACATAGACTGTGTAGACAACTCCAGGCTTCAGAGCAGTGAACCTGTAGGAGGTGCTGTCAGCTCCTACTCCAACCTCCTGACCGGAGCCATCTATAGAGCTGTAGCTCAGCATATAGCCATCAACGTCAGCCTGCACCTTGGCCCACGTCACCGACGCAGAGTCCTCTGTCACCTCTCGGGTCGTGAGGTTAGTAGGAGCGTCTATGTCTGTACAGGTTGAAGAAACAACATTGCTGCATTAAAGCCATGCAGGTCCAGTGCAGCAGAGGCGATGTCAGATGATGCATGTCCGTGTAAAGCAATGCATCTCTGAACCATAAAGGTACAGGGTTTATCCTTTTCTCACCGATGCAATGAATGCAGATAGCAATTGCTATTATTTCCCATCACAGTTTGACTTAATTTCCCTCTTGGATCAGTAAAGTTTTTTAATCTTATCTAATATTGGTTGGTTCTTTAAAAAGTTGAGAGAAAATAAATTACTTTAATGAATGTAAATTTGGAAAGGCTCTGTGCTTATGATAAGTGTAATTTTCTCAAATTAGTGTTCAGGTTGATTAAAGCAGCAGGTTCTGTTAGAATACTGCAATTCATCACCACGACTCAGAGACAGAGGACAAAACAACACTGGATGCTGCGTAATAGTATTTTTGAAAACACGTCTTACACAAATGTCTTATTTCAATACTTATGGGAATAACAAAAGCATCAAAACTGACAAGAATTTCTTGCAAGCACTGCTTTTCTGTCAGTGTCGGTGCTGTTGTGTGAGCAACAAGTGGTCAATCAACACTCCTTTATAGGAAATGTGGCAGGACTTGTACTGTATCTGTGCCCCCGGAGCCCATCAGCACTTCATGCGTCTCACGGGTATATCTGGGGCAATAGCCAACAATATACATTGGGTCAAAATTATTATTTTTCTTTGATGCCAAAAATCATTAGGATATTAAGATCATGTTCCATAAAGATATTGTGTAAATGTCCATATCAGAAATGTATTATTAGTAGTAATATGCATTGCTAAGGACTTCATTTGGACAACTTTAAAGGAGATTTTCTCAATATTTAGATGTTTTTGCACCCTCAGATTCCAGATGTTCAAATATTGTCCTATCCTAACAAACCATACATCAATTGAGAGATGATTTACTCAGCTTTAGATCATCTGTACAGCTCAATTTCACAACACTGACCCTTAGGACTGGATTTGGGGTCCACAGTTATATATATATAATTTTTGTTGTTGTTGTAATTTCAGTAACCTCCAATCCGAATTATTGAAACGTGAACTAATCGTTCCTATCTGACTACCTCAAATTTGTTTACCTGATTGATACTTTGCATTTAAATTCAAGATTTACACATTAAAGTCAAGCATAAATACAAACACAAAATATGAAGGGTAGATAAAACATCATGCTCGGACAGTGTGAATTAGCATTTGCTCAGAGCAAACATGTGATTATTGTGCAATCAACAGAGATGCTGGTGCTGATGCTGAAACATTAACATAAAATCTGCAGTACTACATTACATATTAAAACGTTTGAAGCTAATAAGCCAAACATTATGAAACATTTCAGGCACCTACTACTACTATAAGTATCATGATTTACTTCAAAATGATTTAATCTTTAAGTGATCCCTGATTCCTGTAAGCAAAACCTCAGATATTCCACTGTAGCTCTTCCATTATTCATGCAGTGTGTTAATGGCTGTTAACAAAACAAACAAAAAAAACACTATGTAATCAGAAATACACAATGAGGCTCACACTACAGTGCACAGATTTCTTCTAATGCTCTTTAGATGTTGTAATGTGAACAGTGATAAATGGTTATGGAAACCCAACAGAGGATATGCATGGGTACATTTGTTATATATCCAGTGCTTCTGTTTGGGTTGTGTTTCCTGACTGTCAGCTGCTACTTCACTTAGACCATCTGGTTTACCGTCTACAGCTGCACCCACTGGAGAAATAACTTTCTTGTTCTCTCTTTTAAACTTGAATTGCTGTGAAGGAGTCTTATTATTACAGGCTTGGCATTTTAAAAGAGCTGAAAACACTATATTTGTTAATGATGCTTCATTTTATGGAAAATACTGGAACATTAAGACTCAACGATATACTGGTAGATTGTTGCAGCTTGCAAAACTGATTCCTTAAGATAAAGTGCGTATATCGTGCGTCAAATGTAAATGTTTTCTCCTAGGAATGCATGCAAAAGCCTAGTTGGAGAGACACAATCTTTGTCAAAAGAAATAAAACCAAGCAAGGAAATGATGGCTTAGATGCACATGAAAACAATGAACATCTGAGAACGAGAATGCCACTGAGAAACTAGAGAGATCAAAGCCTAGTGGCAAGATCCCTTGAGGGAACGCTTGATATGAGGAAATAAAAACAGAGAGGACAAAGCCCCACATCCTCGACCAGAAGGTGAACAGCTTACCCGTCTCTGCCTCAGTCATGCTCTTCCTGCTGGAACGAGAGCCCTTATAGGCCCAGAGGAAAACTGTGTACAGGACTCCTGGCTTCAGAGAGGTCAGCTGATAAGACGTAGCGTCCGCTCCCACTTTAATTTCTCGGCTGGTGCCCTCTGCAGAGCTGTAAGTCAGCATGTAGCCATCGATCTTTGCACGAACCCTATCCCATGTCACAGTTGCAGAGTTCTCTGTCACCTCCCTGGTTGCCAGATTGGTTGGGGAATCAATGTCTGTTGGTCAAGATAAGTCAAGGCATTCAGATAGAAAATACAACACGTTGCACAAATAAAAGAGAAAGCATTTTCGGTAACACTTTATTTTACAGTGTCCTTAATGTACTTACCACAGTAAATTATGCATAATTACATGCAACTCAACCGATCCTAATCCCACTCTAACCCTATAGTACAGTGCATCCGTAAAGTATTCACAGCCTTATTCCAAAATGGATTAAATTCATTATTTTCCTCAAGAGTCCACAAACAATAGCCCATCATGACAACGTGAAAGAAGTTTGTTTGGAGTTTGCTAAAAGGCACCTGAAGGACTCTTGGACCACTTCTCTGGTCTGATTTAACAAAGATTTAACTCTTTGGCCTGAACGGAGGAAACCATGCACCGTTCATCTCCTGACCAATAGCATCCCTACAGTGAAGCATGGTGGTGGCAGCATCATGCTGTGGGGGTGTTTCTCAGCAGCAGGAACTGGGAGACTGAGAAACTGCCCAATAATGTGTGCCAAGCTTGTAGCATCATACTCAAAAAGATTCAAGGCTGTACTCAAAGGTGCTTCAACAAGGTGCTGTGATTGGTCAGCTGACACAGTGTGTTGTGATTGGCACGCTTAGCGTGTGTTCGGGAAACGTCACAGCCCTTACCATAACCAGTTTTACTCAAATGTAAATATTAAGGATAGTGTGAATTTCAAACCAATTTCAAGCCTGATTCAGACTTAAGAATGTTATCAAACAAGAGGATCATGCAGAACGGATTTCATGCACGGATTTTGGATGTTTCTTTGTTTGTTGTACTTTTTGTATACATTTGAATTTTTCTAGTAATTTTAATATCATGATACGTTCTTATACACCATTTAATCATGATATTTTTGGAAAGAATGTGGTAATACAAACAGTAATCGATCACAAAACCACGGTTAATCTTCCTAAGGTGCGGTGAACAACCTCACAAAAGCGAGAGCTGGCAAACGCTACAGTAAACACTAAATCAACACTAATGTCGCTGGCAGGCGAGCGGAGGCAAAGCTTTGCTCTTTGTTTACATCGTAGCAACAACATAGAGCTTATCATTGGAACTGTTCATAGAGAACTCAACTACAAATAATAAGACATACTTACAGGTTGTCCCGACAAAGTGGGAACGATTCCATTTCAGGAGAAGCTTTAGTGCGTAGCCTGCATTGTGCTGGTTCTGCAAGCTGTTCTCCGTAAAATGTGCAGCACACAGATAAACGTACGGATTATAATGTCCAGGAATAAATACATTTAAACCACTCTAGATTCGTCAGCCTAAGGAAGTTCAAACCAATGAGTTTTGGGGAACAGCGTAACTTTGATATAGCAACAACTCAGTCTTCTCTAACGCAGCTCGACCAGGCCTCGCACACATGTTTGCGTATTCCATGGTAGAGGATTATTTACATGAGTAACATAATGACTTCACAAAGCCCGGAACATTTTTCACATTTTGTATGAATAAATCATCAGTCGGTCCGAACACTTAAAGGGCCAGTTCCCCCATTAATGAGAATCCTGGGATCATTTCCCTAATGTCGCTCAAACCCGTCAGACTTTCCTTCCTCATATAAAGCCATCGAGTCTCTTGGCATAGTCCGCTCGATCCGTACGGATCAGTTTCAGGATCTCTTTATGAGCTTTCTGAAGCGCCAGTGGAAGTTGCTTAGCCTGTCAATGGAGGACCGAAATCTTTCCATTTCATGACAAATATCTCCATTAGTGTTCAGAAGATGAGCGAGAGTCCGGCTCATCATCTAAAGCAGAGGCCAGAACAATAAAAAGAGAATAAACTATAAAACAAAACAATAAAAACAGATTTCATAGATGATGTTCTTCCTCAGGATTTTAGTTTTCAAGCACAAACTCAAAACATCCTTAAATCAAGAAACATTTAATGCCATGCAAAAAGTCTTGTTTTCTGAGAAACTGAACAACATTAAGTGAGTTCATGCTCAAAAGAAGAACAAATATCTGTCATTTGGGAATGAAAATTACTTGCATTTAAATTTTTTGATAAATTTACTTCCCACACCCCCATATCACATGGATTTTAGGATTTTAACCTGACAATTTCTTTTTACAGTGAATTGATTCTTCATGAAATCATTATGGCAAGCCTGTAGTAATTTGTATGCAAGTGAAAGAAACTGCTGTTAAGATTGTTATACTTCAGCTGGCGTATGGATTCTCAATTATCAAGACCTGAAGAGCTGAGGATGTGCATGTGCATTTGTGAGCATTTCGACTGGAACTAGAGTACCCATGCAATGCAATGGAGGAAGTGAGGAGACAAGGAAAAGCAATCATCATTTAGGGTACCGGTCTGTGACTGCTGCGGGGTTAGCCGAATGTCACCATGCTATCCGCATCATGGAAACTGATTCCCGATGCTTTCCAAGATTGCTAGAATCCACAGCTCTCATTTTATGCTGTCTGATTGCCAAGGTGGGCTTATCGTTTTTGACTCGTCTGGGTTTGAGACATGGACCAGAATACAAAACAACAGCACCTTACGCTGGACAGAAGACAATGCCAAGGCTAAACGCATTTGTGAAAACTTCTGCAATCGCCTAGTCAATATCTCATTACACGAACCAGTTTATGCTGACCAGACATGTGCCAAGCAGCTCTTTCCTCTGTTATTTATTATACACATAATATGTGCTTTATCAAACAGCATGTGGTCAGATGGATTGAGCCAAACGGATCTCTATTCCGATCTCTGACCATTGAAGTATTGTCAGATTTGAAAATATTTCTCTGGATGCATATCAAGCTTTCAGGCCAAGGTACAGCAGAGGAGAGCAAATAAGCTGGAAGCAGTTTTCTATCATGGAAAAATATCCATCATGACAATCGGCAGAATTAATGTCTCTTTCGAAATGTGCATTGTAAATAGATTGCATTGCAGAGAAAACGATGTGATTATTCAATCACTTGCGAGTGCATTCATGTCATCATCTCATAAGTTTTAATATGAGAAAAGAAGCTCAGACTGTGATGGATATATTTTAAGTATAGAGCTCGGGGTACGAAAGGCACAAGGAACTCCGTAGCATGCTTTTGTGCATCTAAAAGAGATGATTTGCATGTGTTACGTAATAGAATTACATACAATTGGTACACTATGTAAATAGTTTTTGGTAATGGCTTTTAATAGAGAAACTTTTCTGAAGTTCAAAGAGGCCTTCTCAAGAGAAAAGCAAACTCCTGAACCATTAGTCTGAATGATTTTGAAAGCCCTTCTTTGTAAATAAAGCTTTAAAGTAGTGCTGATCAAGATTTGAGGTCTTGCTTACCCTAGGACATTAAGTTCTTTGAAGCAGTCCAATCCAATGATTCTCCCCACTGAACAAATGATGCATTAAACTCCCTTGCGGTGGCAGAACTACACCTGATTGTTATGGAGGAGGCGAGGATGTTGATTTCAGGGTAGAACAAAAGTCTGCGGCTGATTGAATGTCTTCAATCGCAGTAGAAACATCCCCAACTGAGCAATTTTATTCTTTTTATAGAGGCAGTCTTTTCATTTCATTTAAAAGTTATTGGCTTATGATTCCCAGGAATTGAAAAAACTTTGCTGTTCAATTCATTGATGCTAAAAGAAAGCCTCGTAAAGCCTATGATCAGATCTATAAATGTCCATGTTCAGGTCAGTCTGAATGCTTCAGTTGTAGAACATAAGGAATCCTACATTAAAGAGTACGGTCGCCCTACATTGCCATTGGATAACAAGAATAACAATATACACTCTGGTTTCGCTGCAATGCACATGCACATAATATGCCATGTCCATGAAGAAGCATTGAAAAACCATTTCCTGTTCCTACGGTTTGGTGAGACGATGTGTGGGAGTATCTGGTGCTGTAATTCATAAATTGCTGAGCAGAGGGGAAATACCGTCTACTGGAGGCCCCTCTAATGGGAGTCAAGAACAGACTCAAAGGATGTGGTGCTACCTTCAATTTAAAGGCACAGTCAGATATTAGATTCACACTAACCCCAGCACTTTTTGAAAATGAGAATCTAACTGTGGCTCAGATTATGTGCAAAAGAAATCAAATATTAAATGTGCAAGAACACCAGGGCCGGAGCCGTGGAAGCGTGCACTCTTAAAAATGCTGAGTTAAAAATAACCCAAGTTGGGTTGAAAAGGGACACGCCCAGCAATTGGGTTGTTTTAAACCCAGTGAATGGGATGTTTTGACCCAGTGAATGGGATGTTTTAACCCAGTGAATGGGATGTTTTAACCCAGCGGTTGGGATGTTTTAACCCAGTGAATGGGATGTTTTAACCCAGCGGTTGGGATGTTTTAACCCAGTGAATGGGATGTTTTAACCCAGTGAATGGGATGTTTTAACCCAGCGGTTGGGATGTTTTAACCCAGTAAATGGGATGTTTTAACCCAGCGGTTGGGTTATTTTAACCCAGTGAATGGGATGTTTTAACCCAGTGAATGGGATGTTTTAACCCAGCGGTTGGGTTGTTTTAACCCAGCGAATGGGTTGTTTTAAACCCAGTGAATGGGATGTTTTGACCCAGTGAATGGGATGTTTTAACCCAGTGAATGGGATGTTTTAACCCAGTGAATGGGATGTTTTAACCCAGTGAATGGGATGTTTTAACCCAGTGAATGGGATGTTTTAACCCAATGAATGGGATGTTTTAACCCAATCAATGGGTTGTTTTTACCCAGTGGTTGGGTTGTTTTAACCCAGTGAATGGGATGTTTTAACCCAGTGAATGGGTTGTTTTAACCCAATGAATGGGATGTTTTAACCCAGCGGTTGGGTTATTTTAACCCAGTGAATGGGATGTTTTAACCCAGTGAATGGGATGTTTTAACCCAGCGGTTGGGTTATTTTAACCCAGTGAATGGGATGTTTTAACCCAGTGAATGGGATGTTTTAACCCAGCGGTTGGGATGTTTTAACCCAGTGAATGGGATGTTTTAACCCAGCGGTTGGGTTATTTTAACCCAGTGAATGGGATGTTTTAACCCAGTGAATGGGATGTTTTAACCCAGCGGTTGGGTTGTTTTAACCCAGTGAATGGGTTGTTTTAAACCCAGTGAATGGGATGTTTTGACCCAGTGAATGGGATGTTTTAACCCAGTGAATGGGATGTTTTAACCCAGTGAATGGGATGTTTTAACCCAATGAATGGGATGTTTTAACCCAGTGAATGGGATGTTTTAACCCAGTGGTTGGGTTGTTTTAACCCAGTGAATGGGATGTTTTAACCCAGTGAATGGGTTGTTTTAAACCCAGTGAATGGGATGTTTTGACCCAGTGAATGGGATGTTTTAACCCAGTGAATGGGATGTTTTAACCCAATGAATGGGATGTTTTAACCCAATCAATGGGTTGTTTTTACCCAGTGGTTGGGTTGTTTTAACCCAGTGAATGGGATGTTTTAACCCAGTGAATGGGATGTTTTAACCCAGTGGTTGGGTTGTTTTAACCCAGTGGTTGGGTTGTTTTAACCCAGTGGTTGGGTTGTTTTAACCCAGTGAATGGGTTGTTTTAACCCAGCGGTTGGGTTGTTTTAACCCAGTGAATGGGTTGTTTTAACCCAGTGGTTGGGTTGTTTTAACCCAGTGAATGGGTTGTTTTAACCCAGTGGTTGGGTTGTTTTAACCCAGTGAATGGGTTGTATTAACACAGCGGTTGGGTTGTTTTAACCCAGTGAATGGGTTGTTTTAACCCAGTGGTTGGGTTGTTTTAACCCAGTGAATGGGTTGTTTAAACCCAGCGGTTGGGTTGTTTTAACCCAGTGAATGGGTTGTATTAACACAGCGGTTGGGTTGTTTTGACTGTATTGCTCGCTTAAAATTAACCCAAAGTATGTTGGAAATTAACATTATTAATAAGTTTAATGAATAACTAAAGAATAAGCATTTATTAAATTGCTTATTAATAAATGTTCACCTTTTGATTGTTATTGTTGCCTCTAGTAATTATGTGTCTAATTTTTTACATCCAACCTATTTTGGGTTCATATTAAGCCAGCCATTTTGTAATTTTAAACAATAGATGAGTTAAATAAAACTACCCAGCACACGGGCTTTCTGTGTCAGAAACGCATCAAAACGAAATATCAGGCTTTTTCAAAGCCCTCATCTCTATCGAGCTACAGCGCTGACGACTGTGACATGAGAGAGGGAGACGTGTCAGTGAATGAACAGCCAGTAAATCTCTGTAAAAGTGCAGGAAGGAAGTGTCTATTTCATGCACACAACACTACAACTGATAAACATGACAGCTGTGAGAACACCAACTAATCGATAACAATTCTCGTGTTTAAGTCATACTGATATGGATTCTTAATATTGTTTAATCTTTGCTGTTAGTTTCTGAACTTCACATTATTTGTAGCGCAGCCATCCATAATTGCAGTAAGATTTGTACTTAATGTGTTTGTAAATTTGACCACGAAATACATGAAATAAATGTGACTCTGGAGCCCAAACCCAGTCCTAAGGGTCAGTGTTGTGAGATTGAGCTGTACAGATGATCTAAAGCTGAGTAAATCATCTCTCCATTGATGTATGGTTTGTTAGGATAGGACAATATTTGAAAATCTGGAATCTGAGGGTGCAAAAAAATCTAAATATTGAGGAAATCTCCTTTAAAGTTGTCCAAATGAAGTCCTTAGCAATGCATATTACTACTAATAATACATTTCTGATATGGACATTTACAAAATATCTTCATGAGCATGATCTTAATATCCTGATGATTTTTGGCATCAAAGAAAAATGTATAATTTTGACCCAATGTATTGTTGGCTATTGCCCCAGATATACCCGTGAGACGCAGCACTGCTGATGGGCTCCGGGGCTCGTGTGTGGTTTTGTCGCTCTTTTTAATGTGTCCTGACAGATAAATCAGCATTTCCACCTGGGACAGAGCTTGTCTATCATATCATGTGATGTCAAATTTACCTCAGAAGAGATATTCAATGCTCATGACCTCGTTAGTCAACTAGAACAATAGCTATAGAAAAATGCATTTAGCTTAATAAATGCAGTGCATAGCACTAATCCTTATATTTAACATGTTGTCTACATGAGAAGGAATGGAAGGAGCTCAAAATAATAATTAATCACCGCTCATATAACTGCATGTGAAGAGCTGCCTTTCACCAAACTATACTCACTGGCCAGCTGACATTATTATGGGTCATATTCTGTGTGAAGAATGATTGTGATGTAGTTCACAAGTTGGAAAAGCAATTCAGTTCCTGCTTTAAGTGAATCTCAGTTCCCAGGACATTCATGAGATGGATGGAAATGCTGATGCTGTAAAAGGCATGACGAAATTAAAACCTGTTTTTTTATAAAAATAATTTGGCGCCTATTTTTTTCTAAGACACATTTAGATCTGCTGGTTTAAAACATGTTTATTTCATGGATATCAATGAGTCATGCCTTTTTTTGTTTAATGCAGTAATATTATTCAAAGCTCTGCCATTTGTATTTGCTCAGTAGCTTTTACTTTGTAGTTGTAGTAGCGACAGGTCCGTGAAAAACGTGAATGTGCCACATTTGTTTTTCTAGGTGGGGATGCTTTGTGTTACACCATCGCCTCTTTTCATTACTCCGGATAACACCCAAACTACTTCTCTAGAAGCCCTTACTACCAACAGACAATCATTCTGAGCCAATCCTCAAAACATGCAACACAGAGATAAAGTGTCCAGCGCCTCTTTCAGCAACACTCGACTGTGTGAATGAAGTCCCTGTTTGGAAGAGATTAGCACTGCGGGACTGATGTGAGGTCAGGTGTTAGCTGTACCTGACAGGGATCAGATAGCCTGATGGAGCAGTGTGCTAGGGTTGAAGCTCTTTAAGGGCGTTTTCACACCTGAAAGTCCGCACCAAAGTTCATGTTTTGATACATTCGGTTGGTTTTGGTTTGGTTTCACACTGCAGTTATGAGAGTGCACTAAAGACCTTCACATGACGTACTTGCGTTCGGTCAGTTATGTGGACTGCATTTTAACATTGATTGGTTTGTTAGCGGGCGTGCGTCTGAGGTCAGCGTGTTGTCAGTTCGGCAGGTAACTTTGACAAGATGAATGAAGTGAACAGACGCTATGCTGTTATTGCTATGGCATTACTATCTGCAGCATCAGCTATACTCGAGGCTAGTTTAAATTCGCCAGATGAACGTCCTCATTCTGTGAACATTTCATCAGCGCCGACAGGAAAGCAGGAGAAGACTCAGACCATATTTAATTAAAAACCTTGTCTCCTCCTCTCCCCATGAGGCTAATTTTTCCTGCTATCTTCTGTGACAGTTCTGGTAGTTCTGTCTTCTTCTGTTGTTTGGTGTCAGGTGTGATCGACTAAACTAATTGTTGGTTTACCTTTTGTTTCCACATGTACACTATCTGTCTCCTCCCTGATTATTTTCCACTGTTGTCTCCCTATTTAATATCCCGATGTTCTGTTCTCATTGCGCGTTCCTTGTTTTCTTCTGGGTGGTTGCTGCCGTGTGTTGTCCGGCTCTTGTTGGTTTTTTGATCGTGGTTTTTGTTATTCACCTCTTGTTTTGCCTCCAGGACTCTGCTGAGACTGTGTTTAGCCTGGGCCCGTTCTCCTCTCACCTGTTTTGTTGGATCTCTGTGGGTCTCTCTCCTGTGGATTCCTCCGTGGATCTTTGGACTTATCTGCTGTCAGTATGTCTCGCCGTTAGACAGGAGCTGGCATCTTCGTTCTCTCTCGGTACTGTGTATCCTGTGAACTTTTGTCTTTTTTTCTACGTTGCTCATCGGTGTGTCTTGCCTTTAGACTGGATCCGGTTGAGCGTGCATTGTGTTCCAGGGAGGACTGTATATCCGAGTTTTCTACTGCTGCCCTGAGAACCGAGGAGGACTGTATATCCGAGTTTTCTACTGCTGCCCTAAGAACCGAGGAGGACTGTATATCCGAGTTTTCTACTGCTGCCCTAAGAACCGAGGAGGACTGTATATCCGAGTTTTCTACTGCTGCCCTAAGAACCGAGGAGGACTGTATATCCGAGTTTCCTACTGCTGCCCTAAGAACCGAGGAGGACTGTATATCCGAGTTTCCTACTGCTGCCCTAAGAACCGAGGAGGACTGTATATCCGAGTTTTCTACTGCTGCCCTGAGAACCGAGGAGGACTGTATATCCGAGTTTTCTACTGCTGCCCTAAGAACCGAGGAGGACTGTATATCCGAAGTTTTCTACTGCTGCCCAGAGAACCGAGGAGGACTGTATATCCGAGTTTTCTACTGCTGCCCTAAGAACCGAGAAGGACTGTATATCCGAGTTTTCTACTGCTGCCCTAAGAACCGAGGAGGACTGTATATCCGAAGTTTTCTACTGCTGCCCAGAGAACCGAGGAGGACTGTATATCCGAGTTTTCTACTGCTGCCCTGAGAACCGAGGAGGACTGTATATCCGAGTTTTCTACTGCTGCCCTAAGAACCGAGGAGGACTGGACCATGTGACTGTTTACCCAGAGAACCGGAATTAGCATATTTGCTATCTTCTGTCTGCTCTCATCTTTCTAATAAACTTGTTAACTTTTATCAGATTCCTCAGTCTCGTTCCTCACAGTTTGGGGTATGCGGGAACCACCGGAACTTCCTGTAAACAGTCTGAAAGTCCGAACCATACAGACAATGCTTTCACACCATCAACGAACCGAACCTTTGTTATGTTTGATCCGGACCAAACATGGCAGGTGTGAAAACGCCCTTAAAGTGAGAGTTCACACAAAAATTTGCATTCTACTCACTCTCCCGTTGTTCCAATCCCTGCTTGAAGTTCTTTCTTCTGTGAAAAGCAAAAGCTACTTTGAAGAGTTTCAGCTGTTTGTTTCCATTCAATGAATGTCAATGGGGTCCAAAACAACAGTGGAAAAAAACACATTTTTCAAAATATCTTATGCTCCTCAGAAGAAAGAAAGACAAACTGGTGTGTAATAACATGAAGGTGAGAAAATCAGGACGTCATTTTAATTTCGGGGTGAATTATCCCAATAAATTAAACCAACACCTAAACAGACCGGACCTGGTTCCGGACCCTGGCTTGGTTCCAACCGGACCACGAGATGAAATGACAACCGTTGCACCGCTTTACCGTTTCTCCAGCTCAAAGTGAGCAGCACGTCAAAACAACGGAGATGTAGCGGAGAGCGGGACACAACCTAACGCGGGTTAGTTAACACTCATGGTTTAACCCTTCCCACACACACACCAGGATGACCAAACTCAGTGTATTTACCCGTTGCCATAGCAACACTACATACAGGAAAACACACCAACATTAAAACATCTTTGGGAGATATCACTGAACATTTAGCAGAAGCACATTTCCCACTGAAGTGAATGTTTCGTCTCTGTTTTAGTGTGTGTTTAACACTAGACACATCTGCTGTTGTCCTGATCTTCTGTCTGTGATTGAAGAGCTGAGATGTTCTCTAATGCGGATCTGACAGCAGAAGACACGAGCCGGGGCCAATCCCAGCGGAGCAGGCGGGGCATGTTGGCACACAACTGGGATATTATATGCCATACTTTTATGAATTCTGTTGAGAAACCATAAAAACTGAGAAGCGATGTGGAGAAGTTATTAATTATTATGATGTTCTGAACTATGATGCTGAGTTTTCAGGTGTTTGGTGTCAAACTCAACAATGAGATTATTTTTAATTATTAAAAAATGCTGTTATTTTATATGAAATAGTTAATAATTGTATTTTATAGACAAAATATCTGAGTTTGTGTTGTATATTTTTTGATTGTATGATAGCATGTTAATCTGCTCATGTTACTCCATCTGTGGGGCATGTTGTCACATTTCACTTCATTCTTTCGGGGTAAATCAAGAGAAAAGCACACACTGTATTAATGCAACAGCAGCACAGAGAGCACTGGACAAGTGAAATTAATATGGGAAAAAATAAATACTCTGAACCCTGAGTGGATTCACACACACTGAGACAGTCAGAAAGCATTGCCCCGCTCTCCCCTACACACCACAAGCGTTCAGGTCGTTTATTGTAATGATCTTTTAGGTGCTATAAAGTTTAGGCGTCTTTCCATTCCACATGTGTTGCTTCTCTATCCTACTAAAGCCCCCCCCCACTCAGTATCACGTGTAACTGTACATCGACATGGACCTCAACGCAGAAGTATACAAGAAAACTGATGCATCGCCCACGGCTAGATGCAATATTGATTGCCCGGACCTCCACAGGGAAGGAAATAACAACACTGGACCTCTTGAATCTTTAATTGAATACCGTCGTAGACAGCTTTAACACAAACACTTACGGCTTATGTGATACAGGTGCGCCTGTATCTCTTACTGACCACTATCTGACTTCATATTTTCCTTTATTTATATACTGTCAATTATCACCACACTTCCTCAGACAAGTACAGATCCTTTATCTATCTCAAGCCGCTTTGGCTAAGAGCTGAATTCCCACAGGTAAACAGCCTGACACAGTCAGCTTTATTTATGCTTACAGCAGTAACTCAAAAACCCAGATGTTGGATGCAAAATCTAGCATTACCCTGCCCTACATTTGATATATTAAAGTCATGGCCGTAACTGTGGTTATGTATGATGAGTTTTCTTTGCAACCATAATTTTGTGTCTTTAACCATAACTCTGAAGGGATGATCGCATTATTGGGCCAAAAGCACTGTCGCATTAAATATTAAACAGAATATTACAGCTTATAAATATTAGTCCAAGCATTTAGGCTATTAAATGCTAAAACGTGAAAAATGCTTTTTTAATGATTTAAGGGCTATGGCTAAATGACATTTTAATAGAGGGGGACATTTCCAACAGGCATAGACATAAACAAATCAAATTTTTAAAAGACTTTGTTTCATTAGACATCATTGCACACTTCTAATGGGGATTTACAGACCACAATACTAATTTATTTCCACATCATTTGACAGGTTTAGTTAGTATAAAGATCTCATTGTTGGCGGGCTATCAGCTCTGAAGCATTCTGGAGCGCTAGCTTTTAAAGATCTGCAGCTCCAACCAGTAAGATACCTATAATAATACAGAAACCCATGCCTCTGGGGCTCTTCGTGAATATTTGTTGGTTTTGGACATGTGTATTTTTTCAGAGCAAGAAATGTTAGAAGTGCCACATTTCAATAGCCCTGGGTAAAATAATAAAATGGATTTGTTGTTTTTTCAGTCAAGGAAGCAATTTAATTGATTTATGGTGACAAGGAAAATATCTGTCTCGCGCTCTGGGTTGTAAAGACTTTAACTACCATTGGACACTGAACCCTTTCAGAAGAAAATATTTTCTGAGAGTAAAGTATGAAAGCATTAAAGGACTCCCTCCATTAAAAGATTGTTGTGGTAAAGATTTCTATCTCTAGCATCAACATCAGAACAATAATCTGATTTCTGCATCTATTTGTCTCTTTTATTTTTCACGTCCTTCATTTCTTTCAGTATATTTTAAAGCTGTAAGTTACACTCCAAAAAATGCTGGGTTAAAAACAACCCAAGTCGGGATGAAAATGGTTAAGTGTTTACTTAAGACAACCCAATCATTGGGTTAAAACAACCAAATCGCTCGGTTAAAACAACCCAATTTGTTGGGTTTGTCCATTTTCAACCCAACTTGGGTTGTTTTTAACCCAGCATTTTTAGAGTGTATTAACCCGCTTCATTGTGTCACATTGTAGGTGTTTTCAAATGTTATTATTCTTGTGTGTACAATTTAACACCCACAATGAAGGTGAAACACGTTTTTATAAACACTCTAAAAAATGCTGGGTAAAAAACAACCCAAGTTGGGTTGAAAATGGACAAACTCAACAAATTGGGCTGTTTTAACTAAGCGATTTGATTGTTTTAACCCAGTGATTGGGTTGTCTTAAGCAAACATTTAACCCAACCGCAAGGTTAAAACAACCCAATTGCTGGGTTAAAACAACCCAATCGCTGGGTTTGTCCATTTTCAACCGAACTTGGGTTGTTTTTAACCCAGCATTTTTTGGAGTGTAACTTACAGCTTTAAAATATACTGAAAGAAATTAAGGACGTGAAAAATAAAAGAGACAAATAGATGCAGAAATCAGATTATTATTCTGATGTTGATGCTAGAGATAGAAATCTTTACCACAACAATCTTTTAATGGAGGGAGTCCTTTAATGCTTTCATACTTTACTCTCAGAAAATATTTTCTTCTGAAAGGGTTCAGTGTCCAATGGTAGTTAAAGTCTTTACAACCCAAACTTAAAACAATCTTTAAACAAACATTTAACCCAACTGCTTGGTTAAAGCAACCCAATTGATGGGTTAGTCCATTTTGAACCAAACATTTTTTTGTAAACATATTAAATATTAATGTTGTATAGTAATAATAAAAAGGTTTCTGCCTTGGGTTAAGGGGACAGGAAATATAATTTGCTCAACTTAAGTCAATGGAAAGTCCCCACTATGATAGAAAAACTAAATTTGCCTCTCATACATTTTATTTTCCACTTAATGCATTACTGACCTGTGACCCCTGTGGCATACGATGGCTTGCCTTCGATTTCACCTTTGATGGCTTGTACACCGATCTGATATTCTGTTCCTGGATTGAGGCCTGAAAAACACACATTCATGTCGTTCTCACTACACAGCCACTGGATTCAACATGTCTGAAGCTCAGCATGCTTTACAGAGGACTGACCCACGATGGTGTGCATGGTTCTGGCCTCCTGGCTCATTGCCACGTTCTCCTGTCCTCCCTGACCATCAGGGCGAGAATGGGTCAATTTGAAGTGGTCCACAGCAATCGCAGGATTCTTCCAGTCCACCTGGATGGAGTCCTCTGTCTGGCCCAGCACATTTATTCCTTCAATACCAGACACCTCTGAAGAGAAAAGCAGATTGGGGCAATATCTGTTATGTACAGTAAACAGCTTAAAATGATTTTTGTTATGTTTCACTGTACAATATGACTGGCCTTTACTCTACACTTTACACTCAGTGTGAATCATGCAAAAGCAAACATTATGTTCACCATTAGCATTGTAGAAATACCCTATTCTCTGAATGTATTTGTCATCAATGAATACTTTTTTTCTTAAGAAAAATCTAAACAATGAGGGGTTACTTAAATTAATGTTATTAAATGTTAATAAAATTGTATATAATACATACTCAATACAACCATGTTAGTGGGTGGGGTATATTAGGCAGCAACTGAACATTTTGTCCTCAGAGTTGATGTGTTAGAAGCAGGAAAAATGGGCAAGCGTAAGGATTTGAGCGAGTTTGACAAGGGCCAGATTGTGATGGCTAGACGACTGGGTCAGAGCATCTCCAAAACTGCAGCTCTTGTGGGGTGTTCCCGGTCTGCAGTGGTCAGGATCTATCAAAAGTGCTCCAAGGAAGGAACAGTGGAGAACCGGCCACAGGGTCATGGGCGGCCCAGGCTCATTGATGCACGTGTGGAGCGAAGGCTGGCCCGTGTGGTCCGATCAAACAGACGAGCTACTGGAGCTCAAACTGCTCAAGAAGTTAATGCTGGTTCTGATAGAAAGGGGTCAGAATACACAGAGCATCGCAGTTTGTTATGCGTATGGGGCGGCATAGCCGCTGACCAGTCAGGGTGCCCATGCTGACCCCTGACCCCGCCGAAAGCACCAACAGTGGCACGTGAGCATCAGAACTGGACCACGGAGCAATGGAAGAAGGTGGCCTGGTCTGATGATCACGTGTTCTTTTACATCACGTGGATGGCCGGGTGTGTGTGGCTTACCTGGGGAACACATGGCACCAGGATGCACTATGGGAAGAAGGCGAGCCGGCGGAGGTGATGCTTTGGGCAATGTTCTGCTGGGAAACCTTGGGTCCTGCCATCCATGTGGATGTTCCTTTGACACGTCCCACCTACCTAAGCATTGCTGAGACCATGTACAGCCTTTCATGGAAACGGTATTCCCTGGTGGCTGTGGCTCTTCCCGCAGGATAATGCTCCTGACACAAAGCACAAAGCACATGGAGGCCCCACCTCGCAACTTACAGGACTTAAAGGATCTGCTGCTAACATCTTGGTGCAAGAGACCACAGCACACCTTCAGGGCTCTAGTGGAGTCCATGCCTATATATGCAATATATGTTTGATTTTCTTCTCAGCAAATATTGATATATAATTCTTTTTGATCAATGAATCAGTGGAGTTGAAAGACAATCCCATAACACCACTTTTCCCCCTCTTAATTTTACAGTGATAACTTTTAGGTTTCAATTTTGATGCAAATTAATGCAAATTCATTCCCATTCTTTCATATTTTTTGATTGGATGTCTCTGGTACTCCTCTTACAAGCATCCGTCCTCGACATTCTGCCATCGGATGACAGAAATGAGTTACAGCAAGTGTTCCACCACTTCAGACTGAGCCGGCCCTTCTCATCTCTGTGAAGGAAATGCTTTCAGACACTCAAACTCTTTGTTAACCAACGACTGACAATGTCCCATGCTGACCATTAATCTTTGTCATCACATCCAGATGATCAGCACTTTCTCATGGGACTCTAACCACATCAAAATGCTCCATCCCATTGTGGGATGCAGAACTGAAAACATTCATTTCCATGAAACTGTGTTCTTGGCTGGATATTCGTTGAGCTTAGTTACATCTGGCATTTCTTTTGTTTGCAAAAGCATTGGACACATAAAATCAATTTTAAGCTGTTAATACATAAACAGAGAACCCTAATACTTCTTGATATCTGTAGCATTTATAGCAATTATTCTTACCGGTTGTAGCCACTATCTCATCGGATTCACTGTTAATGCCCCGGATGACAGCGTACACCTGCACTATGTACGTGACTCCGGGTCTGAGGCCTGTGATCAGGTAGGAGTTTTTCGTGTTTTCCACCTGGACCTCTTTAATGGCTCCCTCGTCTCCCTTCGGATAGTAGGACAGGATGTAGTACTCGGCTCCTCTTACAGACTCCCACTCCACCAGCAGAGATACATCTGTGACTTTGATCAGACGGAGGCCTTTTGGTCCTAGAACTGAAGTATGAAACAATGCTGTCACCACTGGGAGTCTATAAGTGTCCTTTTACATCAGATGACATTGGGGTCTATGCATTGGGTTCCTGTTTATTAATTCTTTCCTCGCCAGTGCTTTTTTAAAAAGCTGCCAGTCACCGCCAGCATTTTTAAATGTTCAAAAAAAAATGTAAGACCCACAGATTTATTTGTTGTATGAATATTTGTGACCCTGGAGCCCAACAGTGCATCAGTTTTGATTTATATGCTGTTTAATGTTGATGATCACGTTGTTTTTCATCTGCATCTGCTTACAAATGCTAATGCTTGGCTAAATCTGAAATCGCCCCCTATACCCTTAAACAGGGCACTATTTGAGGGGTCAGCCATTTGTAGTGGTGTCCGAAACCTTAGTGGACGTTATTGAGTGCACTTATTCTATCCCACATTGCACCGCAATAACGAGTGTACAGCAGATGAACACACTTGCTTTCATTCACTGCTTCTAGTGAACTGTGTTAGTGGATTAAACGGAGGGAATAGAGATTGAGGGTTTAGGCGGATTCAGACAAATGTTTCTGTTTCTTCTTAACCTGTGATTTGACCAGGAGATTCTGTACTCTTTCAGAACATGTGTAATAGCGCCCCCTAGAGTATAACAGTAAAAAAAATGGAAAGCCGGAAATTTCTATCAATGGCGGGGAAGCATTGACTGCATAGTTTTGAAGTAATTACTTACTCAAAATAAGGAGCTAATCAAGAGAGTATGTGATTTTGGACGCTGTTGTTGTCTTATAAATTACGGATATTTCCGTCAATATCGGGAAAGAGTTCAAAGATTTTTGTTCACCAAAAAGTAATAGAATGAAATAAATCACTATTCACTGACAGTTTTCCCCTCTGTGAAACAAAAACTGGAAGAGGTTGCCGCTTGGTAGTAACACTGAATTAAAAATTAAATACTTTATTTTTTCACAGGCTCATAGTCAGTGCTTAACTATAATCAGACCATTCAGATTCATGAACAAATCATTCAGACCATTTAGATCAACCGACTCATTGAAAATATCTGCTACTTCTCTCGTGAATAGACCAAGGAGAGCTTTTTCTGCAAAAGTCATATGAGCCTTTTATAATACATTTATGGTGCCATTTTAGAGCTTGACAGAGCTTGTCCCCATTCTCTTTCATTATATTTGTTAAAGTGTTGTCCCACAAACGAAAGAAAGTCATACAAATGTGACATGAAGGTGAAAAAATAATGAAAAATGATAAGCTTGTTCACATTTTCGCAGCTCATCTTGCCGAATACCAGGTGATCCTGAGGTCTACTGAAACTCCTAGCTGGCTATTTTAGGGAGATTACTCTGTGGTTTTAAGCCTTCGTCGGTGTAGGGATTTGAACAAAACTGCACATCAGAGAAGGATGAAAAGAGGGAGGCCCCGGGAACAAACCGGGAGCCCCAGAGTCAGACAGGGAGCGAAGTTTCCATTAACACATAACCCAGCGGCTTACTGGGAAAACATAAAGGAGATGGTGGATTTAAGGGAACACTATTAGAGGGAAAAAAATCAGGGAAATCCATGAGGGGGAGAAAAGGGTGCTGTGGAGACTGCATTACCCAGGAAAGAATGAACAGCAGGTTTGGACATTGCTCCACATGGCGAGGGGGCAGGAAGTCAAATGTTTTCCTTCAGTTCTGCAGGAGCCTTTCCATCCAGTGGCAGTTAATATGGGTTTGCCAGTAACAACTTCACCAGGAAATAATACCCCAAAAGGCCAGCAGAACTAATGAATTATCATCAGCCAACTGGAGAGAAAGCAAAAGTGCCGGAAATACACGTTCCCTCTGATTGATTGTTAGGGATAACCAAAGCAATTCAATTACAATTACAACACGGTTCTGTTTGGACACACTCGCATTGATCAACAGTGATGGTTCGTCTAGCCACAGAAACATCCGCCTGATGCTTTAAATATCTGTAAAGAACCATAAATGCCATTTTAATTGTGATCTGTTTTATGATGTCACAATGATTTCAGTCAATCCCACTTTCACGTATAACACATCTGTGCTGACGCAGCAGAAGTTGTGTTCATAGAAGGTAAATCTACATCTAATCGACTTCTCATCCACTGAACGCCAAAGCTGCCACGCTGATCTTCTGATGATCGACCACATTAAAGATTAACGTAGAATCGCTTCATGGTGTTGCCTCTGTTTTTCATGGTGTTGCCTCTGTTTTTCATACAGGTCTAATCTGTGTGTGTTTGTGATCGCTTCCACATAATCCAGTCAGTCTAGGTCTGCAACACACATCTCTTTATTTATGCAGTACTAGCGTTTAGATTGTTGTTATAGAGCATAAATTATAGAGCAAGCACGACCTAAACGATGAGTTCACTTCAGAATGAGCATCTCCAGATAGTTTCCTCACCCCGTCTCATCCCAGATGTTCATGTCTTTCTTTCTTCAGTGGAAAAGAAATGAAGTTTTTTGAGGAAAACATTCCAGGATTTTTCTCCATGTAATGGATTTCAATGGGAACCAACGGCTGAAGGTCCAAATCACTGCAGTTTCAGAGGAAGGGCTTCAGAGGCTCTGCACCATCCCAGAGGAATAGGGCCTGATCCAGACAAACCATCCCACATTTACATGATAAACATTTATATCCTTTTAACCTCAAATGCTCGACTTCGGTGTTGTTCTTCTTCATCCCATCGGAAAGGTCACATGACGCAGATGGAAGAACCGACCCAGTGTTGAAACAAACGTGCAAAGACTAAATAAAAAATAAGGATAAAACAACGATGGCAGGCGATTTTAAGGTTTGAGGAGAACATGAGATGGATTTTTTTCTGCACTGGGTCGGCACTTCCACTTACGTCACGTGACCTTTCCGATGGGATGAAGAAGAACAACACCGAAGTCGAGCATTTGAGGTTAAAAGGATATAAATGTTTATCATGTAAATGTGGGATGGTTTGTCTGGATCAGGCCCTATTCCTCTGGGATGGTGCAGAGCCTCTGAAGCCCTTCCTCTGAAACTGCAGTGATTTGGACCTTCAGCCGTTGGTTCCCATTGAAATCCATTACATGGAGAAAAATCCTGGAATGTTTTCCTCAAAAAACTTCATTTCTTTTCCACTGAAGAAAGATGATGATGAGATGGGGTGAGGAAACTATCAGATGTTCATTCTGAAGTGAACCAATCCATTAAATTGATAAATTCTTCCTTTTTGTCAAATAAATGCTGTTCTTTTGAACTTTCTATTCATCAAAAAAGCACTGCACAACTCTTTTCAACATTAATAATAATAAGAAATATTTCTCGCCTCAAATAATCACATGAGAATGATTTCTGTAAGATCATGTGATACTGAAGACTGGAGTGAGGGCTTTAAATTTTAATATTTTTCATCATATTTTTGTTTTATATTATATTTTTGTATTTTGGTTAAATAAACGCAGCCTTGGCTACCATAAGAGACTCCTTTAAAAAAACATTAAAATATTACCAACCCCAAACATGTTTGTTGTAGTTTTGAAAAGAATATTCTGTGTAAACATGAAATATTCACACATTTCTGCTCATTCTACTCATTCAACCAGACACGTGATATAATAATGGCAATATAAAAATAAGTTTCGACATTGTTTTGGTTCTTAAAAAGTACTGGAGCATTTAAACCCTGATAAATACCTCTTAATATATTAACTCCATATTTGTTGCTTCTGGTGTTCATGGTATAACTTTTAAAGCATCATCCTAGAATCCTCATGAGATTTTACAGGTCAGACATCCCCATATGCATGAGCGAGTGAGGTTTATTAACCATGGCAGTTCCCTATAGCGTTAGATATGGAAAATCTTTCAGACAAGTTACGGACAGCTGAAACCCTCGAGTAATATTCCAGAGCCAATTAGTGTCAAGATCAAGAGAATGCAACGGCTAAATTGATCTGTTTGACTAGTTTGCTGTGCTTGCTTTTAACTCCCTACTATTATCATTCTTGGAGTAAATTACACTGTGCCCTAAGTCCCCTAAGAAGCCATTTCAGAAGTGTTAACACAGATGATATGTCACACCCTAAGGCTCGGGCCATGGCTAATATTTTTTGAAACTCAGCTTATCTATCCATCATTCCAGCTCTGAGGCACTCCACTTCCATCTGACGGTCTGAGGGCGAAAGGCATGGAAGAAAAGGATTGATGAAAAACAATTCCCTTGCGTTAATGAGGCCTATCTTTTATCGTTTTCTTCCAGCAGGAGACTGAAAAAGAGCAAATGAACTACCTCAAAGTGTTCAATTAGCTCTTATATAAGCGTTTATTGGAAAAGTATAGGAGTAGCAGTGCATTTACTCTGTAAAGTTTGCACAATGTCGAAGCTTGAACTAGAAAAGTTGCAGAATCTTCTCAAATAAAGTATACGTATAAGTTTGAGACGCATGAGGTGTATTTTAGTACTCAAAGTTTCTCATTATATGCCAGTTAAAAAAATATATATATATTTGCATTGATCTAACTCATGTGTGTGTGTTGCTTGTGGGTTTGACTCAAAAAGATTTTATGAGAGTATATTCTAATAGAAAAACTTGATTGAGATGCATTATTTGTGTTAGTTGCCAGAACTTAAGAATAGTACACTGTAAAAAGTGCTGGGTTAAAAACAACCCAAGTTTGGGTTGAAAAATGGACAAACCCAGTGGTTGGGTTGTTTTAGCACTGCGGTTGGGTTGTTTTAGCCCAGCGATTGGGTTGTTTTAGCCCAGCGGTAGGGTTGTTTTAGCCCAGCAGTTGGGTTGTTTTAGCCCAGCGGTTGGGTTTTTAGCCCAGCGGTTGGGTTGTTTTAGCCCAGCGGTAGGGTTGTTTTAGCCCAGCAGTAGGGTTGTTTAAGGCCAGCGGGTTGTTTTAGCCCAGCGGTTGGGTTGTTTTAGCCCAGCGGTAGGGTTGTTTTAGCCCAGCAGTTGGGTTGTTTAAGGCCAGCGGTTGGGTTTTTAGCCCTGCGGTTGGGTTGTTTTAGCCCAGCGGTTGGGTTGTTTTAGCCCAGCGGTAGGGTTGTTTTAGCCCAGCAGTTGGGTTGTTTAAGCCCAGCGGTTGGGTTGTTTTAGCCCTGCGGTTGGGTTGCTTTAGCCTAGCAGTTGGGATTTTAGCCCAGCAGTTGGGTTGTTTTAGCCCAGCAGTTGGGTTGTTTTAGCCCAGCGATTGGGTTGTTTTAGCCCAGCGGTTGGGTTGCTTTAACCCAGCGGTTGGGTTGTTTTAGCACTGCGGTTGGGTTGTTTTAACCCAGCGGTTGGGTTGTTTTAGCCCAGCGGTTGGGTTGTTTTAGCCCAGCGGTTGAGTTGTTTTAGCCCAGCGGTTGAGTTGTTTTTAGCCAAGCGGTTGAGTTGTTTTAGCCCAGGGAATGGGTTGTTTTAGCCCAGCGGTTGAATTGTTTTAGCCCAGCGGTTGAGTTGTTTTAGCCCAGCGGTTGGGTTGTTTTAGCCCAGCGATTGGGTTGTTTTAGCCCAGCGGTTGGGTTGCTTTAACCCAGCGGTTGGGTTGTTGAACCAGTGCTATATGCTACACCGGGGAAAAGAAACAATAAGTAATTGTTTTCTCATTTTTCTTTTGCATGTTTTTACACAATATGCACAAAATGTTTTAAAACTATTTATTCTCCCCTTGTTTGCAAATTTTGCTCAATGTAGCAATGAATTAATCTGAGCTGTTAAAGCGTATGGTATGCTCTAGTTATAAACATTAAAACACTTTGTAAGACAACATATCTACACAATATAGGTTTAGCCCAGCGATTGGGTAGTTTGCGATATGCGATAGGAAAAGGGAGAAGAATGCGATCGGAAAAAGGCGGATTCAAACTCAGGAAAGTCAAATCAAAAGCTAACACCACTGGCCTTATTCTCCACACTGCTCCTGTTGTCAGCGGGATTTCTTTTGTAATTTTGTCAGGCTCAATTAGACAATAGTGGGCGGAGTTAGTGTAAATAGCCTCTGCCAACAAGGTGGACTTTTTGCACTTAGTGTTTTCACACTGAAGCCAATCTTACCCATGGAGCAGTCGATTCCAAAGAATCCCTCATCGCAGATGCACTGTCCATCCACACAGCGTCCATTACCTATGCAGTCATTCGGACAGGTCGCGACACTGCAGTCTTCTCCTGAGAATCCACTAAAGCACACACATTTGCCATCCACACAGTGGCCTTTGTCTTTGCAGTCGTTGGGGCACGTGAGCTGGCTGCAGTCATGGCCGGTGTAGCCTTCATAGCAAACGCAGTGTCCGTCAACACAGCGGCCGTTATCATTGCATTCATCAGGGCAGGATGAGATGGAGCAGTCCGGACCCTCCCAGCCCGGGTTACACTTACAGCTGCAAGAGTCGTGCTGGTACGTGCCATGCCCACTGCAGCTGGTGTCCACACCTAGCACAGGAGAAGAGTCGTAACATATTGAAATTCAGCACATGAAGGTCAGGGGTTAAAGGAGATTTTGGAGGTTGTGGAACACTATGATCTGTGATTCTAAGATATAAAGTGGTCTTGGTGCTGTCCTATAAAACCTATAATGCTACCATATTTTTTACGGTAAATTCTGGCACCCACACATTTTACGGGATTTGCTTTAAAAGTGTGTGATTAAACATAATGCATTTTGCACTTTTTTTTACAATGCACTAAAATTGTCAACTATGCACTACTAACTAAAAATATTTTGCCAGACATTTTTAGTCAATCCAGGTCGCTGGATCACTAAAATCAGGGAAAATCTCCTAGGTTAGTACCCATACAGTACCTGACCCTCCTTTGCAGCAGCCCTGAGCGCATTGGCTCTTTAGGTAGGTGACCTCCTCCTCCAGCCCATTCACACGGTACAACAAGGACTTGAAATCCTCAGAGTCCGCACATCCACAGCCAGCCGACTGCAGCCGGATGTTGTGCTTGAAGACAATGTCATTCTCTCCATCCACTGTGACTAACTGTCCTTCTGAGGCCTGGTCCTGGGAAAGCTGTCCCGCCGGAGTACTCTGCTTACACCCAGAGTCGATCCTGTAGACGTGGCTGAATGTGACTTCTTTCTCCGCGGGAAGCGCCTCCTCGGACAGCACAAGCCGGGACACCGTAAAGAGCGTCCCCAGGAGAAAGAGACCCCTCTTCAGCCGGTTGAATCTAACAATCATGGTTTCTGAAAAAAAGACATGAACTCTTGGAGAATCTTATGATGAATGTGTGGTTGAATTTAAAAGCATTTCTTCCTCAAAATATCAAACTTTCCTTATGGTTTGCGGTCTCACCTTCCAGTAAGGAGGTTGATTTGCTTGCTACACACACCGAAATCTATGTGCAAGACATTACATTATGTTTAATGGAGCGAAGTCTGTTTTACAAGGCTGTGTTAAAGACGTCTGATCCTACTGTAGGAACTGTGCAGACCGTATGTTTGCCAAGCACATTCCATCAAAACCGTTAATTTCACATCCACAACCACAAAGGCTTCTGGGAGCAGAGAACACTTCTAACTAAATGATGTAATCCCCATGATGTCGTTCAAAGCTTTTAATACATCTTTGCAAAGTAGATGTTTTACAAAAGGGAAAACGCATGCTTCAGAAGAGCCACCGGGGACTTTTTTGCTTTAAATCTAAAATGTGAAGTAAAATAACGTTCTCCTCCTGAGCAGCAGCAGGAGCCCAGCGTACCTGAGTCAGTGTAACTCATTAACACTGAGTGTGTGTGGGTCGTGTGTGTGGGTCGTGTGTGTGGGTCGTGTGTGTGGGTCGTGTGTGTGGATCGTGTGTGTGGGTCGTGTGTGTGTGTGGGATCGTGTGGTCAGTGTGTGTGTGGATCGTGTGTGTGGGTCGTGTGTGTGGATCGTGTGTGGTGGGATCGTGTGTGTGGGTCGTGTGTGTGGGTGTGTGTGTGTGGGTCGTGTGTGTGTGGGTGTGTGTGTGGGTGTGGGTCGTGTGTGTGGGTCGTGTGTGTGGGTCGTGTGTGTGGTGTGTGGGTGTGTGTGGATCGTGTGTGTGGGTGGTGTGTGTGGGTCGTGTGTGTGGGTGTGGGTGTGTGTGGGTCGTGTGTGTGGGTCGTGGGTGTGTGTGTGGGTGGGTCGTGTGTGTGGAGTGGGTGTGTGTGTGTGTGTGGGTCGTGTGTGTGTGGGTGTGTGTGGAGTGGTGTGTGTGGGTCGTGTGTGTGGGTCGGGTGTGTGTGGGTCGTGTGTGTGGGTGGGTGTGTGTGGGTGTGTGTGGATGGGTGTGTGTGGGTCGTGTGTGTGGAGTCGTGTGTGTGAGTGGGTCATGTGTGTGTGGGGTGGGTGTGTGGGTCGTGTGTGGGTGGGTGTGTGTGGGTCGTGTGTGTGTGGAGTGGGTGTGTGTGTGGTATTGTGTGGGTCGTGTGTGGGTGGGTGTGGGTGGGTGGGTGTGTGTGGGTGGTGTGTGTGGAGTGGGTGTGTGGGTCGTGTGTGTGTGGTGTGTGTGGGCCGTGTGTGGGTCGTGTGTGGTGGTGTGTGTGGGTCGTGTGTGTGGGTCGTGTGTGTGGAGTGGGTGTGTGTGGGTCGTGTGTGGGTCGTGTGTGTGGTGTGTGTGGGTCGTGTGAGTGGGTCGTGTGTGGGTCGTGTGTGTGGGTCGTGTGTGTGGGTGGGTGTGTGTGGGTCGTGTGTGTGGGTCGTGTGGAGTGGGTGGGTGTGTGGGTCGTGTGTGTGGGTGGGTGTGTGGAGTGGGTGTGTGTGGGTGTGTGTGTGTGTGGAGTGGTGTGTGTGTGGTGTGTGGGTCGTGTGTGTGGGTGGGTGTGTGGGTCGTGTGTGTGGGTCGTGTGTGTGTGTGGTCGTGGGTGTGTGGGTCGTGTGTGGGTCGTGTGTGGGTCGGTGTGTGTGGTGGGTGTGTGTGGGTCGTGTGGTGTGTGGGTCGTGTGTGGGTCGTGTGTGTGGGTGTGTGGGTGTGTGTGGGTCGTGTGTGTGTGGGTCGTGTGTGTGTGGGTGTGTGTGTGTGGTGTGTGGGTCGTGGTGTGGGTCGTGGTGTGGTGTGGGTCGTGTGTGTGTGGTGTGTGTGGGTGTGTGTGGGTCGTGTGTGTGGGTCGGTGTGTGGGTGGGTGTGTGGGTGGGTGTGTGGGTCGTGTGTGTCGGTGTGTGGGTCGTGGTGTGGGTCGGGGTGTGGGTCGTGTGGTGGGTCGTGTGTGTGGTGTGGTCGGGTGTGGTCGTGTGGGTCGTGTGTGGGTCGTGTGGTGGGTGTGTGGGTGGGTGTGTGGGTCGTGTGTGGGTCGTGTGTGTGGGTCGTGTGTGTGGGTGTGTGTGGGTCGTGTGGGTGTGTGTGGGTGTGTGTGTGTGGTGGTGTGGTGTGTGGGTGTGGGTCGGTGTGTGTAAAAGTCTGGTGTGTGTGTGGTGTGGTGTAATAAATAAAATGTGGGTGGTGTGTGTTAAAACATTATGGAAAAAGGGCTTTCTCTTAAAAGTCTGATCATGTAGTTTATACGTTAATTATAATTAGTAAATGCAGATGGCAGATCTTTATACATCACTTACATAAATGATATCATTAAAATCTTAAATAATGTTATTTAATTAACTTTTTAAATATATATATGTGACTCTGGAGCTCAAAACCAGTCCTAAGGGTCAGTGTTGTGAGATTGAGCTGTCCAGATGATCTAAAGCTGAGTAAATCATCTCTCCATTGATGTATGGTTTGTTAGGATAGGACAATATTTGAAAATCTGGAATCTGAGGGTGCAAAAAAATCTAAATATTGAGAAAATCTCCTTTAAAGTTGTCCAAATGAAGTCCTTAGCAATGCATATTACTACTAATAATACATTTCTGATACGGACATTTACAAAATATCTTCATGAACATGATCTTAATATCCTAATGATTTTTGGCATCAAAGAAAAATGGATAATTTTGACCCAATGTATTGTTGGCTATTGCCCCAGATATACCCGTGAGACGCAGCACTGCTGATGGGCTCCGGGGGCACGTATATAAATAAAAATATAAATCAAAAAACAAATTTACATGCATCTGATTGTTGTATATAGACTGCATATAGAACTTGGATAAAAAATCCATAAATCCCCGTAAAAGATGCCATTATGCAATGCAAAGGCGAGAGCCCCTGTGAGCCTACGGGACCTAGAATGATCTACTCAGCTTTCACAGCCAGAGAGTTTCACAGACACTGCATGACCTGGGACAACAACAGATTAATATAGGCCACATTTTCTTTATGGATTTAAATTGTCCTTTTTATCACTTATAACACTGTAATAAACAGAAACGGCTTAAAAATGGCACACACAAAAAAATCGCACCCGTTACTCAGCGTCATTGAATTTATTCATTCCACACCTTGTTTTGAACATTATGAAAATCTTTGCAAATGTGGCGCTTAAATATAAACACAGAAACACACATCAAAGTCCAGAAGCAGATGTGGAATGGCAGAAATGCTGAAATGAGAAGACGGAGCACTCCCTCAGGACCAAGATAAAAATGTGAACAGAAGCACAGAAAAACCTGGAGCTCATGCCGTACGGATCAACCAGCTGAGAAGAAAACACTGCTGGCGGCTGTTGTTTTTGACAGATTCTCTTTTGCAGATGTGGACAGTGATTCCATTGCATTAGTCTGAGAAGACTTCCATTTTGTGTTCATATTTTCCAAATAAAAACCTTTAAGAAACTATTAAAGCAATATGAATCATTCACTAAATACAAAAACTCTCGTCCAGCCAATATATTCCAGCTGCATATCAATAACTGTGCAATAGCAGACCTCGACAGCAACTTCAAAAACAACATCAATAGCACAACTAAAACAATAATCCTATAACAATAACCACATAACAAATCAGCAGCACAGTTCATATGAAATCCTTCAGGTCTGTGAAGCAATTTGGGACTATTTGTGACCCTGGAGCCCAAAGCCAGTCCTAAGGGTCAGTGTTGTGAGATTGAGCTGTACAGATGATCTAAAGCTGAGTAAATCATCTCTCCATTGATGAATGGTTTGTTAGGATAGGACAATATTTGAACATCTGGAATCTGAGGGTGCAAAAAAATCTAAATATTGAGAAAATCTCCTTTAAAGTTGTCCAAATGAAGTCCTTAGCAATGCATATTACTACTAATAATACATTTCTGATATGGACATTTACAAAATATCTTCATGAACATGATCTTAATATCCTGATGATTTTTGGCATCAAAGAAAAATGTATAATTTTGACCCAATGTATTGTTGGCTATTGCCCACTGCAAAAAATGCTCTTCTTACTTAGTATTTTTTTCTTGTTTCCAAACAAAATCAAAATGAAGTGAGTTTTTGCTTAAAACAAGCACAATTATCTGCCAATGGGGTGAGAAAAATAATCTTGTTTCTTGCTCCTGTCCCAAACAGAAATAAGATTCTTTTTTCTCACCCCATTGGCAGATAATTTAGCTTGTTTTAAGCAAAAACTCACTTCATTTTGATATTTTTCCCCAGAAAACAAGAAAAAATCTCACCCTATTTTACTTATCTAGTAAATTAATCTTGATTGAATTTTTTTTAGATATTTGAACTGGAAAAAAGAATAAATTACTAAGAAAGAAGAGCATTTTTTGCAGTGCCCCAGATATACCCGTGAGACGCGGCACTGCTGATGGGCTCCGGGGGCACGTGTGGGGGAATAATGCATGTGTTTTTATGTCGATTCAGATTCACATCTGTGAACAAAGTATTTCCCTCTGCATTATCTCTTCTAATTGATATATCAAAATTAGTATACTGTACTCACAATAGTAAACACTTAAGCACTGAGGCTAAGCAGACAGGAGAGTGACCTCAGTGACTCCCTGATGTTAGTTAGATGGGATGGAGCAGTATTGGAGCATGGAGTGGTGCAGGCCCAGACACCACACACATACTTGAGCTGCAAGGCCCTTTGAGGGTCTCGTTTATTGCTTTCTGTCAGAGGCTTTTATTTCTTGTGCGCTGTTTCTTTTTGCTCTTTTATTTATCTTGGAGAGGACACTGGGAAAGCCTGCCAACTTTCTTCTTCCACAGCTACGGAGGGGATGTTTGAGTCTGCATGCACACTATAAAGAAGATGCTCTCTTTCTCTCACAGTAATCGAAGAGACAATACAAATTGCACGGCAAAAATCACAAAATACTTATTGCCCACAAGTTTGCATGTTAATGCCCAATGCATGACATAAAAATAGTTTCTCATGAAAGATGTAGCACTCAACATCTTTTTTTTTTAATCTGATGATTCTTACCCAATGGACTACACTGGAAAAAAAAAAAAAAAAATTATCATCAGACTATATATACATATACAATATTATTCCCAGTCAAATATCCTTAAAAAAATACACATATAGTGTATGTTAGTATAAGATATCAAGAATAATTGATAATAATAATAATAGTGAATATTACACTTTTTTAAAAATGCAAGTTGGGTTGAAAATGGACAAACCAAGCGATTGGGTTGTTTTTAGCCCAGAGGATGGGTTGTTTTAGCCCAACGATTGGGTTGTTTTAGCCCAGCGATTGAGTTGTTTTAGCCCAGTGATTGGGTTGTTTTAGCCCAGTGATTGGGTTGTTTTAGCCCAGCGATTGGGTTGTTTTAGCCCAGTGATTGGGTTGTTTTAGCTCAGAGATTGGGTTTCTTTTAGCCTATGGATTGGGTTGTTTTAGCCCAGTGATTGGGTTGTTTTAGCCCAGCGATTGGGTTGTTTTAGCCCAGCGGTTGGGTTGTTTTAGCCCAGTGATTGGGTTGTTTTAGCCCAGCGATTGGATTGTTTTAGCCCAGCGATTGGATTGTTTTAGCCCAGCGATTGGGTTGTTTTAGCCCAGCGATTGGGTTTCTTTTAGCCTATTGATTGGGTTGTTTTAGCCCAGTGATTGGGTTGTTTTAGCCTATTGATTGGGTTGTTTTAGCCCAGTGATTGGGTTGTTTTAGCCCAGTGATTGGGTTGTTTTAGCCTATTGATTGGGTTGTTTTAGCCCAGTGATTGGGTTGTTTTAGCCCAGAGATTGGGTTTCTTTTAGCCTATGGATTGGGTTGTTTTAGCCCAGCGATTGGGTTGTTTTAGCCCAGCGATTGGGTTGTTTTAGCCCAGTGATTGGGTTGTTTTAGCCCAGTGATTGGGTTGTTTTACCCTATTGATTGGGTTGTTTTAGCCCAGTGATTGGGTTGTTTTACCCTATTGATTGGGTTGTTTTAGCCCAGTGATTGGGTTGTTTTTGCCCAGTCATTGGGTTGTTTTAGCCTATTGATTGGGTTGTTTTAGCCAAGTGATTGGGTTGTTTTAGCCCAGTATAAGAATTGTTTTCCTCATAAACATTGCTAATAGATTTATGGTTGAAACTAGAAAAATATAATCATAAGAAGATATATTAAGTCTTATTTTATCTTATTTTTTGTGCAGTGTAGTACATTCAAGAATCACCTTAGTTTTACAATATGATGTCATTCGGACACAGTAATGTTTGAAAATGTCTTTTCTATACCCAGTGAACAATTCAGCAAGCCGTGCCCGATGAAATCCCAGCGATAGCAGTCATGGACAGGATGCTTAACAGAGCCTGGTTCACCACACAGAAGAGATGCAGGCGGCTAAGTGGCCGTTGGCTGTTTTCTGTTGGATCTCAACACCAAGTCAGAACATAATCTTTCAACGCTGTGACTGGGACTTATTCATGGCTTTTAGGAACTACAAGGGCAAAGACCTACAAGCAATAAGGCATACAAACAGGCAGTGAACAGCATAAATCACATTCTGAGAGGAATAAATTGAGAGAGGTAGAGGGCGGGAAAACAGAGAGCCAGACTGTGCCGTGCCATGCCCTCTCCTCTCCTCTCCTCTCCTCTCCTCTCCTCTCCTGAGACACATTAGGAAGAAGACAAAGACAGTCTGTTCCTCTGCATCTGAAGCCGAGCCCCAGTTGCACCATTAGGAAGGAGATTCAGGGCTTACCGATGCAGAGAGAGAAGAGGCGGAGAGGTGAGGAGTGCAGACTGTGAGCCGCAAACATGCAGCACGAGTGATTTTCCCCTTTACTCTTCAGCTGATGAGAGCTGAAAGCAATTAAGCTTAAGTCTAGGAACAGACTCATTTCCTCTCCTCCGTGTTTATCACTGGGGAGTGAAACCACAGCAGCCTTAGAGGATCTTTCAGATGCCCAAAACTGATTCTGTTAGCCTGTAATGTGTAACGTGCAGGCAGCACATAGTAAACCTCCAGTGGGCTGTGCAACATCTGCTGTTCATCTGATCTGGGCTTCTGATAATACCTGAAGCCAGCACAGTAGCGTTTCCCCCTAATCTGGCAGACGAGGGGGATGTTTCTTAGGTCTTGTGTAAAAGTGGAGTCCGAATAGGTTAAGCACTCCGCATATGCCTCAGAAAAAAACATGGAGATGGGGAAATGGAGATTTGACATCCAGAGAGGACACCATAAACTGTAAAACATGCTTGAAAAGTAAAATAGTTGCATTGAAAATGGACAAACCCAGTGGTTGGGATGGGTTGTTTTAGCCCAGCGAATGGGTTGTTTTAGCCCAGCGATTGGGTTGTTTTAGCCCAGCGATTGGGTTGCTTTAGCCCAGCGATTGGGTTGTTTTAACCCAGTGGTTGGGTTGTTTTAGCCAGTGAATGGGTTGTTTTAGCCCAGCGATTGGGTTGCTTTAGCCCAGCGATTGGGTTGTTTTAACCCAGTGGTTGGGTTGTTTTAGCCCAGCGAATGGGTTGTTTTAGCCCAGCGATTGGGTTGCTTGAGTCCAGCAATTGGGTTGTTTTAACCCAGTGGTTGGGTTGTTTTAGCCCAGTGAATGGGTTGTTTTAGCCCAGCGGTTGGTTTGTTTTAGCCCATTGGTTGGGTAGTTTTAGTCCATGGAATGGGTTGTTTTAGCCCAGTGATTGGGTTGTTTTAGCCCAGTGATTGGGTAGTTTTAGCCCACTGATTGGGTAGTTTTAGCCCAGGGAATGGGTTGTTTTAGCCCATTGGTTGGGTTAAATGTTTGCCCAACCTTTATCAAATTGCGTATTAATAAATGTTCACCTTTTGATTATTATTGTTGCCTCTAGTAATTATGTGTCTGATTTATAATTTCCAACCTATTTTGGGTTCATTTTAAGCCAGCAATATTGTAATTTTTTTAACAATAGTTGAGTTAAATAAAACTACCCAGCAGGTTGGGCAAACATTTAACCCAACCACTGGGCTAAAACAACCCAACCGCTGGGTTTGTCCATTTCAACCCAACTTGGGTTGTTTTTAGCATTTTTTTTTTAGCGTGTATTTTTTCTGTTATAGCAGGTATGAAGGTTTCAAAAGAAAGCATTGTACCAACACACAATTCAAAGTAATATCAAATATTTTTTAAAATAAATATAAAATAGTTACTCCCCCCCCCAAAAAAATTTTTTATTTGAAACTATAACAAAAAAACCAACAACAAAAAAAAACAAAAAAAACAAGACTTTAATTTACAAATCATGCCTCCGCGTAAAGCGCCTGACTTCAGACATGTTTGTCCACTATATGCCCTGTCCGTTGGGACACATATGTTATCTTGCCAAGACTGGGACTCCCCATTGCTGTACAAGATTTATGAATCACCTGGTCTTTCATTGAGCACTATTGATTAAAATTAAGCTGTTTGTACTTTAAACCAGAGATTATTGTCCCAAATGACACATATGATTCATAATGCTTTCAGTATATTTATCTAAAAATTATACATATGGTTCTTAGCATGTGACCCTGGAGCCCAAACCCAGTCCTAAGGGTCAGTGTTGTGAAATTGAGCTGTCCAGATGATCTAAAGCTGAGTAAATCATCTCTCCATTGATGTATGGTTTGTTAGGATAGGACAATATTTGAAAATCTGGAATCTGAGGGTGCAAAAACATCTAAATATTGAGAAAATCTCCTTTAAAGTTGTCCAAATGAAGTCCTTAGCAATGCATATTACTACTAATAATACATTTCTGATATAGATATTTACAAAATATCTTCATGAACATGATCTTAATATCCTAATGATTAAAATTAAAATTTTGACCCAATGTATTGTTGGCTATTGCCCCAGATATACCCGTGAGACGCAGCACTGCTGATGGGCTCCGGGGGCACATTTAGCAGAGTTACAAAAATAGAAAAAAAAAAAAAGGTTTTCTATTAAAAATAAATTACTTTATTGTGATTCAGACATAAAAAAATACTTTCACTTTAATAAAAGTAGTTCATTTAGATTGTATCATAAAGTACATTTACTTAAACATTCATAATTAGAAAACAAATTATTTAGAATGCATTAGATCTACCCTCACAAACATCGTAACATAATGTAATGTCAATAAAATAGAAAACTTTCACGACTGTAATGAATTGAGAAGTTCATGCACAGGCAGTAGTGAAGCTGCAGATGCCTTACCCCAGAATATCCCCTGCCTCAGTAATATCCCTGCTCTCTGACTGACGCCTCTGACTGCAAGCACCTGTTGACAAGCTCAGACTAGGCATTCAGGCCCTCCTGACCAGCGATGTCCCGGGGAGTCCTCCTGCGCTCTGCCTTCAAACTGTTTAAATGTCCTCATGGCAGCTCTGAGCCAATGGCCAGCCTGGGTGTGGCTCCAAACTCAAGCATAGAGGACAGAACGGACTGAGGGAGGTAATGTTCAGCAATGTCTGGAACTTATTTCATTAAACACAAACCTAGCAAGAGCACTCCATGCATGCCGCCATCCCAACCTTTTTTCTTTTTTTTTATTTCAGGGATTTTCTTACAGTAGCAGTGCTAATCAATCTATTTTCCAGGAATTGTGATATATAGCTACTGACAGGCCTGTAGAGCCAAAGTCAACACAGAGCTTAAATAAAGCACCACACTTTTTTATGTGGACTTTCCACATTTTGTTTCCTCTTGATTCGAAAACTTGTATAACTTTACAAATGGAAATTGATTCCTAATCTTATTTACAGCTTTTGGTTTTGTGCCGTCTATGACAAATGTTCAACACCGAGCATGTAAAATGTACTTTTAAAGTAATAAACTTCAGTATAACATTTGTTAAAGTGGTCATAACACACACAGTTTCTGCCAGTCTGGTGTTAATCTGGAGTCTCTATAGAGTAGTGTTGATCCTTCATATCTCCCAAGAGTCTTTAGTTTATCATATTTATAAAAGACAGAAACACTGAACCGATTCTTTCTGAAAACAGCCGAGCTCATGGAGGCGTGCAGTGGGCGGAGCTAAAGAGACACACACACACACACACACACGTTGTGTTTCCATGTTTTATGGGGACATTCCATAGGCGTAATGCATTTTATACTGTACAAACCGTATTTTCTATCCCCTACACTGCCCCTAAACCTACCCATCACACACACACTGCCCCCCTAAACCTACCCATCACACACACACTGCCCCTGCCCCTAAACCTACCCATCACAGGAGACATGCTGCATTTTACTTTTTCAAAAACATCACTTAGTGTGATTTATAAGATGTTTTCCTCATGGGGACCAAAAAAATGTCCCCACAAGGACAAAAATTTGGATATTGCCATCTTTGTGGGGACATTTTGTCCCCATACCGTAGGATTACCAGTCCACTCACACACACACACACACACACACACACACACACACACACACACACGTTAGTGTTGTTCACATTATATGCGCTGATTGCCATCAAAACACACATTTTCTAAAAACACAACGCCAGCGCCACCGACAGCTCCGTAACCCCAAACAAGCTCTGTGTGTGTGTGTGTGTGTGTGTGTGTGATGGAGGCGCTCTTGCTCTCTCTGTGTGTGTGTGTGTGTGTGTGTGTGTGTGTGTGTGTGTGTGTGTGTGTGTGTGTGTGTGTGTGTGTGTGTGTGTGGGCATGTTTTTGTGAAATATCAGGACACAAATGTGTATAATGACATGGGTATGACACAGGTATTACAAAAAGAGGGTGAAATATGAGGACGTTCCCCATGTCCTCACTTTTCAAAATGCTTATAAATCACACAGGATGAGGTTTTTCACAAAAGTAAACTGTGCAGTCTCCTGTGATGGGTAGTGTGTGTGTGTGTGTGTGTGTGTGTGTGTGTGTGTGTGTGTGTGTGTGTGTGTGTGTGTGTGTGTGTGTGTGTGTGTGTGTGTGTGTGTGTGTGTGTGTGTGTGTGTGTGTGTGTGTGTGTGTGTGTGTGTGTGATGGGTAGGTTTAGGGGCAGGGGCAGTGTAGGGGGATAGAAAATACGGTTTGTACAGTATAAAATGCATTACGCCTATGGAATGTCCCCACATTTCACAAAAACAAACATGTGTGTGTGTGTGTGTGTGTGTGTGTGTGTGTGTGTGTGTGTGCTCATCCGGGAGAAATGCCCATATAAGGAATTCCGCCCTTCATGACATCATACAGGGCCATAGTCGCAAAAAAAAACTCTGCAAAACTTGTGTGAATCCTAAAGGAGTGTATTTGCCACAGAAATACTCCGTCACTTGTCCAACTCGTTTTTTAGCATGAGAATCAAATCTTTAAAGGTGCAGTATGTATGATTGACAGCTAGTGGTTGAAATAGGTACTGCAGTCCAAATTCACAATATTAGAGAGCGTTGTTTCCCCGTCCTCTCCTCCTCAGACTCGACGCTTACGCTGGTTGCCAGTTTGAGGACACGCAACAGGAGCGAGCGCAATTGACAATGGAAGCCACGCTGTAAGTTGATGAGTTGATTAATCTGCGTTTTATCCTCTCGTTCAGAGAGATGTTAAGATGGATGCTGAGGCTTTTTAGGTCAGTCGAATCTGTGATCTCTGAGCCAGTTTGTTCGCTGACTTCCATGGCTGCAATACGCTGTGTTTTTCATCAACTGGCAACCTGTGCTGTCGAAATCCTATTGGGTAAACTGGTGGTGTGTGTTAACACACAGACCAAAACAACAACAGACATTCTGACACGGAACGCACATATCTTCCTTAATATCTCCAACAGCATTAATTCTATAAATGATAAAACAATGCATATAACAATACACAATATACTATGAGCAAAATATTAGTTTGGAGAAACTCCACATTCTTTTCTGTCAGCCTATAATCAAGATGTTAAGTGGAACGGAACAGCAATTATCAGAAGTCATCAGTAAAGTTGTTTGGCTATAATTTCCCAGGCATCTGTTGATCTCGGGGTGTTGTGTTACACTGACGTGAAATACTTGAGCTGAAACTGGAGAGCAGGCCAGGTGTAATGTTTTTTAAAGAGAAGCAGGGGTCCGGCTTTATAATGTAGTCATATATTCTTCCTCAGAACGATAGCAACGGCAGTAGCTTCCTCTTGGAACACTTTTAAAGGATGTTGTGATTGAAGAGAATCTGAATTACAGGCCTTAAAACACTCCCTTCAGTCCCACAGCAGCTCTCACATACGCAGTGTTTCATTTGTTAAGGGCAAAGTAGAGCCTGAACACTATAAAAAAAATCTTTGGCGCACCTGATTGTCTCCATAAATATTTGGATACTTTTACATGTGGTTGGAATATGTAGGGAATAAGAACAGGGAGAAATTGTTCTGTAGTCAGGAAATGTCCAGCTGTATGCTGAGGAAAAGTCCTGCTCGTTTACAGGAGCTCTCACTCAGCGGCCATTCTCTGAGTAAGTGATTGTGTCCGTGTCGACGGCTTTAATTACTCCTGGAAAACACAGTAAACACTGTTACTACCGGTTTAAATCACAGGCCATTTTGCATTTTGGGCAAATAATTTATTTACTTCTACTGGGAAAAAGGCAGACTTAGGTTAAGGTTATATTTACGTCTGTATTTAGTCATACTAACACAAAATATAAAACGATATACCATATATCTCTTCTCAGGGATAGTTATCCAGATAATAACATTGTGTACTCACAAATCATTTTCTTTCTTCTGTGGAATTTGCTATTTTATATCATATCACAGCTGTGTGTGAAAACTAGGAGTTTCTTCCGGTCACCGTTCACTTATTGTATTGGAAAGCACAGCTTGCTTTGGACATTCTGCTAAAAAAAAAAAAAGGAAGGAAGGAAGTCATACAGGTTTAAATAAGACACAGGTGAGTAAATGATCAGTATTAACTTTTAATTTTAGGAAACTACTATAACTTTAATTAACAAACAAAGTAGTTATCATTATCATTATTTGGGTGCTGCTTGTTGGTGTAGATTGTGGATTTTGTTTCTTTAAAGTCATTTAATATACACTGCTGGGCAACAAAAATAATATAATAATTTTGCCCAAAGCCAAACATTGTCAAAATATTGAATGGTCTTTTAATTATCTCAACGACAGCTTTTCTACAGGACGAGGAGAGTTGTTCAACTCAATGTTCATGAGTAGTTGACGAATCAAAACATCCCACAGTTCATTTGAGTTTGTTGTGAGACCAAATATTCCCTATAGAAGCAATGGCTTTTTAAGTAGTGCATTTGATTACATTTTGCTCATTTTCTAACAAATAATTTGTGGTTTAGACAATTAAAAGCTTAATTAGCCATTTTGTTTGTTTGTTTGTTTGTTTGTTTGTTTGTTTGTTTGTCCAGGAGTATAAATCGCCGTTCAAAACTTTGCGGTCAGTACATTTTTAATTCTCTTATACTCACCAAGTCTCACCAAATACAGTAATATTGTGAAATATTATTATGGTATTACACCTGTCTCTAACTTTACCCTTAAACTTACCCACACCACCACACCTGTCCCTAACTTTACCCTTAAACTTACCCACACCACCACACCTGTCCCTAACTTTACCCTTAAACTTACCCACACCACCACACCTGTCTCTAACTTTACCCTTAAACTTACCCACACCACCACACCTGTCCCTAACTTTACCCTTAAACTTACCCACACCACCACACCTGTCTCTAACTTTACCCTTAAACTTACCCACACCACCACACCTGTCCCTAACTTTACCCTTAAACTTACCCACACCACCACACCTGTCTCTAACTTTACCCTTAAACTTACCCACACCACCACACCTGTCCCTAACTTTACCCTTAAACTTACCCACACCACCACACCTGTCTCTAACTTTACCCTTAAACTTACCCGCACCACCACACCTGTCTCTAACTTTACCCTTAAACTTACCCACACCACCACACCTGTCCCTAACTTTACCCTTAAACTTACCCACACCACCACACCTGTCTCTAACTTTACCCTTAAACTTACCCACACCACCACACCTGTCCCTAACTTTACCCTTAAACTTACCCACACCACCACACCTGTCCCTAACTTTACCCTTAAACTTACCCACACCACCACACCTGTCTCTAACTTTACCCTTAAACTTACCCACACCACCACACCTGTCCCTAACTTTACCCTTAAACTTACCACACCACCACACCTGTCCCTAACTTTACCCTTAAACTCACCCACACCACCACACCTGTCCCTAACTTTACCCTTAAACTTACCTGCACCAACACACCTGTCCCTAACTTTACCCTTAAACACACCCACACCACCACACCTGTCCCTAACTTTACCATTAAACTTACCCACTCCACCACACCTGTCCCTAACTTTACCCTTAAACTCACCCACACCACCACACCTGTCCCTAACTTTACCCTTAAACTTACCCACACCACCACACCTGTCCCTAACTTTACCCTTAAACTGACCCACTCCACCACACCTGTCCCTAACTTACCCATAAACTCACCCACACCACCACACCTGTCCCTAACTTTACCCTTAAACTGACCCACACCACCACACCTGTCCCTAACTTTACCCTTAAACTTACCCACACCACCACACCTGTCCCTAACTTTACCCTTAAACTTACCCACACCACCACACCTGTCCCTAACTTTACCCTTAAACTTACCCGCACCACCACACCTGTCTCTAACTTTACCCTTAAACTTACCCACACCACCACACCAGTCTCTAACTTTACCCTTAAACTTACCCACTCCACCACACCTGTCCCTAACCCTAACCTTAAACTTACCCACACCACCACACCTGTCCCTAACTTTTGCCCTTAAACTTACCCACACCACCACACCTGTCCCTAACTTTACCCTTAAACTTACCCACACCACCACACCTGTCCCTAACTTTACCCTTAAACTTACCCGCACCACCACACCTGTCTCTAACTTTACCCTTAAACTTACCCACACCACCACACCTGTCTCTAACTTTTACCCTTAAACTTACCCACTCCACCACACCTGTCCCTAACTTTACCCTTAAACTCACCCACACCACCACACCTGTCCCTAACTTTACCCTTAAACTTACCCACTCCACCACACCTGTCCCTAACTTTACCCTTAAACTGACCCACACCACCACACCTGTCCTTAACTTTACCCTTAAACTTACCCACACCACCACACCTGTTCCTAACTTTACCCTTAAACTTACCCACACCACCACACCTGTCTCTAACTTTACCCTTAAACTGACCCACACCACCACACCTGTCCCTAACTTTACCCTTAAACTTACCCACACCACCACACCTGTCCCTAACTTTACCCTTAAACTGACCCACACCACCACACCTGTCCCTAACTTTACCCTTAAACTGACCCACACCGCCACACCTGTCCCTAACTTTACCCTTAAACTTACCCACACCACCACACCTGTCCCTAACTTTACCCTTAAACTTACCCACACCACCACACCTGTCTCTAACTTTACCCTTAAACTTACCCATACCACCACACCTGTCCCTAACTTTACCCTTAAACTTACCCACACCACCACACCTGTCCCTAACTTTACCCTTAAACTTACCCACACCACCACACCTGTCCCTAACTTTACCCTTAAACTTACCCACACCACCACACCTGTCCCTAACTTTACCTTTAAACTTACCCACACCACCACACCTGTCCCTAACTTTACCCATATCCACCTCAATAAAAGCAAAAGTGTTTTGCAATGTAATATAAGCACAATAAGTACATTTAAGTTATTTTTTGATGTAAATACATAGTAGTTAATGCCACCTAATATAAAGTGGGACCGGACCAAAAATATGTAAGTGGCCATATTTATTTACCATTTGCATAGTAATGGACTATTCGTTAGAATGATATATGTGTGTTTGAAGTCAAGCTCTGGGTACCGCATGTTTTACATGTTCCAGTGAGAGCTCTAAATCATTTACCCTTTGAGAGATACACATGTTTGAGGTCTCTCCTGACACATTCTCAGATATATCAAACCAGTTTCCTTTTGAATTATTGAATTATATTCCAGTTTTTCAACACTAGTACTTGAGATGACACCCACAAAGGATATATGGCTTTCATCTGTCACTCATTTTTCACCAACAGCCTTTTCTCTCTGTTTATTTGAGAAGAGGATTTGTGTACATTGATTAATGTGTTTTGCCGGCAGTGTTGTGTACAAGAATGCAGAGGAAATGTGGCGTGGCGTGAAGCAGACTTATGGCTTTTACCAGGCTTTTTATGAGGCAGAGGCTCAGCAAGAGTTTTTGCATGAAGGAAATAGGGATATATTTCAATAAAGACTACGTGAGAGGTCCACAGAATAAAAAATGTGAGGGAGGAAAAAATGTTGATTGCTATGCTGGAGGTTTATGATGATCACAGTTACTTAGCAATAACCTGTAGCTATACAAACAGAGACACAATTTATAAGCAGACTACACATTAGACAAACTCAGAGGTGTATATTTTTCACAACCCATTTCTGTTGAAATTTAAACTTATTGCAGCATGTTTGTTTTGAAGTCTAGAAGCGCAGAGACTTGAGGCTTCAAAGACAAGCTGCGAGGAAATCTATCAAAGAAAATAAAATCTCTGTACTTAAATATATTTAGATGGAATGCTCCTGGGTTTTATTAGGCTGGTTTTGAAGGTCAACCCCACCATAACAGAATTAAAAGGGAGAAAGAAATTTAAATCAAAGCCATAAGGTCTCAAGCTCTGCAAATAAACCTTCCACCAACTTATACGCATGACACACACATCCAATATTCAATATCACACTGTCAACAGAAGGCTTTTGGTTATGTTATCCATTCATCTATCATTCGTCTCCAAAGCGGGATCATAATAAATCTTACTACTGTAAAGAACGGCAGCTTTCCAAAGCAGTGGTAGGAGGCTGGGAGGAACTCGATGGGTTGTGCTCCAATATTGTCGTGCAATACTCGCTGAACAGACATCGTTAGCATTAACGATGTGAGAATATGAGATCCTACTAATAACGATTTGCTCTTCATAAAGTTGACTGATGGCCTTCATTGCACAAACACACTTAAGTAAGATTGTTGTTGTAACTCAAAGCAGGAATATGCATGGCAATAAACATACGAGCATGCAGGTGACCTTTCAGTTCAGCAAAAAAGGCATTCTTCACATTCATGCCATCTCACTGAATCAGACCTGAGGCTAATTTATTTTAAACTCTTTGGGACAACATGTTCCTAACCTGACAAATATTAAAGAGTGTTGTTGATGGTTGTAGAGGGTCTTTTTTTTCACAGTATACGTTGTTCTAGTAGTTTTTGGTATATTCTAATCTTACATATGTTACCTTAAATTGGTTGGAAAGAATATACACCCTGAAAGAGATGTCCAGATGCTGTAATGGACCCAATATTTGATGAGAGCCTCTGAATTTGTTGTAGGTCGTGGTTACAGGTGAATAGGGATGATAATGTAAAAAAAAAAAGACAAAAACCATAGATAATTCAGACCGGGAAACAGTCATAAGACCCATAAAAGGCACTAAAGAGGTCGTCCATCTCACGTTATATTTTTCTCCATTAGGTCTCCTGATGGGGTTTGGGTTTCCTTGCCACTGTCGCCTCTGGCTTGGCTTGCTCAGTTGGGGAAACAAATAAATGTAATTATTAAACTAAATTAACCATATAGACCAAATTACTGATCTAAATATATTCTATTGCATTATTTTCCTGTTTAACACTGTGAAGCTGCTTTGAAACAATCTGCATTGTTAAAAGCGCTATATAAATAAAGTTGACTTGACTAAAGTGTATCTACAATAATTTTATGAAGCGACGATAATAGTTTTTGTGCGCGAAAAATAAATAAATAACGACTAACTATAAAGGAAAAGCCGATTTCAAAACACAGCTTCCTGAAGCTTCGGAGCGTTATGAATCAGTGTATCGGATCAGCGGTTCAGATCGCCATAGTCACATGATTTCAGCAGTTTGGTGGTTTGACACGCGATCCGAACCGCTGATCCGATACACTGATTCCTAAGCTTCAGGAAGCAGTGTTTTGAAATCGGCCATCACTTTATAAGTCGTTATTTATTTTTAGTGCACAAAAACTATTCTCGCCACTTCATAAAATGATAGTAGAACGTCTGTAGTGAAATGAACTTTAAAACACCTCTCTTTAGCGCCTTTTATGGGACTTGAGAGAGGAAATGACATCACTCTCAATGGAGGCCTTTCTGAGCCATCGGATTTCAACACTAATATCTTTAGTTTGTGCTCCGAAGATTAACAAAGGTCTTACGGGTCTGGAACGGCATGAGGGGGAATAATAAATGACAGAATTTTATCATTTTTGGGTGAACATTGTTGGAAACATTTGGGATAATGTTAGTATTTTAATCCAAAAATCTTACATATTGTGCCTTTTATTGGTTGAAAATGATAAAGACCCTGAAAGAGAAGTCTAAACTCTGCTTTAACAGTTAAACTTTCCTGACCGGCATATTAGGCTTTAAGTTCCGACAGGTTCAACCTATTTTGTCTAAATCTGTTCTTGGAGAATTGGACGCATCATTCACAGTTTTCAATACTTTAGTTATGAGACCAAACAAAACACCAACTTATTAACAGAGGCCACCAAAATATCAAATAACTGATAATAGTATCCCACAGGCACAAAAAGATCTCACCTCCCTCCCAGAGAGCGAAGCTCGTCTCCTCTCATCTGTTTCTCATCTGCCACCGAGGTTCTTTTCTCCTCAGATATAATGTGATCTAGACACTTGACTTGAAGCATGCTGTTTCTACCCGCACTGCATGGCCCAAAAATACATTCTTTCTTTATAGGTATAGCAGAGGTCAAAGCTCTGGGAGAAGTGTCCCATATGGCATTAGAAACTGACAGTCCAGCACCGGTTCTGGTTCATTCTTGCATTCCAAACTGATTTATTTTATTTTTTTCAGACAAGTGACAAGTTTATGAGTAAATTATTGAGTAACTGAATCAAATCGAGGCTGCATCTGAAATGACATACTTTCTTAAGTAGGTACTTATTTTGAATAAGTACTTCACAACCATTAAAAAAGTAGTGTGTAGTATCGGTGTCAAATTTCATTTAAAAAAATATCTTAATTTGTGTTTCAAAGATGAGCGAAAGTCTTGCGGGTTCGGAACGACATGAGGGTGAGAAATTACAGAATTTTCATTTTTGGGTGAACTATACCTTTAATTGTCTACTTCCTCCTCCATATTTCTGTTCACCAGTGTCACAAATATCCCCTAAATAAACCTCTCTGAGACACTATTGCGAAACCTATATTGTCAAAACTGAGTACATTAAACCTTATGCTCCAGAGAAACAAATGTACAGCCATCGAGTTTTGCGTTTTAACTTTTGCAGGGGCATTTCTACGGCATTGCTGTCGAAGAGTATTAGCTGGTGGATTTACTTATTGTAGAATTAATAAAAGTTATCATGAGCATTGTAATGTTTGAAGCGGATGTCATAACAAATATCAGTAGACCGGGAAGAAACGTGAGATCCGTAAGATCTTCCCTTCATGCTGTTGAAATATAAAGCAGAAGACAGAACATGACGTGTGCATATTTTCTGTCTTATTTTCCAACACAAATATCTAAGCATCCATATAATATATAATAAAACAATATACTAAAATGTTTTAAGAGAGTATACTTTATGTATCTTTTTTTTCTTGCACCATTAGCAATTTATATATCATAATTACATTAAATCTACAGTAAATAACAGTATATTTTACTATATGTGACCCTGGAGCACAAAACCATAAAGGTCAGTGTTGTGAAATTGGTTTGTTAGGATAGGACAATATTTGAAAATCTGGAATCTGAGGGTGCAAAAACATCTAAATATTGAGAAAATCTCCTTAAAAGTTGTCCAAATGAAGTCCTTAGCCATGCATATTACTACTAATAATACATTTCTGATATGGACATTTACAAATATCCTCATGAACATGATCTTAATATCCTAATGATTTTTGGCATCAAAGAAAAATGTATAATTTTGACCCAATGTATTGTTGGCTATTGCCCCAGATATACCCGTGAGATGCAGCACTGCTGATGGGCTCCGGGGGCACATTTATTAAGTATATGAATTACGTTTTTCTTACACATTAGTAAATTATGCATCAGCAAATATATATATATATATATATATATGTTCTTCTCAGAATATTTAGATATTTTCAACTACAGAATCAGACAAAACAGTGTACGTTACATTAATAAATGAGCTCTCACTCTAGCCAGAGGATTGATATCATTCAAGATCATGTGTGAAATGTTTCCAGAAGTCTAATCAAATGAACTAAAGTACTTCCCCAGTCACATTCTTCATGCTAAATTAGATATCCCCTACCCACCCACTCAGGTGGGTGCAGAAATACTACACTTCAGCTGTCCACAGCTCCATACATCCACATAGTTTAGATGTACTATTGAACATAATGCACCATGGCACGAGGAAATCAGTCAAGCAATTACGCCTCTAATGGCAGCTCTCCCCAAACATCTATAGATTCAATTTACCATCAGGTAAATGGTTAAAACCGGTCAGAAGCACATGCTGACCTGCACATGTCAGGGTTATTTCTCTCTGCAGACCATTCTCAATCACCCGACTCAATAAAGGAAGCGTTCTGAAAGTTTACAGACTGGACTTCAGTGTGTGTTGGGTGGAAAGGGTAGCGGTGCCCTGAGAACACACTTCCTGTTAACCTTGGTGGTCCCGTTGAATGCATTCACAGATGGCCTAAACTCTAAAGAGGTCTAACGTCCCAGTTATCATTTTATATTTCATTTTGGATCTGACTCGTCATAAACGTCCGTGTGCTGTGTTTGATGGGATTAACAGTTAGGTTTGGAAAGCGGGATCGCTCTGATTGTGATGGTTGGCCGTGCGAGGTTCATTCCCTCTGATGTCTCTATTTCTCAATCTAATGTCAAAACCAGACATGCATCGAGCATTAATCAAATACTAGTCGTGCTTCTGTGCTGAGATTAAACGTTCAATAAAAAATGGCACTGCTGGGAGTTGTTCTAAGTGCTCTTGTTTGTTTACTGAAATTGATGATCAAATTAAATGGGACTTCAGGATGGATGTTCTCTCTTGTTCTATACATTGGCCTCAGCATCTGTTGAACAGAAGGACTGGAGTGTAAAAAGCAGAAACATGCACTGACCCATGGAGAGAGAGAGGAACAGGGGCTTCCGACAAAATATAGACTGGTTCGGCGAGGGGTAGGGATCGGTCCCCAGCTATTTGATTGACACGGCCCTGAGGGAGCAATGCAGTGCATTCCGAAATTCAGGAAGGCCTTGACCTCCAGCCCAAAGAGGACTTTACCTCATCGCTGAAAGACTTCCTGAAACAATAGCAAGAGCCGTGGAAATGTTAGAGAAACTGCATATTCATATGCGATCAGTGATAATCGTCAACGTCCTTTTTTCACTGATGAAAACGAGACGATGACTCAATAAAAACCAGTGTTGGATGACCAAAACTATGACGGAAATCTACTGTCATTTATCAGGGAGGGAGGATTAGGGAAGAGATCCCGTCAGAACTGATGTCCTGTGTAACGGATGAGCACACGTGTGGATCTAGCGGCGGGAAAACACGGAGCTGTTGAGCTTCTCCAGGCTCACGCGTCAGCGCTTCAGAGCGGCTCAATCCATCAATAACACACAGTTATGACAGGGAATGATTATGAGCTCATGCTGATCAATAATCACAATGTTTACTGTACCATGTTTATATGGTCATATGATTTAGACGGATGCATATTTGATCTCCTACGGCATTTCAAAATAAGAGTCCCGCTGTATTTGAGCTTGTTTATGATTAAAGTCACGCATTATATTTACGTTTGATTATACAATAAACTGTGTTTCATCTCATTCCCATTTAATCCATAATCAGGAGGAAAGACTGAGAACAGGGTTTGACACATTATTCAGTAAAGTTATAATAGTTAACCAATAAAACACATTCATTACTGGAATTAAATAAATGTTACTGAGATTTAAAAATAATAATTTATCTTAACCGGATATACTCACATTACAACATTATAAAAACTCTATCGAGGTCAGTTTTGATTCAGTAACAGTTGGTTATGTAATGCTTAAATGCTCAATTAATGCATTACAGCTGAACTAAACTCATTAGATTTTAATCTACAGTAGATTACTAGACTAAAACAATCCAGGTGACTAAAATAGCACTAAAACTGAATGGCATTTTGGTCAAAAGTTCAAATCAAAATTCGTTGTCATAATTAACACTATATGCGATTCATTGTCAAAAATTCTAGAGGTTTCTTAAATATAAGGTTATAATTTATTTCAATGGTCCACTTTAGACACTCTACTAACTAACTAAGGGTGTCTAAAGTGGAGCATGGAAATAAAGTCTTACCAAACGAAATATAATGTTAAAGTCTTGTCTCCGCCTGAGATTATGCGCAGTAGAGCAGCAGTTATGAGTTACTGTCGGAAAACTGAAGTAAACTTTTAAAGCCACTGGTCCAGAAAGCTAGGTCGTGGAAACCAAACAATCTTGAGGTTACGTATGCAAATCAGCTGTTAGCACATATGGTAGAGCGCTCAGAACATGCGTCTCCACACGTGGGGAACATTTGCATTTTGTCAAGTTAAAATCTGTGGGACGTTTCTGAAAGATGCACCTGGGAAACTCGTACCTCAGAGAACGGCATTTATTATAACATCATGTCACGCATTCAGGACAGAAACACAACACAGAAGAAGCTAAATTACCAAAATCACCAAAAATATGAAAACTACACAAGCCCCGGAGCCCATCCTGCGTCTCACGGGTATATCTGGGGCAATAGCCAACAATACATTGGGTCAAAATTATACATTTTTCTTTGATGCCAAAAATCATTAGGATATTAAGATCATGTTCATGAAGATATTTTGTAAATGTCCATATCAGAAATGTATTATTAGTAGTAATATGCATTGCTAAGGACTTCATTTGGACAACTTTAAAGGAGATTTTCTCAATATTTAGATTTGTTTGCACCCTCAGATTCCAGATTTTCAAATATTGTCCTATCCTAACAAACCATACATCAATGGAGAGATGATTTACTCAGCTTTAGATCATCTATTGACCCTTATAACTGGTTTTGGTCCGGGGTCACATATGTTTGTCTCATATATCAAACTGCGAACACTAAGTAATAAACTTTACACTTGTTGTCAGCTGTTCTATTAAAATTAGCGTGTAAAATTAAAATAACTTGTAAAATCCTTTATAACTCAATACAGACTTGGTCTTCTCTCACTGATCTCTGTAGAGATTATGGATATTTTACATCATGATAGCATAGATCAAAGCTCCTGCAATGTTTCAAGTCAATATTACAACTTGGGAACTCATGTATCATCTTTAATTCAGTTTTCCACTTGTGAATACAATTTTGCTCTGTCATTCGTGTGCTCAGAATAATATTTCCAACTCTACCTGAAGGGTCGCAAGAGAACACAGAAAGCCACACGTAGATGTTGAAAAATACATTACTCTGCTAATGTTGTAACCTCATATAAAAGCATAAAGACTGGGAACCACAGACGCTCGACTGCCAGCTTCTCGTGTGTTAAAATGCTGAGGCCTAATATTTTGACATGAATTAACAGCCCACACAAGCAGCTCATGAAAATGAAATAGCTGTGATGGCTAAACTGATTTGGGCTATTTGTGATTTCATTTAAACGAACCAGTGGTGCTGCTAATATAAAGAAAATATGCACATGAGTTACTTTGGGTCGAAAATAATACACACAGGTTAAAATAATTAAACAGCAATATTTTGGCTAACAATATGTCATTTGGTTTCATTTCATGCACGGTTCAGGTTTGTTCCTCGTCTTCATGTCTGAATATGAATCCAGTGGAAGCCCTTCACACCAGTGTGTTTAAGCACAGAACGAATCCGCTCTGTTTTTAGAAAGCATTGATCTTATTAGCCCTCAGCTAGTGGGGTTTCAAGTGGTCTGGGAATGGCAGGAAATGTAATAAATATTTCTTGAAGCCTCCGCAATAATATTCAGAAGAGCAGTGCAGATATTAGATTTAGCTTCAGAAGAGCAGCATATGCATGTCACAGCATGGCATTCTGCTTTATATAACTGTGAATAACAGCGTCAATGCTCAGAGATGTCCAAAATGTAATCATATGCACAATGTTTCATGTGGAGTTTTTATTTGTGTATGTAAAATGATTTCATGATGGTGTGACTGGGATTGTTTGCTTGCAGGTCACTGAAGTTGCCAGGTATATCCCTTTCGGAAAAGAAGTACACTTCAAGTATACTTAAGTAATGTTCAAGAATACTAATATCAATGTGCACTAGTGTACTATTTCAACACTGCTTGGAACTAAATTGGCCCACTTTAAGGATATAAAAGTGTACTATAAGTGTACTATAAGTGTACTACAATTAGGATTCTCATTTTTACTACATCTGTACTACAAGTGAACTTTACTAGTAGTTTACTAGTTTAATACTTTAATACAAGTAGTATTTTTTTTAGTTCATGAAAGTACACTTTGAAGTGTAAACTAGTAGTTAGAACTTGTTCTTTCTTTTAAGTGAGCATAACATTATACTTATGGTTTACTATATATATATATATATTATGTTTGCACTTTCATATTCAAATACAGATATTCATTTTTTATACTTGAAATAAACCTTTAGCTACACTTTAAATAATTTTAAAAACATTGTATTATAGCTTAAAGAGTAAAGTAGATCTGAAGTAAATTCCTATGTACACTACTAGCTCACACAAACATTCAATACAATACTTAATTATACTTTTAAGTATATCTCGATTAAAAGATTGAGTACAAGTATAGACCAAATATATTTCGACTTTTCTGTCAGTATAAGTCAAGTATACTTAAGCAAGTCCCTTGCAACTTGCAATTTCAAGTACATGTATTAATTCAGATTCAGATTTACTTTATTTGGCACACAACCAGATACACAAGTGCAACAGTAGGTGCAATGCTTTCTTAGGTGCTATTCCAAGCAACATAGTAACATGACACAAGACATATGACAACAAAAACACAACTGTATACACAAGTGCAACAGTAGGTATTCTTACTCCGTTCCAACAGCAAAGTGACAAGACATGGGACATACGATGACCAAGACAACATAATCAGCTAAGGGGTTCACACCAAGGCAGCCTTCAATTGCGCCATCTTTGAACCAGAATATAGAAAGCAGATTCACAAGCATACATATGCAACAAAACATAACATAGCATGAAACAGTACACGTGGTCACGTGCTGGGATTTTGTGTGGGAGTATGAAGGCAAGGGAGAGAAGAGAGAGAGATTGTGAGAGGCAGACGGATGGAGGGGGCTGGGATGGGGAGGGTTATGTATGGTGTGAAGAGTCAGTGATGTGTGGTGTGAGTGTGAGAATGTCAGCCAAAACTTCAGATGTTTTCAGAGTTCAGTTCAATGGCTTGTCCTTGAAGAGAGATAAGGCAGTGCACAGGAGTGATAGCAAGAAACCGTCTGACAGGCTGACCTCCCAACCGAGAGAGCTAGAAGGGAGAAGTTACATTTTAATTTGTATTAATCCATTTTCTGATCTTGGTAATTTGTCCGGATCATAATTAATCAAACCATTCTGATCCTCAGCGTTCTTGGCGAACCGGTTCATGCAGTGACTTAGACATTTCATCCAGCTTCGCAGTCAGACCGGTCAGAGTCCGTAAAGTTCACCAGCCTGACCCCGATGGAGCCCACTCTTGCCTGCGCATCCGCAGTCCTGACTGAGATGTTACGGTTCAGTTCATCAATCATTATCACTCTCTGATCTAATACCTTCAGTCGGTCACACACATCCCGAAGTGCCCGTTAATTTCCGCAGACAGCGGCTGGGTGAAGGCAGCTGTCTTACCAATCTTCCGATAGGTCAGGGCAATCCCAAGGCCGAGGAATAGGGACCCCACTATCACAATTCCAATTATGAATAAATCGTCCTCCACGGACAGAGCTTCTAGACACACGGTTTGCCAGGTGTTCCAGGCGTCCATCGTGTAGCCGCAGCGAAGGTCCCGTCCGGCAGGTGGGTTCTCCCGGAGCACCCTTTCTTAGTGAAAAAATCTTGTCAATCGCGCTGAGGGACCAGTTAATCAATTCCATTTCAGTATTCTCAGGAGCCCAGCCAAGCAGGAGTTTGGAAAAAAGACCAAAAAAAAGCGCAAGAGCAAGAGCGGGAGCAGAGAGAAAACACGTCTGCCCTCTATGAGTACAGGAAGTTCTACTTTTAATAAAAAGTAGACTGAAAGTATTTTTATTTTTACTTTAAAAAAAGTTTACTAGAACACTTGAATAAACTTCTTTTTCTTAAGGGATTTCTGAGTGAACATCCAGGAATGTCTCATGAATTAAATATCACAAAATTACATACTCTAAAAAATGCTGGGTTAAAAACAACTCAGGTTGGGTTGAAAATGGACCAACCCAGCAATTGGGTTGTTTTAAACCCAGTGAATGGGTTGTTTTAACCTAGCGGTTGGGTTGTTTTAACCGAGCGGATGGATGGTTTTAACCCAATGGTTGGGTTGTTTTAACCCAGCGGTTTGGTTGTTTAAACCCAATGAATGGGTTGTTGTTGGTTTTTTTTCAACATACTTTGGGATTTCAATTTAAGCCAGCAATACAGCAATATTTAAATAATACTTGAGTTAAATAAAACTGTGCAGCCGGTTGGGCAAACATTTAACCCAATCACTGGGCTAAAACAACCCAACCGCTGGGCTAAAGTCCATTTTACCCAGGACTGTGTTTGACCCAGCATTTTTAGTGTAATTTCCCTTTTCAATTCAAAGTTGTCAAATCCTCTTTGTAAGTTTTTTTAAAAGTATTGTCATGCAAAAAAACTAATAAAGCCTTTAGAGTTTGGTTGATTGCAGTCTTAATTGGTTTATAGTGTTTCTGTTGTTGTTTATTGATGTAAACTCATAGTAATCGGTTAATAGAAGCATAACCTTTCCTGCTGTCTAGACCCCTACAAGATCTGTATTCCACTCTCATTTACATATTTGATCTTCTTTGTAAAGTTGCACAATTTGACATATGTTAGTATTTTTCTCAGAACACATCTCCCAGTATCTTTTAACAAAGGCAGATTGCTTGGGAAATTCTGGAGGAATTCACTAGAAGAGTTTTTTATGAATGCCTTGGGGTTGAACTCTAACCGATGTCATGCAGAGAAGCACATAAGGAGCTGTTTGTTGGTTGTTATTTTGTTGTCGTCTGCTTTTTTTCTTCTTTTGAGTTGCATTGTTTTATTGGGGGGATTTACTCTGTGGCCATGACGGACTGCTAGATGAGCATAAGAAATGGCAATGTAAACTTCATTAAGTATGAAAAGGAAAAAATACAAATTTCAGCAGACACAAAATGAGCCTTCTTACCTCTGACATCAAACTGTGAGGGAGGAATTTTAAATCAGAAGTTTCGCTCTCTCCTCTGTTTATTCTCATAGTTTGAAGGTCTATAATATGCACAACAAATTTGCTGTCTAAACGTGCCCAGATTTCCTATTTGTACAGCCAGTCTGCATTACAATCAGACAACTGTCTGTAAGAGAGCTTGTTTCTGTTGTATTGAACTGCTCACACAGTGCAGGTGAACTAAAGCTGCTTGATTTTATGCAGTCTGTAGTATAAAGTGCTATATACATAACCGTGATGTGACTTTATACACTGCCGAAAATTGCAGAGTTTGTGCAAACAATGTTTGTTTTATATACTCTAAAAAATGCTGGGTTAAAAACGACCCAAGTTAAGTGTTTGCCCAAAGCGCTGAGTAGTTTTATATAACTCAACTATTGTTTAAAATGACTGTATGGCTGGTTTAAAATGAACCCAAAATAAGTTGGAAATTAAAAATCTGACACATAATTACTAGAGGCAACAAAAATAATCAAAAGGTGAACATTTATTAATAAGCTATGTATTATTGTTTAATTATTATTAATAAACGTATTAATAATGTTAATTTCTGACATACTTTGGGTTCATTTTAAGCAAGCAATACAGTAATTTTAAACAATAGTTAAGTTAAATAAAACTACCCAGCAGATTGGGCAAACATTTAACCCAATCGCTGGGCTAAAACAACCCAACCACTGGGCTAAAACAACTCAAACACTGGGCTAAAACAACCCAACCACTGGGCTAAAACAACCCAACCACTGGGCTAAAACAACCCAACCACTGGGCTAAAACAACCCAACCGCTGTGTGAAAACAACCCAACCGCTGGGCTAAAACAACCCAATGCGACTCCAGTGGTTTAACCTCAATTTTACATTTTATGAAGCTACAGTTCTTTGTTTGCATAAATTAAACTATTAAAACTTTGTTTACAAAATATGAATCCCCACACAATATTAATCTCTGTTGACGTAAGAGCAGATTTGATGGGTGAAAGTGTAATATTTTAAATTGTGTGTGTGTGTGTGTGTGTGTGTGTGTGTGTGTGTGTGTGTGTGTGTGTGTGTGTGTGTGTGTGTGTGTGTGTGTGCTCTGTGGAATTTTTTTTTTTTTTTTTGGGCTGCTTGGTTATGGGGAAGGCTAAATAATAGTACATAAAATTAATATTTTTTTATTGAAATAAGTAAATGGGTGAATAAATAAACAAACAATCAAACATATAATGAGTAAACATATATTTTCAGTCATTTCCAAATAATATTTTGAAATTATAATATTAATGTTTTTTCGTTTTTTTACAGTAGCTATAAATTGGGCATTTATACAAGAAGCTTCATGAATGCCTTGTAAATGTTAGAATCCTTGGATTGAGGATGATCATATTCAGAGGTCAGTGGCGTCTCTAGAGGACTTTAGTGCGGTTGGATTAGTAGCTGCATCCTGCCACTGTCTGGATGTGTACCGCAATTACACACTAACTACTGTATTACAAAAAAGTCATTAATAGCAAAAAATTAAGTACATAACAACAGGAACAATAAAGAACAAGACAGAGATCATCAAAATGATAGAAATAGAGGGTCAGAGGGAAGGGAAACAAACAAGGTTAACATTGAATGCAATCTTTGACTTTTCAAAGATTTTTAGGTTGTATACCCATTAAAGACAAAACATTTTATAGTCTACTAGAAAAACACTGTAACAAAAAAATCAATACTTCCAATTGGCTCCTATAAACTAAATTACGTTTAATAAAGAGTACAAATCTTTTAAACCAAAATACACATAGCTAGTAAAGTCAACAACTCCAAGACCTCCATCACTAATCTAATTTCTTAGAACTTTTTTTATTATTATTATTCTGTGTGATTCATTTTTCCATATGAAAATAATTGATCTAATAAGGAAACATGATGACTTGGGACAATCCTTTACAGAAAAGAGAAACTCTATAAAAGAGGCTAATCTCTTGCCAGCCAAGAACACTACATTTTCCACAGTCATGGATGAATGCTCAGACCTACAATCCTGGACTTCACAACAACAATCCGCAGTCTATGATTCGCAATGACCACCATTTTAACAAAGCCAGCTGTCGACATTTTCAGCTATATCCTGTTGACAACAAAGTCTTACAATGTTTTGCAAATGGGTTACTGCTGTTGTTTAACAGTGATGACAATACTTAAATGCTTAGATGGACAAAATATGCCCAATAGATGGCAGTAATGATAAACTGAATTCAGTTCTCACATACTAAGCACCGCCGAGCTGTCAGTGCGGGATCAAGATGGCGGCGGCGGCGGCGCGGAGGCTCCTCGGCGCGGGGATGGGGTTCCTGCGGTCGTCCTTGCCGGGTTGCAGACAGGTACATGTACTATAATGTGTAAAATCAACGTCATTTAGGACTTTAAATGCATTGTATTTGTGTTTCGATGGTGTTATATTTAAATTTTGACGTTTATTTTACGTCTGTCAGAAACATTACATTTGGTCGTGTTTGGGGTTTTGTCAAATGAATCTGCACATGTAATAACATCTCATCTGGTGTTGCCCAGGCCTACAGAAGTCCCCTTGGAGTGGTGGAGCAGGTCAGGAGCTACTATGTTGACTGGAGGATGGTACGGGATGTCAGAAGGAGACAGATGGCGTTTGAATATGCAGACTCGAGACTGCGCATCAATGCCATTAGGAAGAATACTATTTTGCCTAAAGAGCTACAGGTACATTCAAAGTCTTGAGGTTTCACTTCAGTTTTAGTTTATGCTCTGTTTTCATGCACAAGATTGGCTTACGTTACAGCCTTTAAATGGCATAAAAGTAAACACAGATCGTCACCCTTTAATTACACTTACAGGGATAGTTCACCCAAAAATGATGATTTCCTCTCCCTCAGCTCATCCTAGGTGTGTATGACATTCTGCTCTCAGACGAACACAATCAGAGTTATATTAATACATGTCCTGGCTCTTCCAAGCTTTATAATGGCAGAGAATGACTGTTTCTGATAGATAGATAGATAGATAGATAGATAGATAGATAGATAGATAGATAGATAGATAGATAGATAGATGGATAGATGCACTTTTATGATGGATAGATGCACTTTTATGATGGATAGATGCACTTTTATGATGTATAGATGTACTTTATGATGGATAGATTCACTTTTATGATGATAGATGCACTTTTATGATGTATAGATGTACTTTATGATGGATAGATTCACTTTTATGATGGATGGATGCACTTTTATGATGGATGGATGCACTTTTATGATGGATGGATGCACTTTTATGATGGATAGATTCACTTTTATGATGAATAGATGCACTTTTATGATGGATAGATTCACTTTATGATGGATGGATGCACTTTTATGATGGATAGATGCACTTTTATGATGGATAGATGCACTTTTATGATGGATGGATGCACTTTTATGATGGATAGATTCACTTTTATGATGGATAGATTCACTTTTATGATGGATGGATGCACTTTTATGATGAATAGATGCACTTTTATGATGGATAGATTGATTCACTTTTATGATGGATAGATTCACTTTTATGATGGATGGATGCACTTTTATGATGGATGGATGCACTTTTATGATGGATAGATGCACTTTTATGATGGATAGATTCACTTTTATGATGGATGGATGCACTTTTATGATGGATGGATGCACTTTTATGATGAATAGATGCACTTTTATGATGGATAGATTCACTTTTATGATGGATAGATTCACTTTTATGATGGATAGATGCTCTTTTATGATGGATAGATGCACTTTTATGATGGATAGATGCACTTTTATGATGGATAGATGCACTTTTATGATGGATAGATGCACTTTTATGATGGATAGATGCACTTTTATGATGGATAGATGCACTTTTGTGATGGATGGATGCACTTTTATTTCAAAACAGAAACAGTCATTCTCTGCCATTATAAAGCTGGGAAGAGCAGGACAGTTATTAATGTAACTCTGATTGTGTTGGTCTGAGAGCAGAATGTCATACACACACAGGATGAGCTGAGGGAGAGGAAATCATGGGCTCATTTTCATTTTTGGGTGAACTGTCCCTTTAATGAAATGAATGAATGAAATGTCTAGATATTGATCTGAACCTAATAATGCAGGCCATGTCTTCATGTTTCTGTATTTAGGAGATCGCTGATAAAGAAATCGCCGCACTTCCTCGAGACAGTTGTCCCGTGCGCATTCGCAACAGGTGTGTGATGACATCCCGTCCTCGAGGAGTGAAGCGCAGGTGGCGTCTTAGCCGCATTGTGTTTCGGCATTTAGCGGACCACAACCAGATGTCTGGAATACAGAGATCAATGTGGTGATCACCCATGGGATTGTGCAAGTGGTCATTCAGTGTATGAGCTTCACAACCAGTGAATGAACGTGAGCTTCTTATGCCATCAGAAGAGAACATGTCCTTATGAAAGTGCAAAGACAGCTGGAAAAAAATGCGGGATTTTTTTAATTGATTCAGATTTCACATTGTCATATTTTTGTCTTCACCTGATGGCAAATCTAATATAAGTTATGTTACTGTAGATGCAATAAAAAGCTGTAATGTGCCTCTTGTGTGTTTTGAATTTTTTTGCAGTTTTGTTGTTCAGGTTTTAGGAATCTAACCTTATTATGGATTACTTTATCTCATTGTTTGGTGTCATGCATAACATTTTTTTGACTAATTTAACGTACAAAAAGAGGAAGATATTATTTTAAACCAGCTCTATAAACAAGACAATGAGCTTTAAATAATTTATTCCATGTTTTTATATAAATTTCCACATTTACAGATGAACTCTTCTTACACATTTGAGCTAAATAAGAATATTTGACTTATTAAATTATTATTATTATCAGGTACAATAATTATTTAAATACGTGCCTCCGGAGCCCATCAGCAGTGCTGCGTCTCACGGGTATATCTGGGGCAATAGCCAACAATACATTGGGTCAAAATTATCAATTTTTCTTTGATGCCAAAATCATTAGGATATTAAGATCATGTTCATGAAGATATTTTGTAAATGTCCATATCAGAAATGTATTATTAGTAGTAATATGCATTGTAAGGACTTCATTTGGACAACTTTAAAGGAGATTTCCTCAATATTTAGATTTTTTTGCACCCTCAGATACTCAGCTTTAGATCATCTGGACAGCTCAATTTCACAACACTGACCCTTAGGACTGGGTTTGTGCTCCAGAGTCATATATAAACACACACACACACACACACTCATAAATAAGTATTACATTTGCAATAATGTAATGCATAAACTGCCTATAATCTGATTATTCGTATTTGGTTCGGTTGGAATTATTTTGTTAAGGACTTTTATTTTGACATAACCCGGAAGCTGGAAGCACTGTTTCTCTTTCTAGAAGCATTGGACACGGCGAAGCATTCAAGCAAAGATCATTTTCATAACTTCAGTTAATTTGTTGTGGATACTTTCTCCAGGACAGCGATGGACATCAATGAACTGGTATTATGGGCTGTTTTTCAGTGTTGTAGTCATTTTAATGGCATGTAGAGAGTTGTTGTTTTACTGTAAGCCTCATGCAGTGCCATAAAGAAGCTGCTCATAAATGTGAAACTATGATATCTTATGGCAGAAGCCACGGACCCCCAGATATGATCATCCCTGTGCCATGAGGGCCCCATCCTAAAATCATAAGGCATTTGTCTTTTATAAACACTCAATTTATACACAAGGAAAATAATATTTTTAAATCTAAAATGAGTTATGTATTTTGTTCTACTCAATGTAGTAATATATTGTTATATATTATTTTTTCTGTCTTATTTAATTTTAATCAAAATTGTATTTATTTAGATTGAATTTATTGCTTTATTCATTTATTTTAATCGTATTATTATTAATATTTTTTACAGTTTTTTGTAGTAATCTATTATTGTATGTATTATTTATTTCTTGTGTATATCAAACTTATATGTATTTATATGAATCCCTTTTATTTAATAGATTAATAACTATTTTTAAACCTTTTTTTATTTAGATCTAATTTATTGTTATAGTAATTTATTTTATTTTAATCTAATTATTATAATTAAATTTTTTACAGTTTTGTAGTAATTTATTATTATATGTATTATGTATTTCTTGATTGTGTCAAGATACAATATGTATTTTTATTTATTTAATAGATTAATAACTAACACATTTTATTAAATCATATTTTTTATTTATTTAGATCTAATTTATTGCTTTACTCATTTATTTTAATCTAATCTTATTTTTATTTTTTACAGTTTTTTGTAGTAATATATTGTTATATGTATTATTTATTTCTTGCTTATACCGAATTTTAATGTATTTATATTAATTTTTTTATTGAATTTATTTAATACATTAATAACTAACAAAAATGTTATCACGTTTTATTTATTTAGATCTAATTTATTGCTTTACTCATGTTTATTTTAATCTAATTATTATTGTTTATTTCCTGTCACTGTCTTGCGGCCCCTGGGGGTCCCGGACCCCAGTTTGAAGACCCCTGTGATTCAGGACACGTGGCTGCTGAGCTCACCTGAGCATGTCAGTCTGTCTCAGATGTGACTTTGTGTGTGCAGATCTCCGGTCTGGAGAGTGATCTGACGGAGATCTCGAGTCTGCTGGAGAAATGTGAACGGCAGCGCGTGCGGGACGTCCTGACGCAAGAGCACAAGAAGATAGAGAAAGAGCTGGCACACAAACGACAGCAGAAACTGCAGCAAGCCAAGAAAGAGACTGGAGACCAGACCGAAACCCCACTCAAAGCATACACAGTCAAAATTAACAATTATGGTGCGTTCATACCTCATGATAATGTGACTCTGGAGCACAACACCAGTCCTAAGGGTCAGTGTTGTGAGATTGAGCTGTACAGATGATCTAAAGCTGAGTAAATCATCTCTCCATTGATGTATGGTTTGTTAGGATAGGACAATATTTGAAAATCTGGAATCTGAGGGTGCAAAAACATCTAAATATTGAGAAAATCTCCTTTAAAGTTGTCCAAATGAAGTCCTTAGCAATGCATATTACTACTAATAATACATTTCTGATATGGACATTTACAAAATATCTTCATGAACATGATCTTAATATCCTAATGATTTTTGGCATCAGAAAAATTGATAATTTTGACCCATGTGATGTATTGTTGGCTATTGCCCCAGATATACCCGTGTCATGGTCTCACATCAGCCGTGACAGGCGTGCTCTAATACACGTGTGGTTTGTCTCTGTTTTAGGATGGGACCAGTCGGACAAGTTCGTCAAAATCTACATCACACTAAAAGGAGTGCACACTATCCCGGCTGAAAGAGTTGAGGCTAACTTCACAGAGAGGTGATTGCAGAAACCCTGATTATATTAAACATGTATGATATATGTTTAGACATGCATAAAGTTGCTCATATGCCTAAGTGTGAAGCTGCGCATGCTCCTGCTCGATCTCTCGTCTGCATTGATAGTATTTTCTAGAGATATGGTCAGGTGACTGATGATTGGGCAGGTGCTTTACCTGATCAATCAGTGTAAGCCGTGCTCTCGTGTTTCCACAGGGGGTTTCATGTTCTAGTCAAAGATCTGGATGGGAAGAACCATCAGATGACCGTCAGCAGCCTGTTATTCCCCATCGCTGTCGCAGAGAGCTGTAAAAAGGTTTGTCACTGTCTCAATGTCATGTGATGGTAAACTGGATGAAGTTGTGAAATGTGTTTGTGTCCAGATAAAGACAGATATGGTCCTCATCATGTGCAAGAAGAAGTCAGCAAAAAAATGGGAATGCTTGACACAAGCAGAAAAACAGACGAAGGAGAAAGAGTGAGTCATGCAGATTTATAATGTAAATTAATATGAGCCAAAATAAATATAACACACTGTAATAATGAGAAGAAGCTGCAGTATTATCACGTATATCTGCACGTCTGTTTCAGCAAACCCAACATGAATGAGAACGCTGATCCGAGCGAGGGGCTGATGAGCGTGCTGAAGAAGATCTACTCCGACGGAGACGATGAGATGAAGCGCACCATCAACAAGGCCTGGGTCGAGTCTCAGGACAAGAAGGCTAAAGCCGAGGACCTGGACTTCTGATCCACATCCTCTGGATTATCACACTTCAGTTTTCCTACTTTGTTCAAGTTAAACGCAAATGTTAAAGAAAGTTGTTTTCCTCCTTATTGTAATTCAAGTCAACAAATGTTCAGTGGACCATGTGCCTAAAAAAGTGGGAAATCTAAATTAAATAAAATCTGTAATTCTGTAATTCTGATGATGTTGATTGGGGGGGGTGTCCAAATGACCCGTGTTCATACAGCATGCAGGATTCCTATGCAGTTTGGAAAAGTATATGGGAAAAAGAAAGCAGAGTGCGGAAAAATATTTGCATTTCCAGACTACTGCCCCTATAATAGAAAATTAAGAATTGAATGAAAATAAATGTGTATCATACAAGAAGTGTGTTTTCATGGCCGATGAATGAATTCAAGCTGCACTTTGTTATTATGCAAAAATGCAGTTTATTAGTATTCCGGGTTCTTCTCTGGATATTGTTAGCGCCGTATAACTGAGCCTCTCAAAGCACTGTTGCAAAAATAAAAAAATATACAGACCTTCGTGTGCACACGAGAAACCATTAAACAGCATGTAGGACCATGCCACATATTTGACCTTCAGCCCATCCCATGCCATGGTTTTTCCGCCGCCTCAGAGGATGCCTTACATTGGACATCAGGTCTTGATATTAGAGCTGCTACCCTAAGGAAAGACACATTTTGAGCAAATAGAGCTCTATTAACCCATGCTGTCGTTTTCTTCATAGTGAGATGGCAGTGATGCAGAGGAAGTAGGTTATAGTATAAATAAAACTAGCAATTGTAATTCGCAAGCACGCAAACATTTCCAATACGCATGTGAAGAGTTTCTCAAAGGCATGCAGAAGTCTGTATATTAATATATATATATGAGTTTGGAAACTGTTCTATTGTGATTGTTTTTGAAAGATGTCTCTTCCGCTCACCAAGGCTGCATTTATGTTATTAACAATACAAAAAAGCTGCAATATTGTGAAATATTATTAAAATGTAGATGAATATATTAAAGTGTGATTTATTCCTGTGATCACAGCTGAGTTTATCATCATTCCTCCAGTCAGTGTCACATGATCCTTCACTAATCACTCTCATATGAGGATCTGATGATCAACACACAGTTATGATTATTATCAGTGATCAAAATCTGAAATGTAAAGCTTTTGCAACATTATAAATGTCTTTACGTCACTTGATCAGTTTAATGCATCCTTGCTGAATAAATATTAATTTCTTTAAGCTCTTATTATTAATAGCTTAAGAGCTGATAATGATTTTCATACATAGCTGATATTACAATTCTATATTCTTGTATCAATTTATTTTAAACAACAGTATATTTGAGTTATTATTTGCTAAAAACTACATTTAAAAATGTAACCATATGTGCCCCCGGAGCCCATCAGCAGTGCTGCGTCTCATGGGTATATCTGGGGCAATAGCCAACAATACATTGGGTCAAAATTATACATTTTTCTTTGATGCCAAAAATCATCAGGATATTAAGATCATGCTCATGAAGATATTTTGTAAATGTCCATATCAGAAATGTATTATTAGTAGTAATATGCATTGCTAAGGACTTCATTTGGACAACTTTAAAGGAGATTTTCTCAATATTTAGATTTTTTTGCACCCTCAGATTCCAGATTTTCAAATATTGTCCTATCCTAACAAACCATACATCAATGGAGAGATTATGACGTTTCAGGAAGTCCCTTATATGGACATTCATCTATAACTGTAGCTGAATAAAAGGCAGAAACTGGATATGAAGGAAAGCAATATGTCATTATTATTTTTAATATAGTCTCATTCTGCGTTTCTAGAGAACATAATGTGCAAAAAGCACAGTAGTTTACTTATCAAGACACAAGGGGGCGCGTGAAACCTCGAGTTGTTGTAAAGTTCAGTATATTTCACAATGACGTAACTTGGCTTCATCCTCGAGATGTAAATATATTTGATTTAGTTATTTATTTTACAGTCTATGGTAAATATCGTCTGTGTAGATGCAATTAAAATGTTAATTAAGTATTTTAACTCTGAATGTTATATTATGATGCAATATGATAAAATGTAAAACACTTTGTTTGAACGCAGAATGACACGAAATTAGGAATTAACCCTCTCACAGAATTGCATGATTTTACACTTGACCAGTATTAAACAATGCAAAGTTGAATTGATGATGCTAAACAAGTGTTCATAAAAAAAAAAACTTAAAAAGCCCAAAAGCCCTAAACCGAGGACAATGGAAACTGTTAATACCCATCCAGTGCAAGTCATCCAGAGATGCATAATCGCGTCAGCCGTGATTGGACGATGTGTCTTGGGTTTTCATTCACTTTCCCTCAGCACTTTCGCATGTCTCTGATCTTTGATTGAATCTCCACCAGCCAATGATGTCCAAGCTGTCCAGACGTCTATGGCAAGCCGTCTTCACATTTAATCCTTAACACGTACTGGTATATATTGTCATGCTACTAGAACTTATTCATTAGACACTAGTACTTATTTTGATAGTGACTAGTAACTATTCTTTTGTTAGTTACACATTTTAAAGTTTTGCCATTGACTTCTATGGGGATCTGTCATTCAGATAATAACTATTCAGTTCGGACTAACTATGTATTCCAATTGTGACTTGTACTTATTCTCTAGATCCTTGTACCTTTTAAATATACACTAGAATCTGTTTTAATTACAACTATAGTTACATTTATTTTCTTACTAGTCACTTTTTTACTCGTCTTATGTTATAACTAGTCAGAATGGCCACTGTAGAGTTCAATTAAACACATTACTAGTAGCATTAGGAATAAATACTAGTATCTTGTGGGTAAAAAAATGTGGGTGGGTCCGCAGAATTTTTTTACTAGAGTAGATGCCAATTACATTAAGTACAAATATACCGCTTTGCTTCCTAAACGTATAGTTCGGAAAGACAAAATTATGGAAATAGCCATATAGCTAGGAGTTCCAATAGTGTAGGGGTAAGACACACGGTATCTAGTTTTGACACAAATCGACCCGCAGTTCCAGTCCGCCTTTCACCGAACTTAATCTTCTCCCTAATCCCATCACATATCAGATCGGAAAGGCATTTATTTTAAATAAAAATGTAGAAAATATTAGAAAAGTGGAAATAAAGCGTCTAACGTGTTTAATAATAAGTGTTTATCTGTTAGGGGTAGATAAACAGACATGTTTTGAATGTTAGAGACGATAAAAGTGAGTGGGTCTTGTCCCACCCACACACAATGGTTCCGACGCCCATGATTATTATTATGGGTTTATGTGGGGATTGTTTTTAAATTCACTTTAATTAAAAGTTGTTATATTTGTTTGAGCTTAATACATTTTAAGCTTAATAATAAAATAGCTAATGAATAACTACTATTATATTTAAAAAAAGGTACTAGTACAAGTAGCATGAAAATAGATGCTAGTTCGTTTTAAGGATTAAACGTGAAACCGGCTTGCCATAGACGTCGCTCGCCCCGCCTGCGCCCGTGACGTCACGAACCGTTTATATACTGCCGGTCTCCGGTCTCCGGGTATGTTTGATTCACGGGACTAGAGAACTTGGCCAGACTTTGGGACTTCACATACGGAGGTTATTTTCTAGGGCGAAGGATCTATACTGATGAATGGATTCTGCTTGTTTTACCACAGCGCAGCGTCTTTCCTGTAAAATGATGAATCCGGATTTGTTCAAACCGTCTCAAGCGGTCCAACCGGCCGCCAAACCGAACCGGAGTAAAGCAGAGCACGTAAAGACGGAGGTCGCGCCGGTGGTGCTGGACGTGAAGACGGGCAGGTCCTACTGTAAAGGAAAGCTTCTGGGAAAGGTAACACTCTTTGAGATGCATGTTACAATGAATCATGGCATTTGTTTCCTGATGTGCTGCTCAAACGTGGACCGTGCGCACTGTATCTGGCTCGCGCGTACAATATGGCAAGCCACTTTCACATTTATTCATATTCAATTCGATTGCATTTTTACTTGTTACTTTAACAATTGAATTTCACCAGTGAAGTGTCACCATAGGCTTGCATTTAAATTAAATTCCTGCTATCAACAATTAGCATTTCTGATATCAATAATTCAATTCCTGATATCAATATAATTTCAGATATCTAAAATGGCATGAACAATCACATTCATAATATCAGAAATTAACACAGTCACTAGTTGCAATTCAATTGTTATCAAGACTTAGCATTTTAACTAGTAAATATTGAATTGTTGATCTCAGGAATTGAATTTGAATGGCAGTCTACAGCTACAGATATCAAGAGTTTTTACTAGTTGAAATTGAATTATTAATGATATCAGGAATTCATATCCTGGGAATGAATAAACGTTAACACAGCTTGCCGTAGTGCTCTGCTGGTTCTGTGAGATGTGCACGGGTGCACCAGAACCACTGGACCGCAGTCCGCCCCGTCTGTGTTTCCAGGACCGATCGTGATGTGTTCACACTATGATTGCATGCACAGACAATCTTTGCAATGTTTGCAATTGATACCACGATTGATCCAGACTTGATCAGGAAAAGATGAATGACTGAATGAGCCGTCAGTGGAAATGCTGCATTGCTCATGATCCGTGGACTGTTTTAATCAGACGGCTGATTATTACAAGACTCCTCATCAATCCACATTTTTTAAAGTGCCGCATCATTGTGCGATGCTGTGAGGAAGGAGGGGTTGGTCGAGTGGGAAAAGAATACGTCATTCCTTTGTACATGTGTTGGGACCGGGGTCAGAACTAACTAGGGATTGATATGGAGGTGAAGAATTATATTTGCATGTTGAATAACTGTAAAGGAACACAAATGATTGATCTGATGTGACTGATATTCCCACGTTATTGGTCAATAAATGGATAATCCGAGAGCTACAACACTTGTTGACCTTGATGATAGAGAGGTGTGTGACCTAAACCGTGTGTTATGTTTGGTTTGGTTTATGGTAACAGCCGTAATGCTGTTTCAATTAAAGCCTTTGCACAATGGAGGAAGGTTTTTATATATATATATGGTGCAAAGATGGCCCCTAAAACCCTGTATGACCCCATGAAATACTTCTTTAAATGCTTTATTACATGAAATTCAAACCAAAAAAATTGCTTCGAAATGTTGCCATATGGGAATGCCGTACCACTATGGAAAATGGTCAAAGTAGTTTTTCTATCGAATTATGATTCTTTTCTCTTTAAATGCACATTTCCTTTAGAATTTGATAGATGCATATAATCTGGAAACCAAAAATAAGTAGATCCCTATCGTTCCTTACTCATCCCATTGCCCTTTCCGTAAAATATTGCTATATTCATTTTCTAGAAAGAAGAACTAATTTATACTTATACATAAACACAACTATACCACAATAAACACTTTAAATGCATAAACGCAATCATATTGTTGATCCTGCCCTCTATAAAAAAATCCCAATGGGAAAATGCACTGTGGAGCGCGTCGCCAAATGGGAACTTGGATATTTTCTCAATTTACAGTAAAACTATGTTAGACAAAGTTGATTTGTGAATAAAAATATCTAACTTCTCAAAGATGCTGCAATAAAATCCCTCTTGAGAAGAGATGTGTGGAAATGACCACGGGAAAGACATTCAAATGTCATGTGACTTAAAATACGGCACGTCCTTGGCTACACGTCTACCATCATTACCACCCTTTTTATTCCCGTTGTGAAATGTTTCTTTTATTATTGTTGCCATGGCAACTCTGTACCATAAAGGGTTAAAATCAGTACATACTGAACTCCGTATGACATCAGTCATGTGGAAAATATGAAACAAAACAAGCCAAAGATATTGTCTCTAGTCATTGAGTTTTGAGACCGAACACTGAAGATAATCTTCACCTGGAGGTGAAACTCACACATGTATCGTGGTTTTGGTTTTAGGGTGGATTTGCACGATGTTATGAGATGACGGATCTTGCCAACAACAAGATGTATGCAGTGAAAGTCATTCCTCAAAGCAGAGTCTCGAAGCCTCACCAGAGAGAGAAGGTAAAGAGACCGACCGAGTGTGTGTGTGTGTGTGTGTGTGTCTAGCTTCCTCTCATACGTTCATGGTTTGTCCCACAGATCACTAATGAAATCGAGCTGCACAAAAGCCTCCAACACAAGCACGTGGTGAAGTTCTCCCATCATTTTGAGGACCAAGACAACATTTACATCTTCCTTGAGCTGTGCAGCAGAAAGGTGAGTTGCTTTACTAAGAGCGGACCTCTAACGCTCACATTTGGCTCTGAGTCTAATCCCGTGCTTGTGTTTTCAGTCTCTGGCACACATTTGGAAAGCGAGACATACGTTGACAGATCCAGAAGTGCGTTACTACCTCAAACAGATCATATCTGCGCTCAAATACCTCCATAACAAAGGCATCCTCCACAGAGACCTCAAACTCGGTAGGGCGTTCGACCGGTTGAGTCCTGATATGACGTTCATAGATCGCAGTTTCATAACGCTCTGATTTGTTTGTGGCAGGTAATTTTTTTGTGAATGAAAACATGGATTTGAGATTGGGAGATTTCGGGCTGGCAGCGAAGCTGGAGACCGTCGAGCAGAGGAAGAAGTGAGTCTGCGTGCATTAATCCTCAATAACTTCCGTGGAAACGCAGATGCTTGATGTAAAGCGCTCTTTTTGCAGGACCATCTGCGGGACTCCCAACTATCTGGCGCCCGAGGTCTTAAACCGACAAGGACACGGGACCGAGTCAGACGTTTGGTCGCTAGGCTGTGTGATGTAAGTCTTTTCAAGTCTACACTGGGTTTTTCACAAACTACAGGGGTTGTGAGTTTGTTAACTTGCACGTCACATGATTATTAACCATCAGAGAACTTTGAACATCTGTGGGGAATCGTTTTAGGTCTGTCAAAAGGATTGTAATTCTCTGGTGTGACTGTATTTATTTAAAGGACCGCCGTAATGACGAGCTCTTGTCTATCTAGGTACACACTCCTATGTGGGAATCCACCGTTTGAAACCTTAGACTTGAAAGAAACCTACAAGTGTATTAAGGAAGTGCGATACAGCCTTCCTCCGTCCCTCACTCCAGCGGCACAGAAGCTGATCTCCGCCGTCCTCCAGAAAAACCCCTGCGACCGCCTTACGCTGGATCAGATCCTGGCCCACGAGTATTTCACAAAGGTTGGTACTCCTTCATCGGTGTCCAAAGGCTTTTTCCGTTTAGCTTGATTATGAAGAGCGTTCTGATCTGTGTTGTTCTCCGCTCCCTCAGGGCTTCACTCCAGAGAGACTCCCTCCCAGCAGCTGTGTGATGGTCCCGGAGCTCAATCCTCCCAGCCCTGCCAAGAAGTTCTTCACCAAGATGGCTAAAAGCCTCTTCGGCAAGAAGAAATCAAAAGGTGTGGACCCATTCAAACCACACTTTCTATTTGAGCCGATTATACTTGCATACTATTATAACAGTCGCTCTTTGGATTGGCAAATGTATTAAAGGGCACCTATTATGCCGCTTTTTACAAGATGTAATAAGTCTCAGGTGTCCCCAGAGTGTGCCTGTGGAGTCTCAGATCATAATGATTTAATGAAAATGGCAATTTTGGGGTTGAAGAAAAATGAGCTGTTCTGTGTGTGGCTCCTTTAATGCAAATGAGCTGCTGCTCCCCACCCGAGAGGGTGAGCACACACACACACACACACACACACGCTCCTGTCGCATGCGCACACACATGGTCCTGTCACATGCACACACACACACGCATGCACACACACACATGGTCCTGTAGCATTTGCACACACACTGCCTTGGCACATGAGTCTGGCATCCGCACACACACACACACACACATGCACACACACACATGGTCCTGTAGCATCCGCACACACACACACACACACGCATACACACACACATGGTTCTGTCGCATGCGCACACACCTGGTCCTGTCGCATGCGCACACACACATGGTCCTGTCGCATGCACACACACACCTGGTCCTGTAGCATTTGCACACACACGCATGCGCACACACATGGTCCTGTCGCATCGCACACACACCTGGTCCTGTCGCATGCACACACACCTGGTCCTGTAGCATTTGCACACACACGCATGCGCACACACATGGTCCTGTCGCACACACACACATGGTCCTGTAGCATTTGCACACACACGCATGGTCCTGTAGCATTTGCACACACACGCATGCGCACACACATGGTCCTGTAGCATTTGCACACACACACCTGGTCCTGTAGCATTTGCACACACACTCATGCGCACACACATGGTCCTGTAGCATTTGCACACACACACCTGGTCCTGTAGCATTTGCACACACACGCATGCGCACACACATGGTCCTGTCGCATACTGCGCACACACATGGTCCTGTCGCATCTGCACACACATGGTCCTGTCGCATACGCATACACACACATGGTCCTGTCGCATCTGACACACACATGGTCCTGTCGCATCTGCACACACATGGTCCTGTCGCATGCGCACACACACCTGGTCCTGTAGCATTTGCACACACACGCATGGTCCTGTCGCATGCGCCGCACACACACAGTCCTGTCGCATGCGCACACACATGGTCCTGTCGCATGCGCACACACACACGGTCCTGTCGCATGCGCACACACACATGGTCCTGTCGCATGCACGCACACACACATGGTCCTGTCGCATGCGCCGCACACACACAGTCCTGTCGCATGCACACACACACCTGGTCCTGTAGCATTTGCACACACACACACACACACCCTCCTGTCGCATGTGCACAGGGCTGATGTCAGCACATCCGTGAGTAGTCTATTAAACTCGACTAGTTCTCTATTAAACAACAGAAGATAAACAGAAGTTCCCTCCCTGCTCTCGACTGACTGAACTTTGCAACTTTAATAAGAACACATCTCTTGAATGCTGCTGTTAATGCTCTGGAGGAGATAAACATGGCGGACTGTGAACAGCTCCGCTCTCTGAGGGAGGGGTCTGTGCTAGTATGTCAGTGTCCATCAACACGTGTGGGCGGGGCCTCTGCAGTGTGATGTCACACGGCTTGTTCTGAGACACTGCTTATGATTTATGGGGATTTCAAAAAAAGGAGTGGGTTGATTTTTACCATTATAGGGTTGTTGAGTACACACACTGCCAACACACATTTATGTTCAAACACCTTATAAAAGTGAATTTTGCATGGAATATTGTCGTGATGTGTCTTCCTCCATGGTGGGTTAAGAGATGAGAAGCTACACACCTCATCAATTAGTGTTAGAACATATAACATGCTGGAAACACAATCACTGCCATCCAATCTGTGACTCTTAAGCATTTTCCTATTTAAATCCAAACAGCGAGTTTTTGTTTTTTTTTGTCTGGGTAGTGCATGTTATTTGGATTTTCTATATTGCTTTATTTGATTTACTTATAAGTATTCTAGTTACCAAACCAACATTTCTAATTAGGTTTAAGTTCAACTTTTTCAATGATTGAAACCATTATTAGTTTTGTTTAACGCCTTAGCTTCTGTTACTGACCCAGACTTCTCATTGCAGCTGTTGAGAAGACCCCTTGTGAGGAGAAAGATGACATCTCTAAACTGGTGTCGGGCATGGTGAAGCACTCCATCGGTCGGCAGATGAGCTACAAGACCATGGGCGTGAATGAGGTAATCCTGCATTTCCCAGTTCTATGCATTGGTGTGTATTAATAGCGTGTGCTCCGGCTGACTCATGACTGTCGTAAGCTGCGTCCGTGTGCATGCGTTTTGCAGCGTAGCTAAAATGGGCTCCGTGGGGACGTGTTGTGGATGAATAATGGAGTGCAGTCGTCCAGCTATTGTGCTGAATGTCTCAGAATAACCGAATCGCATGACCAATAGATTGCGCATAATTGCTCAACTGATCCTTCTGATTGTGATCCTCCTCTTTGGATATTTAGGCCACTTCTCCCACGGTTCAGCTGGCGAGCTCTGGCCCTCTGGACACCCCGGCCGAGGAGGAGTCCCGGAAGTCTGGGTCGCGCTCCTTCAAAGGGACCGTCGCCAGCAGCACTGATGGTAAGGGACCGGAGCCGCTCATTTCCAGATGATTTTAGACTCAACCCCCTCAGGCTTTCAGAGGCTGCTATTCAAAACAAGTCCGTCCAAAAACATCCATAATTCGTTTTTATTTCTTTGAGTTTAGCAGAAGACTTTTCTTCACATCATATTACCTCTTTTATATACTTTCGGGTCGGGTGATCTTTCTATGCATTAAAAATTACATCCAGACTCCAGACTGCCACCAAATGCTAGCATGTGCGAACATTAAATCTGGGCGTGTTCATTCTATAGATCACTCCAGTTCCATGCTCTCTTGAGTGCTATATTTGCTGATGTGACACATGAGATCTATTTAACCAATACTGTCACAGTTTTTATAGAAGTACATGACTCAAACATAATGAAGTCATTTTATTTAAAAGAAGAAACCTGTTCAAACATACCAGTGCTTATACTCTACAGCAGGGTTATTCAAATCTTGCCCTGGAGGGCCAATGCGCTGCAGAGTTTAGCTCCAACCCTGATCAAACTCAAATTCCTGTGATTTTCTAATGAAGACATCAATTAGCATGTTCAGGTGTGTTTGATTAGGGTTAGCGCTAAACTCTGGGGCCAGGTTTGAGGATCCCTGCTCTGCAGTAACCCTCAGCTGGTGTTAGTACACTGTTTTCATTACAATGGTAACGTGAACGTTTCTTTCTTTGCTGCAAATATGCCAAACTACACAAGCCGAGCTCTACCGGTTCGCTTTCAGTATCGTTCAACAACTGGTTAATTTCGTTAACTTCACAAACGGCATGTACCAATTCGTTCATGAACTAGATCTCTCGTTCAGACTCAAAAGCATCTCTGTCAGTAAAAGGCGTATAAGTTCACTGAATTCAACAAATCACATCTCGTACTCAAAACACTATTGCCTCAAGGTTGTCATTCTTTGAGTATTTATTAGTAATACAGTGGAAATTAGCATGTTGGTTTACGGTGTGCGCCCCGTTTAGTTGGGGGGCCACTGTGTTCTTAGTAAAAAAACATTAGCCCTGCATTTATAATGAGTGTCTTATGCACCGCATATTAAAAAGACTTCTGAAGGATCATTCACAATGAGGAGTGGAGTAATGATGCCATGACTTCTGCCCTTTAATAATAGCTTTTTCTTGGCTTTTCCCCTCAGCTTGTGATGATATCCCGACCCCTGCGGCTGTAGCCGAATCTGCCATGAAGGTTCTGAACGGCTGCTTGTCTTCCATGCCAACAGGTTTGTTCCCACACTCCGTTCACACCGAGGTGCTTAAGCAATGGCCGTTTTCAAGGTTTACTCTTAAGCCATTGATCATGTACTCAAATATTGTCCCTCTTCCAGCTTCACGAAACCCACCCTGCCTTTCTAAAACCAAGCCTTTCATCTGGGTAACCAAGTGGGTTGACTACTCCAACAAATACGGCTTCGGATACCAGCTCTCCAATCATAACGTCGGTGTGCTCTTCAACGAGGGCACTCATCTGAGCCTGTCTGACCAGAGGAGGTACGTCCGCTTGCTCTGTTCTCTAACGCGCCTCCGCTTTGACATTTGGACGGAGCTCTGATTGACCCGCAGAGTGCTTTACCCTTTACACAGGATGCTTTAAACTTTGTGAAATACTAAGTCTCCTGTATTCGTCATCTCCCGCAGGACTGTACATTACTGTCTGACAAACAACAAACACTTCAGCTTTCCTGCTGATGCTTTACCAGAGAAGCTCCAGAGTCAGAAACACATAGTGGATCTGATGGCAAACTACATGGAGCAGAATCTGATGGAGGCAAGTCCGGAAATTGGTCCTATTTGTAAATATTTAGATAGTTGTACAGGTGTTTTTATTGTTTCTAAAAGAAATGGTGTTTTTGTAGGGTGGAGATGTGAACTGTGAGAACCAGCCGTCTCCGAGCTCTTCTCCGTTACTTCTGCAGTGGATCAAGACGGATCACGCCTTAGTCATGCTCTTTGACAACCGAACCCTACAGGTACGTCTCTGACTGTGCAACAGATAATTTAGGCACTGAATTTCTTGGTCAACGCCGTTTGTAACGTCTGCTTCCGCTCTTTCCCAGGTTAACTTTTACACAGACCACACGAAGATCATCCTGTGCAAGGCCTCGGACTCATCGTACCTGCTGACGTACATCAGCAAGGAGCGCGTCTCTTGCTCCTATCCTCTGAGCGTGCTATCCGAATGGGGCTGCTCTTCGGAGCTCCGGCAGAGGCTTCATTACGTGGTACAGCTTCTCCAGCACTACACCAACGCATAATGAACCCGCGGAACCGCTGTTCTGCTTCGATTTGCTGCTTACCGCTTCCGTTTGGGAAGCAAAAAAGAAACTATGACAAAGAAAAATCAGGGGAAGCTTCCACGTTTGCCACGAAGATCTCCTGTCCTTGGTCATCGCCTCTTTGAACTATGGTGCACTATTTTTGTTTGGTTTTGTTTTTTTTATTCTTGCGACTGAGGCTACACCGACAGTATCACACTACCAGCTTCATTCACAGTGTGCACAACCAACATTTGAGCCCGTTCTTTTTATAATTTCGATTTTTAGCTGGACTGAAGTGCAGATAACTTTTTCTTTTTTTTTTTTTAAGATGACTTTTATTTCACTAAATAGTACACAAACAAGAAGAGCTACGTACACCAAATGGTTATTCTTTTAATGAGATTAGTTTTAAAGATGGCAGAGGTGAATAGCTGAGGTGGAACTGTAATTCATGGAGGAGCAGTTGGGAGTGGGAGAGACTAAAGTGCCTTTCTGATGGATTCCTCTGTGCAATAATAGCCCTGAATCTCAAGCTTAAGTCACAAAGGGAATGAGACGGGCTTTATAGAGTCTTCATATTCGGTTTTCCAAGCAAATTAGACAGGAGTGGGGGGAAGAAACACTACAAATACACACCTGATATAAGCTTTTTGCTCTTAAAAGTTATTATATGTAGTTAATGTCTGTACTTGAGGGGGAAAAAGACTATGTATTCAGTGTGCCTCCAGCTTTGTTTACTTGACATGCTCCATCATAAATAATCATAATGTCCTCAAAACTGTGACCATGGCTGTAAGTGATGTGTTTAGAATACCAACATTGTGAAAGCCATTACCCTCTCAGACAAATCCTAACTAGTATTATTAATTAATTGTGGCACGTGTTCTATTTATTTTTTTATTTATAGTTTTTTATTTATTGATGTAACATAATTGTATGGTGTCAACACTGGGAAATGTTCAGTATGATCACTTTTTATGTATTGGGAGAGTGGGGGGAATAAAGTTTATTGAAAATATAACTCTTCTGTGTCTCTCGTGATTTGAGTTGAAAAACAATGTGTATATAAACTATGACAAAAGTATTGGGCCGCCACTCCCAATCCCAGAGTTCAGGTGTTCAATCCCTTCATGGCCACAGGTGTATAAATCAAGCACTAGGCATGCAGACGCTTCTACACACATTTGTGAGAGAATGGCTCGCTCTCAGGAGCTCAGTGAACTCAAGCGTGGGACCGGGATAGGTTGCCACCTGTGCAATAAGGCCATTCCTGACATTTCCTCACTACTAAATATTCCACGCTCAACTGTTAGTGGGATTATAACAAAGTGGAAGCGATTGGGAACAACAGCAACTCAGCCACGAAGTGAAATCATAGAGCGGGTCAGCGCATGCTGAGGGTCACAGTGCGCAGAAGTCACCAACTTTCTGCAGAGTCAATCGCTCCAGACCTCCAAACTCCTGTGGCCTTCAGATGAGCTCAGGAACAGTGCGGAGAGAGCTTCATGGAATGGGTTTCCATAGCCGAGCTCATCCAAGCCTTACATCACCAAGAGCAATGCAAAGCGTGGGATGCAGTGGGGTAAAGCACGCCACCACTGGACTCTAGAGCAGTGAGGCGTGTTCTCTGAGTGACCAATCACGCTTCTCTGTCTGACCATCCCATGGACGAGTCTGGGTTTGGCGGTTGCCAGGGCAGGACTTGCCTGACTGCATTGTGCCAAGTGTAAAGTTTGGTGGAGGGGGATTATGGGGTGGGGTTGTTTTTCAGGGGTTGGCCCCTTAGTTCCCGTGAAAGGAACTCTTAATGCGTCACCAAGACATTTTGGACAATTTAATGCTCCCAACTTTGTGGGAACAGTTTGGGAACGGCCCTTCCTGTCCCAACATGACTGCGCTCCAGTGCACAAAGCGTCGCTCCATAAAGACATGGATGAGCGAGTTTGGTGTGGAGGAACTGGACTGGCCTGCACAGAGTCCTGACCTCATCCCGATAGAACACCTTTGGGATGAATTAGAGCGGAGACTGCGAGCCAGGCCTTCTCGTCCAACATCAGTGCCTGACCTCACAAATGCGCTTCTAGAAGAATGGTCAAAAATTTCCATAAACACACATTTCTAAACCTTGTGGAAAGCCTTCCCAGAAGAGTTTTTTAAACTATAATAATATTGCAAATCTGTTTTTACTGTGTTTGATCAAATGAACGCTGCGTGAGCATAAGACACTTCTTTCAAAAACATAAAAAAATGTAATAATCCAAATCAGTTGACCAGAATTGTTTTTATGTATGCATTTTGTACACATAATAAGGGCTGTTGATTTAACTTTCATTCAAAGTACATTCCGTGTACTATAGCCACAGCAAACAGTGCGTGATTTTGGAAAACAGCAGATGTGCAGTTGTCGGTGTTGGGGTTGATCAGGCCACGGCTGGCCACCCTCGTGCCTTGTTTATCATTCTGCCCGACCACCACCTGGCACACGAGTTTATACCGCGGTGGATTGACATCCTTTAGCTTACTGAGAACGAGATCTGCTAACATCTGACACAGCTGGCTACAACTCTCAGGACTGTATCCCACACCTTCCAAATAACTATCCAAAGTGGCCTGTAAGATCTGCTGGGTCCTGCTGGCGCTGAAGCGGCTCCCTGGTTCTGGTCCCATTCTGTAGGTGTTCTCCACATAGACCTCTTGGATGGGTTGGGGAAGGTAGAGTCCAGAGAAGCTCACTCGTCCTCCCTGGTGCCAGCCGGCGAAAGAGAACCGCTTCCCGATGGAGATGTGAGAAGTGCTGAGGTTGGGGCTCAGGAATGAAGACTCTGACGAGGGATCTGTCATGCCTCTGAGGAACAGGGGTCTGTGGTGGGGCTGGTCCTTAAGTTGGTCTTTGGAGCTTCGGCGGGTGGAGACGGAGCCCAGACGTCTCCTCGGAGGCCCAGAGGCTCCTGGATCTGTGGCCAGGGAGCGATTGAACTGAGCTAAAGTCTCCTGTGAAAGGGGAAGAGGCTGACTGGCCATGGTGAAGAAATCTGTGAGGAGGAAAATCACATTGTATTGATATATAGCCTCGATCAAAAAGTGATTTTAGTTATTTCTTCACTATCCACATTATTTTTAATATAAGTATTAAAAACTTGAATGTGCAAGTCTTCCAGTGTCATCCACTTTGCAAACTGGTAATTGATATCATATTAGTGTAATTTATTTTCTCAATCATAAACACATTGGTTAGTAGTGCAAATTGTTTTACCATTTAGTGCACATTGTTAGTTATTTACTTATAATCTAGTGACCCCTGAACTGCATCAGCAGTGCTGCGTCTCACGGGTATATCTGGGGCAATAGCCAACAATACATTGGGTCAAAATTATACATTTTTCTTTGATGCCAAAAATCATTAGGATATTAAGATCATGTTCATGAAGATATTTTGTAAATGTCCATATCAGAAATGTATTATTAGTAGTAATATGCATTGCTAAGGACTTCATTTGGACAACTTTAAAGGAGATTTTCTCAATATTTAGATTTTTTTGCATCCTCAGATTCCAGATTTTCAAATATTGTCCTATCCTAACAAACCATACTTCTCTAGTTCACACTTACATATAATTTATAGAGTAAATTTAATTGCGTATGTGGCGTGCTGTCCGGGGGGAGCCCGAACCCAGAGTACCCCCCGTATGTAAGTGGTTTAGAACTTAAAAAGGAAAAAAGAGCAAAATGTGGAGAAGGGGTGGTGGAGAGATGCTGGAAAAACTGTCAACAAAATGGAGGTAAGACGGCTTCGTATATATACACCTCTTTTGTTGATTGGCTGAGTAGTCTCCACCTGTTCCAATTATCTGACCTCCTGAACCTCGTTTAGTAAAACAGCATATCAATGGAGAGATGATTTACTCAGCTTTAGATCATCTTTAGATTATCATATGACTCCAGGGTCACATTTTATATGAAGAATTATATATAGCCTGACATTAATTTTGATCTAAATTATTGTAGTAATAAAGAGAAACAATTAAACAAAAAAGCACAAACATTTATAAATAGTTTTATTTATTTATTTGTATACATATTAATGATGTATTATTTTTATTTTATTACATAAATATTTTTATGTGAGTATGCACACACATCTCATTAATTCCTGCCAGCACTCTTGTGCATTGAAGCATCAAGTTCAGTGTTCATTACATCTGCAGTCGCTGAGGCACAAAAGACATCCCTTCCTGAGAATTATGTGTTTGTTGAAAAAAATGTGAACTTACAGGAAGATCAACTCTGTGAAAGAGGTCATGCAAGTCGAATGGTTTAATCTTACAGTGAGAGACCAAGGGCCTTTCCCAGTAACACAAACTGAAAGATTATTATTGCTTCCTAAATGACAGGTTTCTGAATTAAATAATTTCCTTAATGCAAAAAATCTACATGGATCAAATTTAAAAGGTCATTGAAATTTAATAGCTATAGGACAAACCACTTCTCTAGGATCTGCCCTCATAAATCCATGGCATGCAAATATGGGAAGTACATCTGTAACTTTACTTCTTCTATATCTGTACTTTCTACTTCTTACATTTTCAAACCAGGCTCTTTACTTTAGTTTTAATCTGTATTTTGTGGAATATCATAAATCATGCATGACAAAAGGGTGCCAAAATTGTACCTTTAGGGGTAGAACATCTTGTCGCTGGGCCAGTGCCCTTAAAAGGACATATTTGTAGCTTTGTTTACTCCTAAAAGGTGCATATTATTACCTTAGAGTACAAATATGTGCCTTAAGGTACTACCATGAACCTTTTTGTGGTAAAGAAGAGTACCCCTTTATGGGTACCGCCCCAGCGACAAGTGTGCACCCCGTTAATATCATCACTTAAAATACTGTGTGCTAAAGGACATCCTGATTATCTGTTGTAAAGTCACAGTAATTTAGCAGATAAATATCCACATGGTTTTATAATAGGTTAAGAGGGAGCCCTTAACAAAATCACTGATGGTTTTATTACATTAAAAACCAAAAGCCATGGTTAACTTAAACCATATGGTAATTTTGCTACACTATCCATAGTTTAGACATGGGAATTATATGGTATAACTATGGTATATGGATTTAAATCTTTTTGATGTGATGGTGACGGTCATAAATAGGGTTGTCCGGGGTTTCAGAATTTGTTGTGTGTTTATGGGATATCCTGGATGAGTGTGAGATTCAGTCCAAGTCCAAGCTTGTTCTACATGGTGGTTGCTCAGCCTGGATTAGCTGACAACGTTTGAAATGTAAGTTTATATTAATGTAATATGATTTGAGGTCCAGTTACCAGCGCAATGGCTTCATGTCTGAGCCCATACTTCTTTACTTTAACTTGAGTAAAAAAAAGTAGTTCGTACTTAAAGGAGCACTCCACCGTTTTTAGAAATAGGAATTATTCAAGCTTCTTTCCTAAATTTAGATATTTGAGCAAATGCATTTTTTGTTTGGCAGGGTCGCCGCTAGCTTAGCTTAGCATAATGAATGGAATCCTATGTTGCCAGCTAGCATGTCCCGAGTAAAAGTGATCTTAAAAAAAAAAAAACCCACCTAATTACTTCTTGTGGCCTGTGTATTCACAACAAGTACGAATAGCGCTGCAGATTAAGACTAGGAGATTTCCTAGGCAGATATTGGGACTATATTATGGGGAAGCACAGGCGAAGCACTGCTACTGCAGAGATATCACGCAACACATGACATCCCAACACTTCCGTCAACATACATTTCATGTGTTGTGTGATATCTCTGCAGTAGCAGTGCTTCGCCTGTAAAACCTCATATATGACCCTGGAGCACAAATCCAGTCCTAAGGGTCAGTGTTGTGAAATTGAGCTGTACAGATGATCTAAAGCTGAGTAAATCATCTCTCCATTGATGTATGGTTTGTTAGGATAGGACAATATTTGAAAATCTGGAATCTGAGGGTGCAAAAACATCTAAATATTGAGAAAATCTCCTTTAAAGTTGTCCAAATGAAGTCCTTAGCAATGCATATTACTACTAATAATACATTTCTGATACGGACATTTACAAAATATCTTCATGAACATGATCTTAATATCCTAATGATTTTTGGCATCAAAGAAAAATGTATAATTTTGACCCAATGTATTGTTGGCTATTGCCCCAGATATACCCGTGAGACGCAGCACTGCTGATGGGCTCCGGGGGCTCGTATTGTAAAAAAATCAAGCCAAAAGTCCTGAATTTGAATGGGTTTGATCTTGAGATGTTAATCAAAAAACATAAATGGATTTTCTTGAATCTCTTTTGCTGGGGTTTCTATTGTCATGTTAATATTCTCCTATCAAGATGATACATTTCAGTTTAAATGGTTTATTCGCCCATGACTCAAAGGAATAGTTTTCGAGACCAATTGTGGATGATGATTACAATTGAAAACCGTTGCAATTGATTTTAGCCTGTGCGCCAGTTTCATCTGTTTCATGGAAGCCAAGGCGAGGAACTTCTTAAAGAGAATGAGTGCTACAGGCTTTGATCAGCAGCGTCAGGGAAGTTCCCACCTGTGTGTGCCGGGAGATGTTGTGAGACTCCTCAGACAGTCTCTACCACACCTCAGGCTCAGCTCACTGCTCTTCTGCCTTTTCCCGTCCTCAGTCTTTGGCTCCACACCACTCTGTAGTGATAATAATCTATCACTATCTATCAATCTATCATAATCTACGGTTTACCGCTCTACATTCATGTAGAAGATTTACAAGTAATGAGAGGGAATGAAACATGTGAAAGTACAGGTACAGAGAGAGTACAAATGAGTCTTTCTGAGTCACTAGAGAAGAACAGATGAGCACATCTTTACCGTCAGCATCCGTGAGTAAACACGAGCAGCAAGAGGGAACGCGGTGAAATGACTCAAGTCAGAGATGCTTAACATACACTTCAAAAATTTACTTTTTTAAAGTAACTCAGAGGAGCACATACATTGTCTTAATAGTGTTATGATATATTTAATATAAATACACTCTAAAAAATGTTTTGGTATGGTTGTTTTAACCCAGTGGTTGGGTTGTTTTAACCCAGTGGTTGGGTTGTTTTAACCAGTGATTGGGTTGTTTTAACCCAGTGGTTGGGTTGTTTTAACCCAGTGATTGGGTTGTTTTAACCCAGCTGTTGGGTTGTTTTAACCCAGTGATTGGGTTGTTTTAACCCAGTGGTTGGGTTGTTTTAACCCAGTGGTTAGGTTGTTTTAACCCAGTGGTTGGGTTGTTTTAAGCCAGTGGTTGGGTTGTTTTAACTCAGCGGTTGGGTTGTTTTAACCCAGCGGTTGGGTTGTTTTAACCCAGTGGTTGGGTTGTTTTAACCCAGCGGTTGAGTTGTTTTAACCCAGTGGTTGGGTTAAATGTTTGCCCAATCTGCTGGGTAGTTTTATTTAACTCAACTATTGTTTAAACATGACTGTATTGCTTAAAATGAACCCAAAGTATGTTGGAAATTAACATTTATTAATATGTTTAATAAATTAACATTATTAATAAGTTCAATGAATAATAATTAAACAACAATAAATAGCTTATTAATAAATGTTAACCTTTTGACTATTTTTGTTGCCTCTAGTAATGTGTCAGATTTTTAATTTCCAAACTACATTATAAAAAATTCAACTTATGTTTTGTATGACAAATTCAGCTTTTAAAGTTTATTCAACTATTTAACATGAAAAAATTGAGATAACTCAAACAAAGTTTGTACAACTATTGACCCTAAGTTGAGAAAATTCAAAAATGTTCTGCAGCTGGATGCCTTAAACATTTAAGTTTTCTCAACTTTTTTTTTTTTGTATTTTGGGTTCACTTTAAGCTAGCCAAACAGTCATTCTAAACAATTGTTGAGTTAAATAAAACTACCCAGCAGATTGGGCAAACATTTAACCCAACCGCTGGGTTAAAACAACCCAACCGCTGGGCTAAAACAACTCAACCGCTGGGCTAACACAACCCAACTGCTGGGCTAACACAACCCAACCGCTGGGTTAAAACAACCCAACCGCTGGGCTAAAACAACTCAACCGCTGGGCTAACACAACCCAACCGCTGGGTTAAAACAACCCAACCGCTGGGCTAAAACAACCCAACCGCTGGGCTAAAACAACCCAATCGCTGGGTTAAAACAAATCAAAAGGTTGGGCTAAAACAACCCAATCGCTGGGTTAAAACAACCCAATAGCTGGGCTAAAACAACCCAATCGCTGGCTTAAAACAACCCAATCGCTGGGTTAAATCAACCCAACCGCTGGGCTAAAACAACCCAATCGCTGGGTTAAAACAATCCAACTGCTGGGCTAAAACAACCCAATTGCTGGGTTAAATCAACCCAACCGCTGGGCTAAAACAACCCAGCCGCTGGGCTAAAACAACCCAGCCGCTGGGCTAAAACAACCCAACCACTGGGTTAAGCAACCAAAACGCTGGGTTTGTCCATTTTCAACCCAACTTGGGTTGTTTTTGACCCAGCATTTTTTTGGAGTGTATCAGGTTGATACTTCCTGACATTTCTACATTTTGTCAGAATGGATTAAAAATCTTGATAATATTCACCATGGCCTCCATGAGAAATATTACACATAAATGAGGTGTCTCAGAAACCCCAGACGATTTTATAGTATTTTTCTTCAATGTTTCGGTCAAACTGACACTAAACAGAAACAATGGCACTGTAAGAACTGTGTTTCTAAAGAAGTGCATGCCTACTTTGTGAGGGTTAAAGCTTGAAAAACATATGTCAAAAGGTTTACATATAGGTTAGAGGACCATTTAAAAAGAATTTAAAGAGAATAAATATTATTTTTACCCCTACATCATCTGAGTCTCTGGGACTCACAACATGAAAGCAGTAAAGTCAATCTCTCAAGTGATAATATGAGCCAAACCATCTAAAAAATGACCAACATGTTTGTTTAGTGTAGTGTTCAGTATCAGCACGATGATGGGTTGCCTTACCCGTTTAGGAGCTCAATAAAATATGATTATTGTCGTATTCCAACGAGGGACTCTCTTCTCAACTAATGTTGTCCCTAAGCGGTCCACGCTGGCTGTTGCGAGTGCATCTCTAAGTGAAGAGCAATCCTGTAAATTATTCTCAAAATGGGCTACATGGGCAGGCACACTAAACAACGCAAGCCAGGCAATCATTCACACAGGGCTTTGAATAACCTGGATATCTGCCACCGACCTGCTTGTAGTCATGGAAAGCCTTTATTTTAACCACTGTAGATCAACATCTATGGCCGATGTCCAGTGCGGTCATGGGTCATCACATTTATTTGACCAGTGACATACATTATTAGTTTGGTAAAGCTTTTGCTACATGGATACTTTGGTAACACTTTACAATAAGGTTGTATTAGTTATAATTAGTTAATGCATCTAAACTAACCATGAACAAAGCCGGTAGCTGTTTTTGTACGGTTATCTTACTGTACATATTTACATTAGTTAACTGTAAACATGAATAGATGCATTAATATATGTGTGAGTTAAGATTATCTACACTCTAAAAAATGCTGGGTTAACCCAGCGAATGGGTCGTTTTAACCCAGTGATTGGGTCATTTTAACCCAGCGAATGGGTTGTTTTAACCCAGCGAATGGGTTGTATTATCCCAGCTATTAGGTTGTTTTAACCCAGCGATTGTGTTGTTTTAACCCAGTGAATGGGTTGTTTTAACCCAGCGATTGTGTTGTTTTAACCCAGCGAATGGGTTGTTTTAACCCAGCGAATGGGTTGTATTATCCCAGCTATTAGGTTGTTTTAACCCAGCGATTGTGTTGTTTTAACCCAGTGAATGGGTTGTTTTAACCCAGCGATTGTGTTGTTTTAACCCAGTGAATGGGTTGTTTTAACCCAGCAATTGTGTTGTTTTAACCCAGCGATTGTGTTGTTTTAACCCAGCGATTGTGTTGTTTTAACCCAGTGAATGGGTTGTATTAACCCAGCGATTGTGTTGTTTTAACCCAGCGAATGGGTTTTTTTAACCCAGCGAATGGATTGTTTTAACCCAGCGAATGGGTTGTTTTAACCCAGCGAATGGGTTGTTTTAACCCAGCGAATGGGTTGTATTATCCCAGCTATTGTGTTGTTTTACCCAGCGAATGGGTGTATTATCCCAGCTATTAGGTTGTTTTAACCCAGCGAATGGGTTGTTTTAAGCAAACATTTAACCCAACTGCAGGGTTAAAACAACCTAATTGCTGGGTTATTCCCTTTTTTTTACCCAGCATTTTTTAGAGTGTAATGTTGTGTTGTTCATGGTAGTTCATGTTAACGAATACAACCTTATTGTAAAGTGTTACCGATATGTTTGTATTTCCAGTACAGGGCTATGGATCTGCAGAGGGACTCGGTGTGCCAGACTAATCTCTTGTATTTGAGAGAGAAAATGTGCTGATCTCTGGTTGGCAGTGGGTGGTATCAGGCAGAACCATCTGTTTCCACTGCAATCAAGAGGAAAAGGAGGGTCACGTTCAGGCACAAGCAGCTCACCAAGACCCACTAAACCCATCGCTGGAATATCAGTGGGCTAATCAGAAAGAACAACTTAATAACGCATGTGAGAATTATCTCAGAGAACATCACTGACAAATACTTTATATCAAATGTCATAATCACGATAATATGCATAATGTCAAAGAGACCTTACACATGTTCCACCCCAAACGTACCTCTGCAATCTTCTTGCTGTTAGTCATGCGAAACAGGGACATTGTGAGGAAGTTAACAGACGCGCACAGGTCAACAAGTTCTGGCATGCCTGGACATGTCTGGAGATGTATCAATAAACTAGTGGAGTTTGAAAAGGCAAGACCTTTGAGAGGGGAATAAATAAATAAACCGTGTTTTCACAGAGATGGAGAACTCTCTCTCTGTCACAGTACAAAACTAAAACTTTCATTCTTCTGAAGAAAAAGTATAGTGTTTGCCACCAAATTATTTGCAATGGTGTTTTGGGTGGTTGCTAGGGTGTTGCTATGTAGTTGCTAGGCTGCTTTATGTGTACCAACCTTGTTATATGCTGTGTCCGAAATCAAAAACTTCCCATATATAGCAGGCGAAAAACAGTATGTGACAATAGTAGTATGTCCAAATTCACAGTATCCTCATAAAAGAGTAGGCAAAAAGTCCCCGGATGACCTACTTCTTCCGGTGAGAATCTGAAGTGTGCATATGATGGACACTTTACTATCCCATCAGGACACTGGAGAGGATTTATGAACGCAACTGACACTCGTAGATCAACCTATTCAGACAGTATGTGATTTCAGACGCACAGATAGTGCTGCAGGGATCACGTCAAAACCCGGAAGAATAATTCGCATCTGCTTCCCTTGAGATTGTCCTATGGAGTTTTTCATTTTATGAGTGAAATGAGTAAACATGGCCCTGTTTGACGCCATAAAGGGAGGAATTCCTCGTATAGACACTTCTCACGGATGAGCACACACAAACACACACACACACACACACACACACACACACACACACACACACACACACACACACACACACACTATACGTTGGTGTTGTTCACATTATATGCACTTGCGCACCGATTGCCATCAAAACACACACATTTGCTGCAGTTTTACTCACCACCTGAGGATCCCACTCATGACCGGGAACAAACACACACACCTGGAGAACTCCGGGAACACACACACACCTGCAGAACTCCGGGAACACACACACACACACACCTGCAGAACTCCAGGAACAAACACACACACCTGCAGAACTCCGGGAACACACACTGCATCCACTGTTCCCTTAACGCTGGGTTATTTGGGAAGCTGAACAAGCTGATCTTTCCCTCACACACACACTTCTTTAGTGACATTGATGATCTCGTGTCTAAAAACACAACGCCAGCGCCGCGGCTCCGTAACCCCAACCAAGATCTGCGTGTGTGTGTGTGTGTGTGTGTGTGTGAGTGTGAGTGTGTGTGTGTGTGTGTGTGTGTGTGTGTGTGTGTGTGTGTGTGTGTGTGTGTGTGTGTGTGGACTGGTAATCCCCTACGGTATGGGGACAAAATGTCCCCACAAAGATGGCAATATCCAAAATCCTCGTCCTTGAGGACATTTTTAGTCCCCATGAGAAAACATCTTATAAATCACATAAAGTGATGTTTTTGAAAAAGTAAAAATGCAGCATGTCTCCTGTGATGGGTAGTGTGTGTGTGTGTGTGTGTGTGTGTGTGTGTGTGTGTGTGTGTGTGTGTGTGTGTGTGTGTGTGTGTGTGTGTGTGTGTGTGTGTGTGTGTGTGTGTGTGGTGTGTGTGTGTGTGTGTGATGGGTAGGTTTAGGGGCAGGGGCAGTGTAGGGGATGGAAAATACGGTTTGTACAGTATAAAAACCATTACGCCTATGGAACGTCCCCATAAAACATGGAAACACAACATGTGTGTGTGAGTGTGTGTGTGTGTGTGTGTGTGTGTGTGTGTGTGTGTGTGTGTGTGTGTGTGTGTGTGTGTGTGTGTGTGTCTTTAGCTCCACCCACTGCACGCCTCCACGAGCTCGGCTGTTTTCAGAAAGAATCGGTTCAGTGTTTCTGTCTTTTATAAATATGATAAACTAAAGACTCTTGGGAGATATGAAGGATCAACACGACTCTATAGAGACTCCAGATTAACACCAGACTGGCAGAAACTGTGTGTGTTATGACCCTTTAAGGACAAATGCTTTGCAATAGGGTTAACTTTTACAACATTAAGGTTGTATTCGTTAACATGAACTAACCATGAACAACACAACATTACACTCTAAAAAATGCTGGGTAAAAAACAACCAAAGTTGGGTTGAAAATGGTCTAACCCAGTAATTGATAAATATATTATTACACTGTAACACTGACACCTTAAAGTAAAGTGTAACCGAATATTCCATTGAAAACTAAAATAGTGTGCTATATAAATAATCCTAAAATAACGCTGCTTTCCACATCCCTCTGGCTTCAGACGCTCCTTCAGTACAAGATGAGAGCTTTTAGAGCATTTGATGCAATGGAGGCAATGCTACACTGAGTTTTAATACTTAGGTTTAGTTCTAATCCTAAATGAAGACCGCAGCGACTGATTTAAGGTTTCAGCATGATCTAGTTCAACATGTGGTTTTGATGCACGAGGAGTTAGTAGCACTCATTAACAAAACAATCCGGAATCCAACACCAAGGCTAGCGTTTATCTGTCCTCGCCGGGCCTGAGGGCTCTAGTGTTACACAAATGAAATACTGCGTTCATCAGGTCTAATGAACGACCTGGATCAGCCTGTACTCAAACTGGAACTGAGATAACCTTGTCAATCATGAGAAAATCCATTAACGGAGACCTTTAACTTCACGATACGCCGTTTTAAAGGGATAGTTCATCATTTGTTCACCCTCATGTCATTTTAAATGTCAGATTTGTGAACGAGTTCTTCTAGAATTGAGAATCGTTCGTTGAGAAGAACTGGCTTGTTTGAAGCTTAATATTCACAGTATAAACGGTTATGGAAATGTCTAATTGAAATGTCTAAATTTTTGTTCCACAGAAGAAAGAAAACTACTAAATATCAGATTAAACTTTCTCTAGCTGAAAGGCTTTTAAGTTGAATCCATAGTTTAAAAAGACAGATTCAGACCCGAATTGACATTTTGAACCATTATCATATCAAAGTGTTCTGTTTCTCTGCATTATTCATTGAGAGCTACGCTGATGCATTTTTCATTGACTTTAATCATGGTATCAGATTAACTTCTGAATCACAGTGTTTCATACACAGAACAGATATGACAGGAAACATGCCACTTTGTTTTTTTAAATACATGCATGAATAAATGAATAGTTTTATTCAGCCAGGATGGATTAGTGAATATTACATTGTACGGCGTTGCCTCCAGACAACATCGTCGATGTTAGTTTATTTTTAATCAAACGAAACACAAATTTATTGGTCAAAACTCAGGGAAGAAGAACTCAAATACTAATCAATGAAAGTGAAAAAAAGTGATCACATGACCCACATTTTGTGTCATTTTGTGTCCTGTTTTCATATTTTCTCCAATGAAAAGTGCATTTTTCACTAATTTCCATCCAGTTAATCACCCACAAAATATGAGTCACCTTCACTAGTAAGTAAAGAAGTATTTTCAAGAACTTTACATTATATATTATCAAATGTTTTAGAGTAAATAACAAAAATAAGTGTTGCCACGAAGAAACATTGTATCATAATGGAATCGCATAAGGCCATACCGGACACACTAGGCTGGATACAAATATAGTTTATATGTGAGGAAAAGAGTTAGAATTCTCAAAATATATTTGCATTCTTTGCATGATTTTGTAATGCATGTATAATGCATCACATAACTGGACATATTATGATCTGCACATTTACTATAGCACTTCAAAAAGGTATAAAACTCAACTGATGAGGGTGAGGTGTCATGGGATGAGGAAGATGAGGTGTCATGTGATGAGGAAGATGAGGTGTCATGGGATGAGGAAGATGAGGTGTCATGGGATGAGGAAGATGAGGTGTCATGTGATGAGGAAGATGAGGTGTCATGGGATGAGGAAGATGAGGTGTCATGGGATGAGGAAGATGAGGTGTCATGTGATGAGGAAGATGAGGTGTCATGTGATGAGGAAGATGAGGTGTCATGTGATGAGGAAGATGAGGTGTCATGTGATGAGGTGTCATGTGATGAGGAAGATGAGGTGTCATGGGATGAGGAAGATGAGGTGTCATGGGATGAGGAAGATGAGGTGTCATGGGATGAGGAAGATGAGGTGTCATGTGATGAGGAAGATGAGGTGTCATGTGATGAGGAAGATGAGGTGTCATGTGATGAGGAAGATGAGGTGTCATGGGATGAGGAAGATGAGGTGTCATGTGATGAGGAAGATGAGGTGTCATGGATGAGGAAGATGAGGTGTCATGTGATGAGGAAGATGAGGTGTCATGTGATGAGGAAGATGAGGTGTCATGTGATAAGGTGTCATGTGATGAGGAAGATGAGGTGTCATGGGATGAGGAAGATGAGGTGTCATGTGATGAGGAAGATGAGGTGTCATGTGATGAGGAAGATGAGGTGTCATGGGATGAGGAAGATGAGGTGTCATGACGAGGAAGATGAGGTGTCATGGGATGAGGAAGATGAGGTGTCATGGGATGAGGAAGATGAGGTGTCATGTGATGAGGAAGATGAGATGTCATGTGATGAGGAAGATGAGGTGTCATGTGATGAGGAAGATGAGGTGTCATGGGATGAGGTGTCATGTGATGAGGAAGATGAGGTGTCATGGGATGAGGAAGATGAGGTGTCATGGGATGAGGAAGATGAGGTGTCATGTGATGAGGAAGATGAGATGTCATGTGATGAGGAAGATGAGGTGTCATGTGATGAGGAAGATGAGGTGTCATGGGATGAGGAAGATGAGGTGTCATGGGATGAGGTGTCATGTGATGAGGAAGATGAGGTGTCGTGTGATGAGGAAGATGAGGTGTCATGTGATGAGGTGTCATGTGATGAGGAAAATGAGGTGTCATGGGATGAGGTGTCATGTGATGAGGAAGATGAGGTGTCATGGGATGAGGAAGATGAGGTGTCATGGGATGAGGAAGATGAGGTGTCATGTGATGAGGAAGATGAGATGTCATGTGATGAGGAAGATGAGGTGTCATGTGATGAGGTGTCATGTGATGAGGAAGATGAGGTGTCATGTGATGAGGAAGATGAGGTGTCATGGGATGAGGAAGATGAGGTGTCATGGGATGAGGAAGATGAGGTGTCATGGGATGAGGAAGATGAGGTGTCATGGGATGAGGAAGATGAGGTGTCATGTGATGAGGAAGATGAGGTGTCATGGGATGAGGAAGATGAGGTGTCATGTGATGAGGAAGATGAGGTGTCATGTGATGAGGAAGATGAGGTGTCATGTGATGAGGAAGATGAGGTGTCATGTGATGAGGAAGATGAGGTGTCATGTGATGAGGAAGATGAGGTGTCATGTGATGAGGTGTCATGTGATGAGGAAGATTAGGTGTCATGTGATGAGGAAGATGAGGTGTGATGGGATGAGGAAGATGAGGTGTCATGTGATGAGGAAGATGAGATGTCATGTGATGAGGAAGATGAGGTGTCATGTGATGAGGGAAGATGAGGTGTCATGGGATGAGGAAGATGAGATGTCATGTGATGAGGAAGATGAGATGTCATGTGATGAGGAAGATGAGGTGTCATGTGATGAGGAAGATGAGGTGTCATGTGATGAGGAAGATGAGGTGTCATGGGATGAGGAAGATGAGGTGTCATGGGATGAGGAAGATGAGGTGTCATGTGATGAGGAAGATGAGGTGTCATGGGATGAGGAAGATGAGATGTCATGTGATGAGGAAGATGAGGTGTCATGTGATGAGGAAGATGAGGTGTCATGTGATGAGGAAGATGAGGTGTCATGGGATGAGGAAGATGAGGTGTCATGTGATGAGGAAGATGAGATGTCATGAGATGAGGAAGATGAGGTGTCATGTGATGAGGAAGATGAGGTGTCATGTGATGAGGAAGATGAGGTGTCATGTGATGAGGAAGATGAGGTGTCATGTGATGAGGAAGATGAGGTGTCATGTGATGAGGAAGATGAGATGTCATGTGATGAGGAAGATGAGGTGTCATGTGATGAGGAAGATGAGGTGTCATGTGATGAGGAAGATGAGGTGTCATGTGATGAGGTGTCATGTGATGAGGAAGATTAGGTGTCATGTGATGAGGAAGATGAGGTGTCATGGGTTGAGGTGTCATGTGATGAGGAAGATGAGGTGTCATGTGATGAGGAAAATGAGGTGTCATGTGATGAGGAAGATGAGGTGTCATGTGATGAGGAAGATGAGGTGTCATGTGATGAGGAAGATGAGGTGTCATGTGATGAGGAAGATGAGGTGTCATGTGATGAGGAAGATGAGGTGTCATGTGATGAGGAAGATGAGGTGTCATGTGATGAGGAAGATGAGGTGTCATGGGATGAGGAAGATGAGGTGTCATGGGATGAGGAAGATGAGGTGTCATGTGATGAGGAAGATGAGGTGTCATGGGATGAGGAAGATGAGGTGTCATGTGATGAGGAAGATGAGGTGTCATGTGATGAGGAAGATGAGGTGTCATGTGATGAGGAAGATGAGGTGTCATGTGATGAGGAAGATGAGGTGTCATGTGATGAGGAAGATGAGGTGTCATGTGATGAGGTGTCATGTGATGAGGAAGATTAGGTGTCATGTGATGAGGAAGATGAGGTGTCATGGGATGAGGAAGATGAGGTGTCATGTGATGAGGAAGATGAGATGTCATGTGATGAGGAAGATGAGGTGTCATGTGATGAGGAAGATGAGGTGTCATGGGATGAGGAAGATGAGATGTCATGTGATGAGGAAGATGAGATGTCATGTGATGAGGAAGATGAGGTGTCATGTGATGAGGAAGATGAGGTGTCATGTGATGAGGAAGATGAGGTGTCATGTGATGAGGAAGATGAGGTGTCATGTGATGAGGAAGATGAGGTGTCATGTGATGAGGAAGATGAGGTGTCATGGGATGAGGAAGATGAGGTGTCATGGGATGAGGAAGATGAGGTGTCATGTGATGAGGAAGATGAGGTGTCATGGGATGAGGAAGATGAGGTGTCATGTGATGAGGAAGATGAGGTGTCATGTGATGAGGAAGATGAGGTGTCATGTGATGAGGAAGATGAGGTGTCATGTGATGAGGAAGATGAGGTGTCATGTGATGAGGAAGATGAGGTGTCATGTGATGAGGTGTCATGTGATGAGGAAGATTAGGTGTCATGTGATGAGGAAGATGAGGTGTCATGGGATGAGGAAGATGAGGTGTCATGTGATGAGGAAGATGAGATGTCATGTGATGAGGAAGATGAGGTGTCATGTGATGAGGAAGATGAGGTGTCATGGGATGAGGAAGATGAGATGTCATGTGATGAGGAAGATGAGATGTCATGTGATGAGGAAGATGAGGTGTCATGTGATGAGGAAGATGAGGTGTCATGTGATGAGGAAGATGAGGTGTCATGGGATGAGGAAGATGAGGTGTCATGGGATGAGGAAGATGAGGTGTCATGTGATGAGGAAGATGAGGTGTCATGGGATGAGGAAGATGAGATGTCATGTGATGAGGAAGATGAGGTGTCATGTGATGAGGAAGATGAGGTGTCATGTGATGAGGAAGATGAGGTGTCATGGGATGAGGAAGATGAGGTGTCATGTGATGAGGAAGATGAGATGTCATGAGATGAGGAAGATGAGGTGTCATGTGATGAGGAAGATGAGGTGTCATGTGATGAGGAAGATGAGGTGTCATGTGATGAGGAAGATGAGGTGTCATGTGATGAGGAAGATGAGGTGTCATGTGATGAGGAAGATGAGATGTCATGTGATGAGGAAGATGAGGTGTCATGTGATGAGGAAGATGAGGTGTCATGTGATGAGGAAGATGAGGTGTCATGTGATGAGGAAGATGAGGTGTCATGTGATGAGGTGTCATGTGATGAGGAAGATGAGGTGTCATGGGTTGAGGTGTCATGTGATGAGGAAGATGAGGTGTCATGTGATGAGGAAGATGAGGTGTCATGTGATGAGGAAGATGAGGTGTCATGTGATGAGGAAGATGAGATGTCATGTGATGAGGAAGATGAGGTGTCATGTGATGGAAGATGAGGTGTCATGTGATGAGGAAGATGAGGTGTCATGTGATGAGGTGTCATGTGATGAGGTGTCATGTGATGAGGTGTCATGTGATGAGGAAGATGAGGTGTGATGGGATGAGGAAGATGAGGTGTCATGTGATGAGGAAGATGAGGTGTCATGAGGTGAGGAAGATGAGGTGTCATGTGATGAGGAAGATGAGATGTCATGAGATGAGGAAGATGAGGTGTCATGTGATGAGGAAGATGAGGTGTCATGTGATGAGGAAGATGAGGTGTCATGAGATGAGGAAGATGAGGTGTCATGTGATGAGGAAGATGAGGTGTCATGTGATGAGGAAGATGAGGTGTCATGAGGTGAGGAAGATGAGGTGTCATGTGATGAGGAAGATGAGATGTCATGAGATGAGGAAGATGAGGTGTCATGTGATGAGGAAGATGAGGTGTCATGTGATGAGGAAGATGAGGTGTCATGTGATGAGGAAGATGAGGTGTCATGTGATGAGGTGTCATGTGATGAGGAAGATGAGGTGTCATGGGATGAGGTGTCATGTGATGAAGAAGATGAGGTGTCATGTGATGAGGAAGATGAGGTGTCATGTGATGAGGTGTCATGTGATGAGGAAGATGAGGTGTCATGTGATGAGGAAGATGAGGTGTCATGTGATGAGGTGTCATGGGATGAGGAAGATGAGGTGTCATGTGATGAGGAAGATGAGGTGTCATGTGATGAGGAAGATGAGGTGTCATGTGATGAGGTGTCATGTGATGAGGAAAATGAGGTGTCATGTGATGAGGTGTCATGTGATGAGGAAGATGAGGTGTCATGTGATGAGGAAGATAAGGTGTCATGTGATGAGGTGTCATGTGATGAGGAAGATGAGGTGTCATGTGATGAGGAAGATGAGGTGTCATGTGATGAGGTGTCATGTGATGAAGAAGATGAGGTGTCATGTGATGAGGTGTCATGTGATGAGGTGTCATGTGATGAGGAAGATGAGGTGTCATGTGATGAGGAAGATGAGGTGTCATGTGATGAGGAAGATGAGGTGTCATGTGATGAGGAAGATGAGGTGTCATGTGATGAGGTGTCATGTGATGAGGTGTCATGTGATGAGGAAGATGAGGTGTCATGTGATGAGGTGTCATGTGATGAGGAAGATGAGGTGTCGTGTGATGAGGAAGATGAGGTGTCATGTGATGAGGTGTCATGTGATGAGGAAGATGAGGTGTCATGTGATGAGGAAGATGAGGTGTCATGTGATGAGGAAGAGGTAAGAATTGCTTTTGTTATAGTGTCCAATTTTAAGCAAGAAAGATGGCACAAATATTTTTTTCCTGATTGAAATTATACTGCATACCACAACCAAAAAAAAAAAAATCGAAATTGCTCTTTTGACCTTTCTAATCATCAAAAATAAAAAATATTAAGCAGAACTGTTTTCAACATTGATAAAAACTGTGTGTTGATCATCAGATCCTCATCTGAGAGTGATTAGTGAAGGATCATGTGACACTGAAGACTGGAGGAATGATGATAAACTGTGATCACAGGAATAAATCACACTGCACTATATATTCACACAGAGAACCGTTCTTTTAATGTGTAATAATATTTCATAATTTGACTGTATTTTTATTAAATAAATGAAGCATTGTGAGCATAAGAGACTACTTTATAAATTATTATTTAAATTATATTAAAAAAGTTTAATATAGAAAACAGTTTTAAATTGTAATAGAATTTGAGAATATTACAGTTTTCGGTAACACTATATTTTACAGTGCCCTTATGTTACATGATGCATAATTACACACAACTAACCTTGTTAACTGTGACAAAAGTTTGAAATGAAACTTATTTTGAAACATCTGAGTTTGCCTCATAAATATCCCACAGCTTTCATAGGCTGAGGTTGTAGTCGTCTGATGTTTTGAGTAAGCCTGCGTGAGTAAAGAGTAACAGTAAAAGCTGAGGCGCATTCTCTCTCTGACTAAGTAATCCAGTGTCACCCACTTGACAGTATTTCCAGAGGTAGTCTTAGAACCAGTGAATCACATTCGGGAACCACAACAAAAAGACAGGAGTTTCGTTTTTCTTTTGACAGCTCCATTTCCTCCTCGGCGGAGTCTGAGAGTCACTGCTGAGTACCATAAACTGTGACACTGTTGGCCAGGAGATATCACTCATATGCAGAGAGAATCAGCCCAGAGATCCCAACACTGCTGCGAATCAAGGGCTCATCCCTGGTGTTTGAACAGGCTTTGGTTACGTCAAAACTATTAAAGGGACAGTTCAGCCAAAGCATGACAATTCTGTCCTCATGTTGTTCCAAACCTCTATGACTTCCTTCAGTTTGTCCATACAATAAAAAAACAATGTTTTAAAGGTGCAGTGTGTAAGTTTTAGCACATCTAGTGGTGAGGTTGTGAATTGCACCCGTCCACCGCTCACCCCTCCCTTCCGGAGCACATTGTGAAGCTACGGTGGCCCACACAGGACAAAGATGTGCTCGTCTGAGACAGCAGAGAGTAGCTAGCGCTCTGTAGAGAAGTTTGTCCCTTTAGGGCTACCGTAGAAACATGGCGGCACAAAATGGCGACTGTAAGGGGACCCGCGGTGTGTGTAGAGAGAAACGGCTCATTCTAAGGTCATAAAAACATAACGGCTCATTATGTAAGGTCTTTACACACCACTGAAAACAGAGTTATGTATATTATATTGCATTTCTGTCAATATATCCTCATAAATACTGCACACTGCACCTTTAACCTAGGTTGACCTGTTTTCAGGTCCTGTCCTAGCCGTCCTGGCTGTTTTTTATAAAGTGATGAATATGTCCTGGTTTTCATTATTTTCCATTGGACCATTAAATGGACCGGCACTTGAGTATCATTTGAGTATCTCATGTCCTGGTTTTCGGTAATCAAAACATGGTTAACTCCACTGACTTTCATTGTGTGAAATCCCATATTGCACGGCAATAATTTATGTCAATGGGCGGGCCATTCTCATGCTAGAGAGCATTTGATTGGACCAGATCTGTGTAGTGCAGGATGAGTCATCCATACTCGCGACGCAAGTGTTTTCTGCGAGTGTCAGCCCGACGCAGTGCTCATCTTCACACCCAGCGCCATGTTGTTTAAATAAATGCATGGTCTGAAAACCAGAGGCCTCATGTATGAAAGTTTCTGTAGTTTTCATCTTAAAAGTGTGTGTGCGAACAAAAGTTAGAACCTGCACAAAATTCCCTTTATAAAGCCAGTCAGCGGAAGATCGTACGTACATGCTCCACCCCATCTCCTCCCCTAAACAACCATATATGGAGCTCACAACACCTATATGCATGACCTCATCTGCATATTCTCAATATTTTCCACTGGCCAAATAGTATTTTTAATTGCTTTAAGCTATACTGCATTAATGAGAGTGGCATATTTAATCTGAGTTTAAAGCATCCTGTTTCACTTCATTACTTCACTCACTCCAGTAAAAGAGTGTCCGTACGGTGTGCATATATTTACGTCTTGTATAAATCCAGATATGTGCATGAAAAAATGTGTATGCACATTTCAATGCCTTATTTGTGCGCACTAAACGGTTATAAATAAGGCCCCAGGTGTGTTCAGGAGCATTGCTGGAGTGTTGCTATTGTGAGGAACTGAAAACCATTGACCAACACACACCTGCTCTAAAGTCAATAGTGCAGTGTTTATGTGTTATTTAAAGGGTGTGTTCATATGAGCCTATACACACACACACACACACACACACACACTCTCTGATTATTACACACACAGGGATGCACAGGCACACACTTTTAAAAATTAAAAATAAAAGAAGAAGCGTTCAGTCTCTCCTCATGTAAAAAGTGAATCCGCAAGTGGGAGCACAAATGGCTTTTAAAGGGAAAGGGAGATGAGGCTCTGATTGGTTTATTGCACGTTACAAAACACACCCATGACTCATAGTTGACCCAAAAATAGTTCACCCAAAAATGAAAATGTGATGTTTATGTTCTGACCCCCAGGGCGTCCGAGATGTAGGTGTGTTTGTTTCTTCAGTCGAACACAAATGAAGATGTTTAACTCAACCGTTGCAGTGTTCCAGTCGTATAATGCACGTCAATGGGAACAGATGAGAGTATGAGAGTAAAAAACACATACAAATCCATATTAAACCCTGTGATGTCTTAAGACACGAAACGATCAGTTTGTGCGAGAAACCGAACTGTTTTTATAGCATTTAGTTTTCCTTGAATGCGATCTGTCCAACAGCCTTGAGCGTGCCATCACTTCCGGCGAGTGAGGTTAAAATACACGATACGGTGTGTCTCAATGGGATACAAGCGCGTATCTCGTGCGTATCGCTACGCCATATTGTGCATTTTGACCTCACTTGCCGGAAGTCATCGTGCAGTGAACGCTGATGGACATCGCGTTGTATTTGAGGTAAAAAATGCTATAAATACTGTTCGGATTCTTGCACAAACCGATGGTTTCTTGTCTTAAAGGAACTCTCCACTGTTTTTATAAATAGGGTTAAAAGACTTTATTATGGGGAAGCACTGCTACTGCAGAGATATCACACAACACATGAAATGTATGTTGTCGGAAGTTGTGGGATTTCATGTGTTGTGTGATATCTCTGCAGTAGCAGTGCTTCGCCTGTGCTTCCCCATAATATAGTCCCAATATCTGCCTAGGAAATCTCCTAGTCTTAATCTGCAGCGCTATTCATACTCATTGTGAATACACAGGTCACAAGAAGTAATTAGCTGGGTTTTTTTGGATCACTTTTACTCAGGACATGCTAGCTGGCAACATAGGATTCCATTCATTATGCTAAGCTAAGCTAGCGTAAAAAAACTAAAACAATGCATGCACTGAGACAAAAATGCATTTGCCCACATATCTAAATGTAGGAAAGAAGTTGAATTATCCCTATTTCTAAAAACGCTGGAGTGTTCCTTTAAGACATCAACGTGTCGTCACGAGCTGCAGGGTTTTATATGGATTCGTATGTCTCTGTTTTTTTACTTGTATGTTTTGAGACGAGGCACAACCCTTTTGGACCAAAAGAGCACCTGCGCCGTGAGCTCAGATCGGCAAAATCTGTCTGTGATATTAAATGCAGCTTGTGGAGCGTAAAAATCAGTGATTTTCCT
>CM040915.1:33310740-33343240 GCA_023029165.1 Gobiocypris rarus | reverse complement strand
TGGAAATGTCCATCCGCAGACCGCACCGTCACCAGTTACAGAGGAGTGTTATCATACACTAACGTGATATGTGTGCGTCTCCTGACCTTATAATATATCTGTTACTTCCTATGGAGTTTGATGGTAGCATTATGCTAAGCTAACAACACAGCACTAATGAACACTCTCTCTCTCTATATATATAAATACACTATATTGCCAAAATTTGTCACATGAGCTTTAATGCCATCCCATTCCCAATCCGTAGGGTTTAATATGGAGTCGGCCCACCCTTTGCTGCTCTAACAGCTTCAGCTCTTCTGGGAAGGCTTTCCTCAAGGTTTAGGAGTGTGTTTATGGGAATTCTTCTAGAAGCGCATTTGTGAGGTTAGGCACTGATGTTGGACGAGAAGGCCTGGCTCGCAGTCTCCGCTCTAATTCATCCCAAAGGTGTTCTATCGGGATGAGGTCAGGACTCTGTGCAGGCCAGTCCAGTTCCTCCACACCAAACTCGCTCATCCATGTCTTTATGGAGCGACGCTTTGTGCACTGGAGCGCAGTCATGTTGGGACAGGAAGGGGCCGTTCCCAAACTGTTCCCACAAAGTTGGGAGCATGAAATTGTCCAAAATGTCTTGGTGAAGCATTAAGAGTTCCTTTCACTGGAACTAAGGGGCCAACCCCTGAAAAACAACCCCAGCCCATAATCCCCCCTCCACCAAACTTTACACTTGGCACAATGCAGTCAGGCAAGTCCGTTCCTGGCAACCGCCAAACCCAGACTCGTCCATGGGATTATCAGACAGAGAAGCGTGATTGGTCACTCAGAGAACACGTCTCACTGCTCTAGAGTCCAGTGGTGGCGTGCTTTACCCCACTGCATCCCACGCTTTGCATTGCTCTTGGTGATGTAAGGCTTGGATGAGCTGCTCGGCCATGGAAACCCATTCCATGAAGCTCTCTCCGCACTGTTCCTGAGCTCATCTGAAGGCCACAGGAGTTTGGAGGTCTGGAGCGATTTTCTCTGCAGAAAGTTGGTGACTTCTGCTCACTGTGACCCTCAGCATGCGCTGACCCGCTCTGGGATTTCACTTCGTGGCTGAGTTGCTGTTGTTCCCAATCGCTTCCTCTTTGTTATAATCCCACTAACAGTTGAGTGTGGAATATTTAGTAGTGAGGAAATGTCAGGAATGGCCTTATTGCACAGGTGGCAACCTATCCCGGTCCCACGCTTGAGTTCACTGAGCTCCTGAGAGCGAGCCATTCTCTCACAAATGTGTGTAGAAGCGTCTGCATGCCTAGTGCTTGATTTATACACCTGTGGCCATGAAGGGATTCAACACCTGAACTCTGGGATCTGGAGGGGCATCCCAATACTTTTGCCAATATAGTGTATATATATATAGGCCTACTGTATTTTAAAAACAGTTAATTAATAAAATAATATATATTAGTGCTGTCAAATCGATTAATCGCAATTAATCACATCTAACATAAAAGTCTGTGTGAGCTGCTTTTCGGTTTGGCCAAAATTAGGTATTTTGTAAAGAAGCATTATTTTGCTGCCTAATGTTCTCTGCTGTCTAGACTTTAGGTTTAGGAACAGATTATGTTAGTGAGTGTGTGACTCTCTATGCCTACACAATAACACTAGCGGTGTGAGTTGATTTGAGTAGGAGGCAGGTGGTACGTCTGGAGTGCTGATGTGCATGTGCATGACCTTTTCGAGTAGATTAACACAGCGTGAGGAGGCTCTGGGGTCGAGAACAGAGTCTTACCACTAAGGGTTGACTGAACAACAACAAGGATGCTCTTAGTGTGTTTTTAGGTTATTTCCAAAGTTCTCAGGCAATGTACAGTGAGAGATATTACTTCAGGGGATTATCTTTGAAATACAAGAGCTCTTAAATCTGGCCAAAAGATAAAATTAGTTTTTATGGGAGTGACAAGTGAAACTCCCTAATGTCGGTCTGTTGTAAAAACATAAAAATTTGGCGGCTCGCCTTGTGAGAGAATGTTTTATGGGAGGAAAGATACAGCAGGAATTCAACTTATCTGTGCTATTACTCAGATATATATTTGACTGATACGTCTGGACTCTCTGCGTTTAGCATCACAACTGTTTATGAGCCATTCCATTGTAGCACTGCACATTTATAAATCTAAATTATTATCTACACAGTGTGCTTTTTTGCCTGGTACATGAGAGGCAGGGTACGTGCTGTGATATGTGAGCAGAGCTGCAATTGTATTCATCTAGCGTTTGTATGAGCCCTCTGCTGATGGGAAGGAATTAAATGAGTCCAAACTCCCTCAAGAGAGTATCTCTGAGCCAGCCAACCACAGCCCAAAATTCTGCTGTCTGAAACAAGCTAGATTTCTGTTGAGAGGACACTGTTCCTCCTTAGGATTGCACCCTGGTAAAAGGAGGATCTTATCGGTTAAAAATACAGAGTCAAGACACCACATAAGACACATGACGTGTGAATGATTAGATTGAGTCATGTCTTTGCAGAGCATCATCATCAACAACAAGATAATTCATGGCTCCGTCTATGTTATCATGAGCTTCAAAATGACAGGGTTGCAGTGGATACTTATTTATTAATACTTAAACTGGATTTATTTTGGTTTGCCTAGATCAGTGTTAGTCAAGACTGCATGGCTCTGAGACCTATAGAAATATAGAAAAATAGAAAATAGTTGTGTGGATGATACTTGTGATGAGCATATTTTAACTGTGAGACTGTGAAGCCAACATGATGGCATACATTTTATAAAGTCATATATTTTAGAAATATAAAGTTAGATATAATATACCTCTCTTACTATTTTCGTCATATTGTTTATCTATTTCACAGCCCTAATGCAGTAGTCCATTTTTCACTTCAAGGCCTCCCATTGTCAAAGACAATACTTGAAGGCCCCAAAAATATATCTGGTACTGACTAAACCACTCAAATACCGAAAATAGGTGTGGTAATAAATAAATCAATAAAATAATTTGTGCAGTGTGTTTCTGTTTTTGATTGCGTTGTGAGTATTTGCAGTGTGTTTCTGTATTTTGGTCTGTTGTGAGTATTTGCAGTGTGTTTCTGTATTTTGGTCTGTTGTGAGTATTTGCAGTGTGTTTCTGTATTTGGTTGCATTGTGAGTATTTGCAGTGTATTTCTGTATTTGGGTCTGTTGTGAGTATTTGCAGTGTGTTTCTGTATTTGGGTCTGTTGTGAGTATTTGCAGTGTGTTTCTGTATTTTGGTCTGTTGTGAGTATTTGCAGTGTATTTCTGTATTTTGGTCTGTTGTGAGTATTTGCAGTGTGTTTCTGTATTTGGTTGCATTGTGAGTATTTGCAGTGTGTTTCTGTATTTTGGTCTGTTGTGAGTATTTGCAGTGTGTTTCTGTATTTTGGTCTGTTGTGAGTATTTGCAGTGTGTTTCTGTATTTTGGTCTGTTGTGAGTATTTGCAGTGTGTTTCTGTATTTTGGTCTGTTGTGAGTATTTGCAGTGTATTTCTGTATTTGGTTGCGTTGTGAGTATTTGCGGTGTGTTTCTGTTTTCGGTTGCGTTGTATTTGCAGTGTGTTTCTGTATTTTGGTCTGTTGTGAGTATTTGCAGTGTGTTTCTGTATTTGGTTGCGTTGTGAGTCTTTGCAGTGTGTTTCTGTATTTGGTTGCGTTGTGAGTATTTGCAGTGTGTTTCTGTTTTCGGTTGCGTTGTGAGTATTTGCAGTGTGTTTCTGTATTTTGGTTGTATTGTGAGTATTTGAAGTGTGTTTTTGTATTTGGGTCTGTTGTGAGTATTTGCAGTGTCTTTCTGTATTTGGGTCTGTTGTGAGTATTTGCAGTGTGTTTCTGTATTTGGGTCTGTTGTGAGTATTTGCAGTGTGTTTCTGTATTTGGTTGCGTTGTGAGTATTTGCAGTGTGTTTCTGTATTTGGGTCTGTTGTGAGTATTTGCAGTGTGTTTCTGTATTTGGGTCTGTTGTGAGTATTTGCAGTGTGCTTCTGTATTTGGTTGTGTTGTGAGTATTTGCAGTGTGTTTCTGTATTTGGTCTGTTGTGAGTATTTGCAGTGTGTTTCTGTATTTGGTTGCGTTGTGAGTATTTGCAGTGTGTTTCTGTATTTGGTTGTGTGGTGAGTATTTGCGGTGTGTTTCTGTATTTAGGTCTGTTGTGAGTATTTGCAGTGTGTTTCTGTATTTGGGTCTGTTGTGAGTATTTGCAGAATGCTTCTGTATTTGGTTGTGTTGTGAGTATTTGCAGTGTGTTTCTGTATTTGGGTCTGTTGTGAGTATTTGCAGTGTGTTTCTGTATTTGGGTCTGTTGTGAGTATTTGCAGTGTGTTTCTGTATTTGGGTCTGTTGTGAGTATTTGCAGTGTGCTTCTGTATTTGGTTGTGTTGTGCGTATTTGCAGTGTGTTTCTGTATTTGGGTCTGTTGTGAGTATTTGCGGTGTGTTTCTGTAGTTGGTTGCGTTGTGAGTATTTGCAGTGTGTTTCTGTAGTTGCTTGCGTTGTGAGTATTTGCGGTGTGTTTCTGTATTTGGTTGTGTGGTGAGTATTTGCGGTGTGTTTCTGTATTTAGGTCTGTTGTGAGTATTTGCGGTGTGTTTCTGTATTTAGGTCTGTTGTGAGTATTTGCAGTGTGTTTCTGTATTTGGGTCTGTTGTGAGTATTTGCAGTGTGTTTCTGTATTTGGGTCTGTTGTGAGTATTTGCAGTGTGTTTCTGTATTTGGGTCTGTGTGAGTATTTGCGGTGTGTTTCTGTATTTGGTTGTGTGGTGAGTATTTGCGGTGTGTTTCTGTATTTAGGTCTGTTGTGAGTATTTGCAGTGTGTTTCTGTATTTGGGTCTGTTGTGAGTATTTGCAGTGTGCTTCTGTATTTGGTTGTGTTGTGCGTATTTGCAGTGTGTTTCTGTATTTGGGTCTGTTGTGAGTATTTGCGGTGTGTTTCTGTAGTTGCTTGCGTTGTGAGTATTTGCAGTGTGTTTCTGTAGTTGCTTGCGTTGTGAGTATTTGCGGTGTGTTTCTGTATTTGGTTGTGTGGTGAGTATTTGCGGTGTGTTTCTGTATTTTGGTGCGTTGTGAGTATTTGCAGTGTGTTTCTATATTTGGCTCCATTGTGAGTATTTGCAGTGTGTTTTTGTGGTTGCGTTGTGAGTATTTGCAGTGTGTTTCTGTATTTGGTTGTATTGTGAGTATTTCCAGTGTGTTTCTGTGGTTGCATTGTGAGTATTTGAAGCACAAGTGTTGTCAAGCTGATAAAGATGTTTTCTTAATTTGCATGTGTTTTCTTCATTGCAGTGCGTTAAGCTCCCTCGGGCACCATACATTTGGCTCTCTTATTATCTCTCTTATTTGAAACACAACATTCAAGTCTCTGAAGAACTAATAGAATTAGGCGTGTTAGATAATTAAAACATCTAAATTGTTTTTTTTCAAGCCCTGTATTCGAGTATGCATACTCCCTGCTACACAGTATGTGAAATGACAAATGAGAAGTATGTGCGGATTTTCTTTATGATACAGTAGGTGAGAAATATACAGATGAAGTACTGCATTCCATTGTGCAACCAGTGGATCCCGTGAGGCCATGTGATCCATCACTTAAAAATTGGCAGAGAACTGTCAGCCTAGCTGTAAGTTCCATAGATACCGAGAATGTTGCCTTTTTGGGTTATACTTGTTTAACACCACACGCGAGTTTAATGTTTTTGTGGTCAATAGTATCATAGGTCAAAAAACACACAGGTCAAAGAACAACAACTAACAAAAATATGTTCAAAGAATGTTTTGCATTAAAGGTGCAGTATGTAATATTGACAGCAAGCAGTTGAAATGGGTACTATAATTCACAATATTGGAGCGAGTTGTTCCCCCGCCTCCTTCTCCTCAGACTTGATGCTCACGCGGGTTGCCAGATTACGCAGTTGACAATGGGATTCGATAAGCCTTACACTATGAGATGAATGCATACGTTTGTCATGGTTTTATTGCAGAGGCTTTTTAGGTCGGGTAGAATCTGCGATCTCTAACCCAGTTTATTTGCTGGAATCATTTGGAACATTTTGGAAATGTTTCTTTTGAGTGTTCTCTGAACATTCTGAAAATGTAAAATACACTTTGAGAACATTATTAAAGACCAGATAACTTTGAAGAAATGCTCTATGAATGTTATTAAGAAGGTTTGTTCGTGACTTTAAGAGAACCCTTTCCAGCCAAATATTTGGATGCATCCCCAGGCCAAAATCGATCATCTCGTTGATCAGACATGCACAGGTGCAGCAATCAGCCCTTGAAAAATGGAGCATTTGCCCCCCACCATGTACTTTGCATACTTCCCGAAGCACCGCAGAGCTGCTCTCTGTATTAATCTTCAGCATTACAGCAGCGATTAATCAGTGTACAGTCTGCTGAGGCTGGGGCTTCCCGGCGAGAGAAAGAGAGAAAGAGCATCAGAGAGAGAGAGAAGTTCTCATTTGCTCATTGTACTTCCAGTCACACATTATCTCCTCAGGCAGCCGCCCCCACCCCCTTCTTTTCTCTTTTCCTCTGTCTTTTCTCTCTCTCTCCCCCTCACATCTGTTTCCTGGGGTGATGTTCATGTCTCTACCTACTCTCCAGAACACATTTGATTCCATCCAGGGGAATAACTGGTTTGCTGGAATGTCCAGGTGCATCAGCGTTTCACATCAGAGAGGCTCTCTCTGCCAAAAAGAGAAGGAATAATGAGTGTATACACTAAACAGTGCTTGCTACTCAAACACGGCTGTGTGCAACCGTTAAACACTGCTTTATCATAGATGGTTTGATATATACACGCTCTGATAACTACTTGTTGTTCTGAGGATTGTTTAGGATAATCCAGCAACATTAGCTGACTGTGAACATTGTGTAAAAAAACAAATCAGGGGGTCGATTTACGTAATTAAGCGTCACTTGTGATCAACCCATCTACGCAGTTAGACGGGACCCCTGTATAGAACTGTTCCTGTTGCCATGGGAAACCTCCAAACCTATCATCACATCAAAGATATGATGAGTCATCCACAGGCAGATCCATATTTATACTCCATCACCCCCACCCCTCTCACTTTCCATATATGTTTATTAGCCGGATGCAAGATCGTATCAGTAAAGCAAAAGCACAACTTTGAGTCATGTCTTATGTAAATTACTTTGGTATGATTCATAAACTGATTTGGTAATAAACTGCTGTAATTCTTTATATGTGACCCTGGACCACAAAACCATAAGGGTCATAAACATTTATACATGAACGCTGAGTAAATCATCTCTCCATTGATGTATGGTTTGTTAGGATAGGACAATATTTGAAAATCTGGAATCTGAGGGTGCAAAAACATCTAAATATTGAGAAAATCTCCTTTAAAGTTGTCCAAATGAAGTCCTTAGCAATGCATATTACTACTAATAATACATTTCTGAAATGGCTCCTGGGGCACAAATTACGGATTATATTACATTAAAGTTTATTATATGAATAGATCAAGGCTCAATATAACATATAGTTACACTACCATTCAAAAGTTTGTCAGTAAGAAGTTTTTGAACATTGCTCACCAGGGCTGCATTTATTTAATCAAAATACATTCAAAAGAGTAATATTGTGAAATATTGCAATTTAAAGTAACATTTTTTATTTAATTGTGTTTCATGAATATAATTTTTTTTTGTCTTAACTGTCACTTTTGATCAATTTGATGCATCTTTGTTTAACTAAAGCCTTTTTTAGAATGATATATAATTCAGCGTTTAAAGTTGAATTAGCATTGCAAAAAGATTAAAACATTAATATTGCCTATATATACACATTATTAAAAACAAAATAATGTAATAAAATATTAGGAAAATTTTAACTTAAAATGTGTTTTAACATTGAAATTACTTAAATAAGTCAAAAAATGTTACATCACTGAATCAACATAAATTATTTGGTTATTAAATATATTATAAAATACATATAGCATATAAATATAGCATATAATATAATTAAAATGTAATGATATATACAATTATATAAAATGTTATACAATTTTAAGTTTATAGAATATATTACAGTTAATAAAAATAAAATAAATCTAAATAAAATGTAATTGTACATCTGTTCAAATGCTGCGGTAAACAGAATGCCGAAAAACCCAAGAGACTTTCAGATAATGTGAAACTAAAAACAGTGCGATTATGCTGTAAATCCCTGTGTCTCAGCAGAGGGGGGGTTCCCATGCTGTGTGAGAGAGGAGTGTAAACAGTGGGGTGAGAGGGCTGACACCACGGGTGTCTGAGAGTGTTTTCCTAAGCCCAGTCTCTCCCAGCTTTACAGCGCGCCGGTGTGAGAGGCTGCTCTGTTAATAGCACCCTTCGAGTGAAACGGCGCACCATGCAAGCTTCTCACACAGGCAGCTGACACCTTTCTAAACACTGCGCAGACTCGTAAAGGGCCCGTCTCTGTGTGCATCAGCAGGAGGGGAGACTTTATCATCTCGACTGGCTTTAATATAGATTACACATGGAGCTCAACTGCACATCAAAGTAAGGAAGAGAGATCAAGAGATCAAGGTGTCTCGCTGAGGATGATCTGAACTCCGACACTCATTCAGAAGATACTCTTGCATTCATCAGCAGATCGTTGAACGGTGCAGATTGGTCTGAGAGAAACAGAAATGGCACCTGATGTACTCGATACATCACAATGGCATTTACTGTAGTGTTACAGCAGTCAGCCGGATCCGGGCCGTATCCGGATCAGAAAGTGGGACACAAACACAACTCATCCCTGAAGTGTCAGCAGAGACTCTCCTCTGTGAAGGCCTCCTTCCCTTTCACTCTACACAGATAAAAACGTTATCGAAATTATCAGAACCAACTAAAAACGCTGTGTTATGCGTGCCAGACAGTGATTTGGCAGTCATTTTGTAAAGGAAAACTACACGCCTTCACACGTATCCATCTTGCTTATGGACTAAACATGTAATGCTTAGCCGTCACCATTCTCACAGATTCACGTTTTTTTAAGTTTACACAAAGATGATAACAGTATCGTTTCAGAACCTGTGTCGTGGTCTGCGTTCTCACAACGGAAATGACTCAATCATAAACTTACTTTAGCTGGACAATAGCTTCCTTCTAGAGCTGATGTTCAGCCCAAGCAATCTCTCGTCATTAATCTCCTCTCATCACCGCTGCTTTGAGACCATCTGTACTGTAAAAGCTCTGAATCAATGAAGGAGACGAGACTGGAGGAGAAAGACAACAGCCTTGAATATCAATGGCCAGGCAGCTTCTATACAAAGACCCATTTATACTGTAACTCAAGCGTATAGTGATAGTGAAACGAGATATTGTGATATGTTGCAACAAAAAATTACTAAAGCCAAACAAAGCACTTCATGCGTCTCACGGGTATATCTGGGGCAATAGCCAACAATACATTGGGTCAAAATTATACATTTTTCTTTGATGCCAAAAATCATTAGGATATTAAGATCATGAAGATATTTTGTAAATGTCCATATCAGAAATGTATTATTAGTAGTAATATGCATTGCTAAGGACTTCATTTGGACAACTTTAAAGGAGATTTTCTCAATATTTAGATGTTTTTGCACCCTCAGATTCCAGATTTTCAAATATTGTCCTATCCTAACAAACCATACATCAATGGAGAGATGATTTACTCAGCTTTAGATCATCTGGACAGCTCAATCTCACACAACATATGTATTGTGAATAGTTCACCCAAAATGAAAATTATTATGGGAGGAAAAAAATTCAAGTTTACAGAGTTTTAGTGGCAGTGCATTAAAATACTACATATAATGATGAATATGTATGTTGTATAATAATGCAATGGGAGAATATTTGCGGGTTCTGATAATGCCAGATGTCTTATGTTTAAAAATCCAACTTACAAAACTTTAGACTAATGATTATGTTTTAGTTAACTGGACAATTAAATGCAAAAAAGTTGGCTTAACCATTAAAAACAGTAAAAAGATGTTGGTTCAACAATCGTTGGACCAACCTATTATTAAGCGTAAACTAAAATTGTAAATGCAAGTTAACAAGCATTCAAGTTGCAACAACTTAACAATGCATTCTGGGTGTATCATGCAAAACTCATCCATGGCTCCCAGAATGCATTGCGGCATGAAGCATGTCACCATTGTTGAGATTCTGATTCTTGTTGTCTCTGGGTGTAAATCTCACAGGAGGTCAAAGTGCACAATCGGTTTTAAATCTTATTCAGCTTTTCTGATTAAAACCGTGCTGGATCTGTTCTAGAATCACAATAAAACAAAGTTAATTGTATATTGTTCATATTAAATGTGAATTAAGTCACTACACAATGATTGTATTGTCATCATCGAGCAGCCGACAGCATCTGATTGTGTTTCTCTTGCCATTGCAAACTCAGTTACAGAAGCCAGAGAAACTCTTACGTTAAAAAGTGGTCAAACTGCCCAACTAAAACACTGATCACCATAATGGTGACATAAAAAAATAAACATATTTCAACACAAAATCAAAAAAACTATAAAAACTCAATCAGCTGAACGAAAGATCTTAAATTAGGAGACATGTGACCTTACTCAGTTAATTGAGTTGAGTAAACTACTTTGTTAAAAGTTGAGTAAACTCAAAAAAGCTGTGCAGTTGCCTTACAATTTTAAGCCTTTTTTACAGTGCAGTAAAAACTGGCCTACATGATTTTAAATATCTAGTCAGTAACAGAGTGTCTGTATTTCATCTTCAGAATCATGACTGTGTTTATTCTGGTGTCATTGGGTTACCAGCACCAAGTCCACCAATATAACACCAAACTCAGAACCAAAACCTCATGTCAAAACCCATATCTCTTAATGTATCGCAATAATATCATGAGTTCAGTATCATGATATGCATCGAATCGTGACATGAGGGTATCATTACACCCCTGTTAAATATTTTTACAACAAATATTGGTCTTAAGCTTTGCAGAAAGTTTTATCAGCGGATACAAAGATGTGCAAACTATGAATATAATCTACATATGTATGTTGCAAGGAAGGCGAATGCCTAATATATTTTTACATTCTCTCAAATTTTGCGAACATCTGGGGTTCCACTGACCCTAGTTTGATTATAAGATAATAGTCATTTTTAATATCATTTTCTGCCTTTTTATTTACAGGGATAGTAGAGAAAGGACTCCACACGAGTGTGTGTGAGTGTATGTCCCTGCTCATGACAAAAGCTCAGTCTTTAAGTTAAGCCCTCATTCACCACTTACCATTACGTCTAATGCATGCAAACACACTGTCTGTGAATCCGGGAGTTGCTGTGACAACAGCAGCCAGGATCCCTGGTCTCCGGCCAATACATCCGGCACACAGAGCATGAGCTCTCGGAGTCTGAGCCGGAAGCCAATGCATGTCTCCGAGTCTCAGCCACACACAGCGACACACGTGGCCACCTTGACCAGAACACACTGCTGTTTCATTTCCTTGGATATGATCTTAAAGGCCGGTTTCACAGACAAGGTTTAAAGGTGCAGTGTGTAAGTTTTAGTGCATCTAGTGGTGAGGTTGTGAATTGCACCAGTCCACCGCTCACCCCTCCCTTCCGGAGCACATTGTGAAGCTACGGTGGCCCACACAGGACAAAGATGTGCTCGTCTGAGACAGCAGAGAGTAGCTAGCGCTCTGTAGAGAAGTTTGTCCCTTTAGGGCTACCGTAGAAACATAGCGGCACAAAATGCCGACTGTAAGGGGACCCGCGGTGTGTGTAGATAGAAACGGCTCATTCTAAGATCATAAAAACATAACGGCTCATTATGTGAGGTCTTTATACTCCACTGAAAACATAGTTATTGGTATTATATTGCATTTCTGTCAATAGATCCTCATAAATACTACACACTGCACCTTTAAATCCAGTCCCAGACTAAAATGCTTGTTTGAGATGTTTTAACTGAAAGCAACTTGCACTGATATATCTTAAAATATGTCAGTGCTTTTGTTTTGTCTCAAGATGCACATCATTAATGTTTTTTAAGGCACATTTATAAAAGCTACTTAAATGCTTATATTTGTGGTTATTATGAACTGCAATGTATTGTTAACTCTGACTCCCAAAGTTCATATTGTATTACCCAATGATGGTTTGTTTGGTTGCTTTTCATGAAATATGAGCCCTGGTGTTTGTTTTGTTTGCTTTGTTTTTGTACATTATATGTGTTGTTACACTCTAAAAAATGCTGAGTAAAAAACAACCCAAGTTGGGTTGAAAATGGGCTAACCCAGCGGTTGGGTTGTTTTAGCCCAGCGATTGGGTTGTTTTAACCCAGCTAATGGGTTGTTTTAGCCCAGCGATTGGGTTGTTTTAACCCAGCGATTGGGTTGTTTTAACCCAGCAATTGGGTTGTTTTAACCCAGTGATTGGGTTGTTTTAAGCCAGTGATTGGGTTGTTTTAAGTCAGTGATTGGGTTGTTTTAACCCAGCGATTGGGTTGTTTTAACCCAGTGAATGGGTTGTTTTAACCCAGTGATTTGGTTGTTTTAAGCCAGTGATTGGGTTGTTTTAAGCCAGCGATTGGGTTGTTTTAGCCCAGCGATTGGGTTGTTTTAACCCAGCTAATGGGTTGTTTTAGCCCAGCGATTGGGTTGTTTTAACCCAGCTAATGGGTTGTTTTAACCCAGCGATTGGGTTGTTTTAACCCAGTGAATGGGTTGTTTTAACCCAGTGATTGGGTTGTTTTAAGCCAGTGATTGGGTTGTTTTAACCCAGTGATTGGGTTGTTTTAACCCAGCGATTGGGTTGTTTTAACCCAGCAATTGGGTTGTTTTAACCCAGTGAATGGGTTGTTTTAACCCAGTGAATGGGTTGTTTTAACCCAGCGATTGGGTTGTTTTAACCCAGTGAATGGGTTGTTTTAACCCAGTGATTGGGTTGTTTTAAGCCAGTGATTGGGTTGTTTTAACCCAGTGATTGGGTTGTTTTAACCCAGCGATTGGGTTGTTTTAACCCAGCTAATGGGTTGTTTTAAGCCAGTGATTGGGTTGTTTTAACCCAGCGATTGGGTTGTTTTAACCCAGTAAATGGGTTGTTTTAACCCAGCGATCGGGTTATTTTAATCCAGTGAATAGGTTGTTTTAACCCCACGATCAATCCATATGTTTTTTCCGGCTAATTCGTACGATTTGTCTAAACCCCAGTGACGGGTAGGTTTAAGGGCTGGTAAGGTCATTCATACGAATTGGGCAACTCATAAAATATGTCAGATTTAGCAAAAATAGAAATAGCCGTGAGATCGGGTTGGTTATTCCAAACCTGAATGACTTTCTTTCTTCTGTGGAACACAATAGAAGATATTTTAATTTTGGTAACCAAACAGATTTGGTCACTATCCACTTCCATTGTATTAAAAACTCAGGGAAATTCTTCAAAATATCTTCTTTTATGTTTTACAGAATTATGACAATAAAATTTTTTGGGTAAACTATTTTATATCAGTCTCTAGAATTTAAGAAGAGATCTCAAACTGTGCTCAGATTTGCCAAATTACTAAAGTTTGCATAAAATAAACTAATAATGTGTTATATGCTCTCTTCATTAATTGTATAGCATCGTACACCTACTGCATGTCAACAATTGCCTTATTTCTGTTTTAAGGAGAAACATTGGAGAGCGTTGATACCTAAATCTGAGAAATCCTGAGCAATGACAACCAACAAATGAGCAACAAAATGTAAATAACCAACACGTTATTACCTATTAAATCTACCATCAGATACAAGAAAGCATTCACTTTTAGTAGCAGATCTAAAATTCTACAAGTCAGCTTCCTGGAAACCAAACTCACCAAAGTGAGCTTTTAATCAGAGGAAAGCATCTGAGCAGCTCACATCAGCTGATCTAGAAGAAAGTTCACATGGGCCACATAATCACGGAGGCAGGAAGGCATGTAGCCCGAGCTCCATTAGATTAAGTGAACAAAGCAAAGCAGCCCAAATGATGAATCACGCCTGCCAGCAATGTGCACCTCTCAAGAGCAGAACTAAGTGAGAGAAAGCCATATCATTATGTAAGTGAGCTGAAATAATCCAGGGAATTAAAAACAACAAAGCCTGAATAAATCATAAGCTGCTTGATTGCTCTGTTTTTGTCTACTGAAAGTGGATTCCTTATTTCTGCAACAAAGAGAGATACACAGACAGACACACTGGCACACACACACACATAATTCAGAAGATCAGTTTTATAATGAGTCTGGGGCTTCCTGTTGGTGATGTGGAAAAATCAATAATTTTCCATAAAACAAGATGACAGCAATAAAAGATTTACAGCAGAAGGATGGGACCGCTGCCAATGTGCCGTCACAGTTTATTTTATGTGGTGGCCAATTAAAATTGTGAACTTAAAACACCCTGGAGATTTTGCTGAGGTTTTGATTTAATTCCACACCTTTTGCTGATAGGAATCGTTGACAGGAGCTCAAATATACATATATTAATGAGTACTTAGTGCATAGAGCATAAATCTACATGAACGTTACTCAACGCTCAAACTGTCGTTGTTGTCACCAAAAATTTAAAACATTTTTAATTTTAACAAATAAAATGTGATGCAATTGTTATAAACTGTAATAAACATGCATTCAAAGTCATAAACCGTAACGTTTGTGGCACACGTGGCTTTTTTCTGCTATCTAAAGAATGCAGATCTATCATTATACATAACTATCATTTCTGTGTGTGGTTTTGTCTGACAATGTTTCGAAGTACACACTTCAGTCTCAACCAGTTATATGTCAGATATGTCTACCATCACAAGCATGCATTAGATACTATGCTAATGGACAGCCTCGGGGTTTCAGGAATACCGTGACATGTGTTTCTCTTTCACCAGCATGGAATAGTTTCTCAGGGACAAGCAAATACCTGCATATTGTTTGTTTTTAAACTATGATCAGCCTATGAAAAGTTATTCATCACTTCAAACTGACTGTGTTGTGTAACTGCCTTTGCATGCAGAGCATCCGGAAAGTATTCACAGCGCTTCACTTTTTCCACATTTTGTTGTCAGTCTTTATTCCAAAATTGATTCAATTCATTATTTTCCTCAAAATTCTACAAACAATACCCCATAATGACAACATGAAAGAAGTTTGTTTGAAATCTTTGCAAATTTATTGAAAATCAAAATCAAAACAATATCACATTAGTATTCCCAGCCATTGCTCAATACTGTGTTGAAGCTCCTTTGGCCCCAATTACAGCCTCCGGTCTCTTTGAGTATGATGATACAATCTTGGCACAGCTATTTCTGGGCATTTTCTCCCCCTCTTCTTTTCAGGATCTCTCAAACTCCATCAGGTTGGATTTTTCAGATCTCTCCAGAGATGTTCGATGTTCAAGGACATTCCTGTGTTATCTTGGCTGTGTTCTTAGAGTCGTTGTCCTGTTGGAAGAGGAACCTTCGCTCTAGTCTAAGGTCCAGAGCACTCTGGAGCAAGTTTTCATCAAGGATTCTTTGTTCCCTCAATCCTGACTAGTCTCCCAGTTCCTGCCGCTGAAAAACACCCCCACAGCATGATGCTGCCCCCACCAGGCTTCACTGTAGGGATGGGATTGGCCAGGGGATGAGCGGTGCCTGGTTTCCTCCATTCAGGCCAAAGAGTTCAATCTTTGTTTCATCAGAGAATTTTGTTTGTCATGGTCTGAGAGTCCTTCAGGAGCCGTTTGGCAAACTCCAGGTGGGCTGTCATGTGCCTTTCCCTGAGGAGCGGCTTCCGTCTGGCCACTCCCCCACACAGGCCTGATTGGTGGAGAGCTGCAGAGATGGCTGTTCTTCTGGAAGGTTCTCCTCTCTCCTCAGAGAAACACTGGAGCTCTGTCAGAGTGACCATCGGGTTCTTGGTCACCTCCCTGACTAAGGCCCTTCTCCGCTGATCGCTCAGTTTGGCCACTGAAAAGTGCTTTGAAGAGCAGCTCTAGGAAGAGTCCTGGTGGTTCCAAACTTCTTCCATGTACTGATGATGGAGGCCTGTGCTCATTGGGACCTTCAGCTGCAGAAATGTTTCTGTACTCTTCCCCAGATCTGTGCCTCGATAAAAACCTTTCTCGGAGGTCTACAGACAATTCCTTAGACTTCATGGCTTGGTTTGTGCTCTGACAAGTACTGTTAACTGTTGGACCTTAATAGACAGGTGTGTGCCTTTCCCAATCATGTCCAATCAGCTGAATTTACCATAGGTGGACTCCAGTCAAGCTGTAGAAAAATCTAAAGGGTGATCGGTGTACCTAAGCTCAATGCTGAATGTCATGGAAAATGCTGTGAATACCTTTTATTTTTTTAAAGGTCCCGTTTTCATGTGTTTTTTGAAGCTTTGACTGTGTTTACAGTGTGAATACGTGAGTTCTCTTACCATAACGGGGAGATGCATGCGCTCAATGTTATTGTCGACATGTCTATATTACCGTATCAATTTGAGCCGGGATCAGACCCGGAGAATATCGAAGAGGATCGATTACAACCTGCTCAGGAAAGACTTTTGCAGGATGCTGTTTATTTAGTAGCTGTCATTCTTTTACGTTTGGCTGTTACAAATTGGGATGAAAATAACAGCGTCTCGAACGACATGGCGACAAACACACTCTACAAACACAACACTTCCTCTTCTCCACGAGAGCAACAAGACCCCGCCCCCTAATTTCCGTGTTCTTGTGGGCGGAGTTTAGTCAACAACCTGTTCTAGTGATGTCATTAAAGCAGGAAGTGCAGGGGTGTAGTCCAAACCGGCCGTTCGCTGTAGGATTTGAAAGGGAACTTCTGTTCAATAAAATATCTCGCTTGCCATTGAACTTTGAGCTTTATCATTTTACAGGTATTATTTATGCTCTAACAGCAACATTACACACTAACTAAAGTTTGAAAAATGGAATCACGAAGAACAGGACCTTTAATACATTTGCAAAGATTTAAAACTAACTTCTTTCACATTTTCATTATGGGGTATTGTTTGTAGAATTTGGAGAAAAATTATGAATTTAATCATATTGGAATAAGGCTGTAAAGTAATAAAATGTGGAAAGAGTGAAGCGCTGTGATTACTTTCCGGATGCACTGTATGCACATGTGAGTTATTTGCAAGTTACACTCACATTAATATGGGAATAATACTTGAATCTTTACATCTTTAGCACATTCCACACAGAATATATTGACAAATGAATCACACTTAAGATCTGCCTAATAAAGTGCAGCTACAAAGCAGGGAAAACGCTCATCTCCTTAAGCCAGCATTGAATCAATATGCACCCGACAGAAGATCAATGCATGGCGTCATTTCTCTGTTTGCTGTGTGGTAATCTGCACGGTAAGGAATTAGGTTACACATCACATCCTTGAATGGACTTCCTGTTTGCCTCTGTCCTCTCTCATAACCAGTTTTAAATTACATCCATTACGTTTCTTAAGCAGTATTTTTCTATCCATTCATTCATAGAGTTGCATATAATGCATGTGAAAACAGCAGCGTATGAACAACAGTTTAAAGCTGAAGTGCTTACGCAGAATAATGCGGAGTCCTTGAGTGCTTCCGTCGAAGGGTAATTGACTGCTTTGAAATGCTGTTGGAGTGTACAGCTGTAGCACTGAAGTCTGAGACCGCTTGCAATTTCTAAGCTAGCGCTGTTAATGAGGCCAGTGTAATACAGTGCATCTGCAACAGCACACATCACGCCACAGCACGATTAATGGACCACAGCAGCGGACTGCTATTTCTTTAAGGCCACTGGAAGTGAGAGTGTTTATGACCTCAGGTCTGATGTAATCCTCTAGAGAGAAATGTCAACTCAAAAAGAGATTGGCCACTGACACTCAGCTTTGAAACAAACAGTGGTGTAAAGTATCTGAGTACATGTAATTAGTTACTGTACTTAAGTATCTTACAGGCTACTTTGTAGTCAAAGATATTAGCAACTTTTACTCTCTACTTGACTGCATTTATGAACAAGTACATTTTACTCCAATACATTTGTGTTGAGTAACGCAGTTACACATTACATTTAGCATGGCACCTAACTGTTTCTGCAGCAGTTTGTTTTCTGCTATAAAGGCCATTTAGGGAAGAGGGATGTCGTAGCTATATCAGTATGTTGGATATTGTGTGTTTTGCCTTTACTCACCCAAACTTTACTCAACGAGGCTACTTTACATGAATGCAAGTGCATTAGCAGGGAGACATAATGCACAGATCCAATATACTGATATAGCTACGACATCCCTCTTCCGAGGTAAATGGAACACAACATAAATCATTCCCATTCATGAACGAATCATTCAGTTTTGTGGACAGAATCAAAAGATTAATTTAACTGATCTGATTTTTATTCTGTTAGGCCATAGTTTACTTCAAATATTCCCGATTGGGCTGTTTTAAACCAATGATTGGGTTGTTTTAACCGAGGGATTGGGTTGTTTTAAACCAGTGATTCGGTTGTTTTAACACAGTGATTGGGTTGTTTTAACCCAGTGATTGGGTTGTTTTAAACCCGCCATTGGGTTGTTTTAACCCAGTGATTGGGTTGTTTTAACCGAGGGATTGGTTTGTTTTAACCCAGTGATTGGGTTGTTTTAACCCAGTGATAGGGTTGTTTTAACCGAGGGATTGGGTTGTTTTAACCCAGTGATTGGGTTGTTTTAACCCAGTGATTGGGTTGTTTTAACACAGTGATTGGGTTGTTTTAACCCAGTGATTGGGTTGTTTTAAACCCGCCATTGGGTTGTTTTAACCCAGTGATTGGGTTGTTTTAACCGAGGGATTGGTTTGTTTTAACCCAGTGATTGGGTTGTTTTAACCCAGTGATAGGGTTGTTTTAACCGAGGGATTGGGTTGTTTTAACCCAGTGATTGGGTTGTTTTAACCCAGAGATTGGGTTGTTTTAACAGAGGGATTGGGTTGTTTTAAACCAGTGATTCGGTTGTTTTAACACAGTGATTGGGTTGTTTTAACCCAGTGATTGGGTTGTTTTAACCCAGGGATTGGGTTGTTTTAGCCCAGCAATTTGGTTGCTTTAACCCAGTGATTGGGTTGTTTTAACCCAGTGATTGGGTTGTTTTAACCCAGTGATTGGGTTGTTTTAACCCAGAGATTGGGTTGTTTTAACAGAGGGATTGGGTTGTTTTAAACCAGTGATTCGGTTGTTTTAACACAGTGATTGGGTTGTTTTAACCCAGTGATTGGGTTGTTTTAACCCAGGGATTGGGTTGTTTTAGCCCAGCAATTTGGTTGCTTTAACCCAGTGATTGGGTTGTTTTAACCCAGTGATTGGGTTGTTTTAACCCAGTGATTGGGTTGTTTTAACCCAGAGATTGGCTTGTTTTAACAGAGGGATTGGGTTGTTTTAAACCAGTGATTCGGTTGTTTTAACACAGTGATTGGGTTGTTTTAACCCGGCAATTGGGTTGTTTTAACCCAGTGATTGGGTTGTTTTAACCGAGGGATTGGTTTGTTTTAACCCAGTGATAGGGTTGTTTTACCCCAGCGATTGGGTTGTTTTAAACCAGTGATTGGGTTGTTTTATACCCAGCATTTTTTAGAGTGTGTCCCACGGAAGAAAGAAAGTCATACAAGTTGCAAGCTGGGAAGGACGACAGTGAGTAAATGATGACAGAGCTATCCCTTTAACATCAAATATGCATTGAGGACACAGTGTGATTGTTGCAGTCCCTGTTAGATTCCTCTCCTCGCTTGTCGAATGAGGAAACTGTGTTGAAATAACCCCTCAAACATCCAGGAGCAGGTGCAGAAATCATCGCAACGCACCCTCATCAGAGTCATTAGCATTGCTTCACAAGAAGGGTATCTGAGGAGAGACGTGCGCATGGAAAATTCGAGAAAGAGCCCGAGAGAGAGAGAGAGAGAGAGAGAGAGAGAGAGAGAGAGTACATATAATTGCAGTGCTCAGCCTCTGACCGGCAGAGACGGGCTGATGCTCCATGAATATGCTGCAGCCCACACACAGATGGAGAGGGCAAACACACGGAGACAGCGCTGTGACACAGCACAATGATGTCATCTATTCTAGACGTGCGCTCCATTCATAATCACAGCACACAAATGCCCCCTTATGTAATATATACCAACAGTCAATGTAAAAGTGACTGTAAGTGCTTTAGGGTTGTTCAATCTTTTGCATTACAATACAGAGTTGCAACCATAAAAACAACCATGTCTGGGTTATTTGGCAAACCAGCGTTTATATTATATATAAATATATTGGACAGAACACATGCTGGGTTATTTTTTCCCAGCTTGTTGGGTTTTATGCATTAACCCATTTGCTGGGTTGTTTTTTGAAAATGCTGGGTCAGTCAATTTGATATTGAAGGTTTTTCATCTTTAAATAATACAAATGCACTCTAAAATTTCTGTTATATTTATAGAGGACAGGAACACGTCATAAACAATATTTTTTTTATTCAATGGCAAGTCAGGCTTTTACAGTCATAAACTACTCAGAAACCTTTAGCAAATGTTTTAGGACGTGACAGGAGCAGCAACAGCAGCCAATGGGAATCTGTGGGAAGAAAACTGCTATCAGTTCCAGTTCATTAAATCACAATCTTATTTTGATTTTTGAAAAGTTATACATAAAAAAGCAGCTTTACCTTGTGCCATCTCTCACAGGAGTGGCTACAGAAAGTTAATCTCTGAGACTACAGACATTTCCTCTGTGCACAGTAATCATTTGGTAGGAAGACAATGTAATGCAAACCTTACACTGTAAAAAATGCTGGGTAAAAAACAACCCAAGTTGCGTTGAAAATGGACTAACCCAGCGATTGGGTTGTCTTAAGCAAACATTTAACCCGACTGCAGGGTTAAAACAAGTCCATTTTCAACCCAACTTGGGTTGTTTTTACCCAGCATATTTTATTCAGGAAGTTTTCTCTCAGAACAGAACACAAAATGATCGTCAACAAACGTATCCAGTTTGAACCGGTTTGGCACAGACGAGACGACCCAACATTGGGTTACGTTGACCCAGCAGCTGAGTTACAGAAAAACTATCTAGCTAGATATTAAATATAACCCAATAAAATGACCCAGGCGGCTGAACCCAGCATTTTTCTGACTATGCAGTAATTTTCAATGATTGCTACCACACAGTAAACATGCTTGCTGTAGCCCTAGTGCACGTATGATCTGAAATGGACAACTAAAGATGAGATGCCGAAATGAGTTTTAGTACAAACACATAATTGAAAGCTTAGAAATATGATGATGACAGAAGTCACACAGGCTTTTAGCAGCTTTGTGAGTACAAATGCAAGCTGTACGGATTTTCACAGGCTATAATAAAGCTCTAAATACATTTTCTTGTTCTTTCAAACTGTCAAAACATATTACTTTACTGATAGGCCACTTCAGACAGAAAACAGGGGTGGGAATTTAGCGTAACCCATGCAGCTAACAGGGAACATTCATCGAACTTTGGCTATAATATTCTCTCCAAGAACAACCCCGGACCACAAATCCAGTCCTAAGGGTCAGTGTTGTGAAATTGAGCTGTCCAGATGATCTAAAGCGGAGTAAATCATCTCTCCATTGATGTATGGTTTGTTAGGATTGGACAATATTTGAAAATCTGGAATCTGAGGGTGCAAAAAAATCTAAATATTGAGGAAATCTCCTTTAAAGTTGTCCAAATGAAGTCCTTAGCAATGCATATTACTACTAATAATACATTTCTGATATGGACATTTACAAAATATCTTCATGAACATGATCTTAATATCCTAATGATTTTTGGCATCAAAGAAAAATGTATAATTTTGACCCAATGTATTGTTGGCTATTGCCCCAGATATACCCGTGAGACGCAGCACTGCTGATGGGCTCCGGGGGCTCGTGTGTTCTTCCAGTAATGTTAATAGAACTTTATCTGCTCTTTAACAATGTTCTCAAAACATTAGCGCAAAAATCTTATTTATACATTTTTTACATGTTTTTTTTTTCTAAAATGTTTTAGCCTTGCATTTTTTAAATGTTATTAGTTTCAGAATGTTCAGAGAACACCTTTAAAAGTAACATTCTCAAACTGTTTGCAGAATTATCAAATGTTTCCTTAACGACTGCATAACCAAGAAAAAACAAGCGCTTTTAAACTTTCATCACGTGGGAAAGGTCACGAATGTGCAAAGACTAAACCAAACGCCCTTTACAGAAATAAAGGAGAAACAACGATGGCGGACGGTTTAAAGTTGGAGGAGAACATGAGTTTTTCGGCACTGGGTCGGCACTTCCACCTACGTCACGTGACCTTTCCCACGGGATGAAGAAGAACAACACCGAAGTCAAGCATTTGAGGTTAATATAAATGTTTATTATGTAAATGTGGGATGGTTTGTCTGGATCAGACCCTATTCCTCTGGGATGGTGCAGAGCCTCTGAAGCCCTTCCTCTGAAACTGCAGTGATTTGGACCTTCAGCCGTTGGTTCCCATTGAAGACCATTATGTGGAGAAAAATCCTGGAATGTTTTCCTAAAAAAACTTCATTTCTTTTCCACTGAAGAAAGAAAGACATGAACATCTGGGATGAGATGGGGGTGAGGAAACTATCAGGAGATGTTCATTCTGAAGTGAACTCATCCTTTAAGTACTCTGAATTATGACAAATCAGAACAAGAACCCAAATCACTGCATTATTTATGATGATAAAAGAGTGAATTTCTGTAAGAATAGAAGACGGCCAAGCAGAATCAGTGGCAGCTGTTTGTTGTTAGTATTCATGTGACCCCCTACAAGACCCGTTTTGAATATCAGTATGTCCGTGTTTACACGCTCGGGCTGCATGAAAAGCGGGCCTGGGTCCAGCAGTCTGCACACTCATCTCGGCCTTTGTGACGTGGCAGTCTGGCTTTTGTGTGGTCTTGACAGGTGGGGTAGACACACTCTGTCCGGAGGGTCGGAGCAGCGAGAGGGGTTCATCCCCCATCTGCTGCTGTGAAAGTGGGGCACGCGACCCCTCGCAACCCCTCCCGACACAGCCTTCAGCGGAGGAGTAGAAGCACACAATAGAGGAGTCTGCACGTCTGTCACATGGGTGTATAACACAGACCAGAGGCCCCAAATAGTCCTTTTAGCTTTTCACTTAATGAAATGGAGTGTGTGTGTGTGTGTGTGTGTGTGTGTGTGTGTGTGTGTGTGTGTGTGTGTGTGTGTGTGTGTGTGTGTGTGTGTGTACACCTGTCACTGAATTGCCTTGGTTACTCCTTAAAGGAATGCTATTTCATGGTGTCTTTCTGTCCTTATGTGTTCATGCAAGTATAATACAGCCAGAGGGCTCAGCACATTTCTAAAAGCACAACTGCAGTGAACACCTGATACAGCCCTGACGAGTAATACCTCTTTTGCCCTTTCATTAGGAGCTGAACCTGATTTTACACATTTAACAAGCCAGCAGAGCATTGAAGTCTCTTACTGTTTTCCTAAGGGCTTGGCATGTCATTTTGAGAGAGAAAAACTTTTCTCATAATGTCTAGAGTTTGCCAAGTCTCAAAAAAAACCCCAAAAAATGCTACGTAAGATAAGGTAGAATAACATCCAACACAATAAAAACTCAATTGTCAGACAAAAGGTAAAATCAAAGCTTATTTATCCAGTGCTCAACATGCAACCATTAAAGTTAACTATTAAAAAGATTGGTGATTAAATGTTATGTAATGTTATAAAACTCACAGAAAATGTAAATTGTTTACACACACACACATGTATATATGTGTGTTACCCTGGAGCTCAACACCAGTCCTAAGGGTCAGGGTTTGAGAAGTTGAGCTGTCCAGATGATCTAAAGCTGAGTAAATCATCTCTCCATTGATGTATGGTTTGTTAGGATAGGACAATATTTGAAAATCTGGAATCTGAGGGTGCAAAAAAATCTAAATATTGAGAAAATCTCCTTTAAAGTTGTCCAAATGAAGTCCTTAGCAATGCATATTACTACTAATAATACATTTCTGATATGGACATTTACAAAATATCTTCATGAACATGATCTTAATATCCTAATGATTTTTGGCATCAAAGAAAAATGTATAATTTTGACCCAATGTATTGTTGGCTATTGCCCCAGATATACCCGTGAGACGCAGCACTGCTGATGGGCTCCGGGGGCACGTATGCACACACACACACACACACACACACACACACACACACACACACACACACACACACACACACACACACACACACACACACACACACACACACACACACACACACACACACACACACACACACACATTACAAAACCTCTCACTTTCTACATATATAGTGTGTTTATGTGAGTCAATGTAAAAAAAAAAAAAAAACTAAAATTGCTGTATATTGAACGTATATTATTTGTATTGTCTTTATTGCTCTGTTTTGCATGCATTTTAGAAAACTAACATTCTTAAACGAGACACCTCATGCCAAAAAGGTGTCAATCCCTATAGTGCATTTTTTTTACAAGCCTAAATATATATTTTTCTCTTTCTCTGTCCTCTATATCCCTCCCACAAGTTTAACATGATTATGTCTGCAGACCAAGCTTGTGCTATTTTATACGTTTGGTTCTAATGATCAGCTGAGTGCTTGGCATGATGTTATTTTCAGTCTTTAACTGATCTTCTCTGTCTTTGTGATTTATATGACGTGCCATTGGAAGTTCCTTAGCAAGTTCATGATACACTGTGAAGAAGTGTAAAATGATGTTTGTCTGTGGCCATGTCAGATTCTGTAACTGATGTTGTCACTTTTAGCTCATACTTAAAAATACTTTGTGTGTATGCATTCTTGAAACACCCCCTCACATCCACAGGAAGGATATCCTTTACCAGTGACAGACTGCACTCAGATCGTACAGAAATGATGTTCTAACGCGGGAGAAAAACCTGTTAAGAAAAGGAAAAGGCCAGTCAGTCAGCATCCCCTTCCCACCACACACAAACACACTCCGCATGTGCACCCCATTCATACTCGCACCTGAATCCCGTACGCAGCATGATTTATGAGGACAGCAGCTGAAGCGACAGATCAAGAGCAAACTCAAACTCTCTTTGGGACAGATTTAATCTACTTTGACAGTGGGTCTGTTGCAAGTCTGACTGCCAGACCATAAGTGTGTGCAATGTAAGGATCTGCAGTCTAAAAGAGCTGACCTTTAACATTTCACCCCCAAACCCTGGCAGCTGTCTGTGAAGCCAGTTCAGAGCTGCCCATCTGTCACTGACCGCCCGGAGGTGAGGGGGTCTCTTTATTTCATTAGGCTGAAAGACAAGACAGCCATTCTCTTTGTTAGTGCACTTGTTTATTATATAATGTGATACAAGTATAGTACTTATAGACAACAGTTATATATACTATGTAAAGTATATACTGGATGGATCAATGGGATGGATGGATGCATGGATGGATGGATGGATAGTGTATATACTGGATGATGGATGGATGGGATGTATGGATGTATGGATGGATGAATGGAGGAATATATGGAGGGATGGAAGGATGGATGAATGGATGGATGGATGGAGGAATATATGGAGGGATGGAAGGATGGATGAATGGAAGGATGAGTGGATGGGTGGATGGATAACAGTTATATATACTATATATATATATATATATGTATATATATATATATATATATATATATATATATATATATATATATATATATATATATATATATATATATATATATATACTGGATGGATGGATGGATGGAAGGATTGATGAAGGAATGGATGGATGGATGGATGGATGGATGGATGGAGGAATGGATGGATGGATGGATGGAGGAATGGATGGATGGATGGATGGAGGAATGGATGGAGGAATGGATGGATGGATGGATGGAGGAATGGATGGATGGATGGATGGAATGGATGGATGGATGGATGAATGGGTGGATGGATAACAGTTATATATACTATATATATAGTATATACTGGATGGATGGATGGATGGATGGATGGTTGAAGGAATGGATGGATGGATGGATGGATGGATGGATGGATGGATGGTTGAAGGAATGGATGGATGGATGGATGGATGGAGGAATGGATGGATGGGTGGATGAATGGGTGGATGGATGGAGGAATGGGTGGATGGATGGGTAGATGGATGGATGGAAGAATGGATGGAAGAATGGATGGATGGATGGAGCAATGGATGGATGGATGATGGAGGAATGGATGGATGGATGGATGGATGGATGGATGGATGGATGTATGGATGGATGGAGGAGTGGATGGATGGATGGATGGATGGATGGATGGATGGATGGATGGAGGAATGGATGGATGGATGGATGGAGGAATGGATGGATGGATGGATGGATGGATGGAGGAATGGATGGATGGAGGACTGGATGGATGGATGGATGGATGGATGGATGGATGGATGGATGGATGATGGATGGATGGAGGAATGGATGGATGGATGGATGGATGGATGGATGATGGATGGATGGATGGAGGAATGGATGGATGGATGGATGGATGGATGGATGGATGGATGGATGGATGATGGATGGATGGATGGATGGAGGAATGGATGGATGGATGGATGGATGGATGGATGGATGGATGGATGGATGAATTGCTAGATAGATGGATGGATGGTGGATGGATGGATGGATGGATGATGGATGGATGGATGGATGGAGGAATGGATGGATGGATGGATGGATGGATGGATGGATGGATGGATGGATGATGGATGGATGGATGGATGGATGGAGGAATGGATGGATGGATGGATGGATGGATGGATGGATGATGGATGGATGGTGGATGGATGGATGGATGGATGGATGGATGGATGGATGGATGATGGATGGATGGATGGATGGATGGATAGATAGATGGATGGATGGATGGATGGATGGATGGATGGATAGATAGATGGATGGATGATGGATGGATGGATGGATAGATAGATGGATGGATGGATGGATGGATGGATGATGGATGGATGGATGGATGGATGGATGGATGGATGATGGATGGATGGATGGATGGTGGATGGATGGATGGATGGATGATGGATGGATGGATGGATGGAGGAATGGATGGATGGATGGATGGATGGATGGATGGATGGATGGATGGATGGATGGATGGATGGATGATGGATGGATGGATGGATGGATGGATAGATAGATGGATGGATGATGGATGGATGGATGGATAGATAGATGGATGGATGATGGATGGATGGATGGATGGATGGATGGATGGATGGATGGATGGATGGGTAGATGGAGCAGGCAGATAGACTTACACACACAGACATATGTACAAACACAAAATAAAAGTTTTCAGGCAAACTATAAAGTGAAAAGTGATCCTTTATATCCAGCCAAGGCATTCATCAAAAGATCCAGATCATGCCTAAGAATATTATCCCACATTTCCTTATCCCTGACCCACTTCTAAACTCACATTACATAAACTGATGTGTGCCCAAAACAAAGCTGAATACAGAAGAGGGTTAAACTTGATTATTTAAAGCTGTACTACACAAAGACTCAATTGAGTAGCGCCTCTCTGAGCTCCTTAATCCCTAATGCTAACCGCGGTCTAAAGAAGCTCAGCGTGAACTCTCACTGGAGTAACACAAGACAGAAGCAGCACACACACACACACACACACACACACACACACACACACACACACACACACACACACACACACACTCACACACACACACACACACACACACACACTCACACACACACACTCACACACACACACACACACTCACACACACACACACACACACACACACACACACACACACACACACATGTTGTGTTTCCATGTTTTATGGGGACATTCCATAGGCGTAATGCATTTTATACTGTACAAACCATTTTCTATCCCCTACACTGCCCCTGCCCCTAAACCTAACTATCACACACACACACACACACACACACACACACACACTACCCATCACAGGAGACATGCTGCATTTTACTTTTTCAAAAACATCACTTAGTGTGATTTATAAGATGTTTTCCTCATGGGGACCAAAAAATGTCCCCACAAGGACAAAAATTTGGATATTGCCATCTTTGTGGGGACATTTTGTCCCCATACCGTAGGATTACCAGTCCACACACACACACACTCACACACACACACACACACTCACACACACACACACACACTCACACACACACACACAGCATAAGGAAATGGGGTCTCTATTGGATGCATCAGTGGTATCAAACTCAAAGAATACAATGAACAGAGGTCAGTCCAGGAGACAAATGCATTCACTGACATATCAGAGGACCAGGATACAACTGAGAATGAGAGCGAACAGAAACAGAAGCTCAACCAATGAATGTTTATATGTCAATACATTCGATCTGTTCGTCATATAAAGCGATCGAGTCTCTTCAGAAAATGTTGGACTAAACGGCTCAACTCACAACTTACGATCTCATGAGGGACGGAGAGCTCTCAGATATCATCAGAAATATGCTTGTGGCAGTCGTTCATTACTGAGATCACACTGTATAAACAGTAGGTGTGCCCAAGGCTGCTGGCGTTCTGCCTGGCTGATAGCCGGAAGTGACTCTGTAAGGTGTGGAGAAGTCTCTCTTTCACAGCGTGAGATGAGAAGGGGAGGGAAAGCGCTCAGGATGCTGTAGGCGTTGTGAAACGCCAGGAGAACACTTGCCGTGACGCACGAGCGTCTGCAGTCACAGACAGGATCGGCTCGGGCTCTGGTGTGAGAGGAAACCCCGCTCTGGGATCGCTGTCTAGCTTGTGTGGGTGGCATGGGGCTTGCTGTTGCCTTGGAAACAAAGATGATCTGCCACAGTGTTCCTGTGCACACAAGCATACATACATACATTATAAACAGTGTCTTTATCTGTACTGTCGCTAAAGGGAGTGCCTGTTTGCTGTATCCATGCACTGTAATGTGTGGGTAATAATCGGCACTGGCGTCTGTCTGATGCAGACTTTGACAAGGTGTGGTAAAAGTAATTTAGCTTTGAGCGTTTACAAGGTTCTGATAAGACAACAAACACACATGTGAGCAAATGAAAGGCTTTCTAAAAGATACTGTACTGTTTTCTGAGCACTGAGGCAGGTGCAACAAATAAAGCAGACTAGATCAGTTAACTTTATTCATTTGAATACTTATACATATTATCATGATCATCAAGTAAAGTTTGTGAAGAAATGAGTAAAACACTTAAGCCTATCATCTATTAGGAGCATCTTCCGAACTGAAATACTCTAGAAAAAAAACAAAAAGAGGGAATATAGGACAGCCATAACCAGGACAAGCACACGTTTGCCACCCAGGGAGTAGATCTGCTCCTGCCCGTCAAGCCACAAACACAGCTGTATGTCCTCAACTCACCAGGACAAACTCCAAAACATCAATCTAGAGCAACTCTCAAACTCCCAAATGAAGAGGAAAGACTTTCTCCTGAGAGAACTGAGCGTGTTCTCGAACCCTAGAGCCACACCTTCACATAATGATGTTCTCTGAGGGAACGAGTGCCTTTACGAATCGAGAGGATCAAGGAGTGAGTGTTATAACTGTTCAATTATTCTCTCTCTCAAAAATTCCAGAAAATCAATCCTCATTATGTATATTTTAGGATAGCAGAGGTAGACAGAATCACACAGGCACAGACTGGCATCATCTCGAACCACAACGCGATTTCTGCTCCAATACAAAGCACTACAAATGATTTGAATAAGGAAAGTAGAATATGTATTTTAATGTTTTGGTTACGCAATTCTATTTAATTGTATTTTATTAATATTATTAAAATCTTGTAAATCCATCATAATGATAAACATGGACAAACTTTCAAAACACGAGTTGGGCATGTGACGGAATATTTCTGTGCCAAATACACTTTTTTTTTAGCGTATGGCCCTGTGTGAGGTCATAAAGGGAGGAAATCCTTACATGATCCTTATATCCTCGAATGAGCACACACACACACTCACACACTCACACACACACACACACACACACACAGAGCTTGGTTGGGGTTCGAGCCGTCTGCGGCGCTGGCGTTGTGTTTTTAGACACGAGATCATCAATGTCTCTAAAGAAGTGTGTGTGTGAGGGAAAGATCAGCTTGTTCAGCTTCCCAAATAACCCAGCGTTAAGGAACAGTGGATCCAGTGTGTGTTCCCGGAGCTCTGCAAGTGTGTGTGTGTTCCCGGAGTTCTGCAGGTGTGTGTGTTTTCCCGGAGTTCTGCAGGTGTGTGTGTGTTCCCGGTCATGAGTGGGATCCTCAGGCGGAGAGCGAAACTGCAGCAAATGTGTGTGTTTGTTGCCATAAGTGCATATAATGTGAACAAAACCAACGTATGGTGTGTGAGTATGTGTGTGTGTGTGTGTGTGTGTGTGAGTGTGTGTGAGTGTGAGTGTGTGTGTGTGTTTGTGTGTGTGTGTGTGTGTGTGTGTGTGTGTGTGATGGGTAGGTTTAGGGGCAGGGGCTGTGTGTGTGTGTGTGTGTGTGTGTGTGTGTGTGTGTGTGTGTGTGTGTGTGTGTGTGTGTGTGTGTGTGTGTGTGTGTGTGTGATGGGTAGGTTTAGGGACAGTGTAGGGGATAGAAAATACGGTTTGTATGCAGTATAAAATGCATTACGCCTATGGAATGTCCCCATAAAACATGGAAACACAACATGTGTGTGTGTGTGTGTGTGTGTGTGTGTGTGTGTGTGTGTGTGTGTGTGTGTGTGTGTGTGTGTGTGTGTGTGTGTGTGTGTGTGTGTGTGAGTGTGTGTGTGTGTGTGTGTGTGTGTGTGTGTGTGTGTGTGTGTGTGTGTGTGTGTCTTTAGCTCCGCCCACTGCACGCCTCCGGGAGCTCGACTGTTTTCAGTAAGAACCGGTACAGTATATCTGTCTTTTATAAATAAGATAAACTAAAGCTTGTGTGTGTTATGGACCGTTTAAAGAGCAGGCCTAGACATTCATACACACACACACGACATGTGGATTGTTATGATTAAAGGAATTCCAGCTACAGAATACCATCTCTGTCCATATATGGTACGAATGACTAAACGTTGAATAAAGTCATTCTTTATGAAAGGATTATGGTTTTACATCTCAAGATCCAAGTATTTAGCATTATCCTTCAAGGACATTGTGTTTCTCTTAACCGAATCGTGTTTTCCACCTGACGCAGGATGAGTTTCACTCTGAAGTGAAAGAAAGATACAGATGCATAGGGTGAAAATAAAACAGAACAAAAGGAAACAGATTAGCATAACCACAAACCCCTTCTTGCACCAACACACACATAACAAGTGGCTCAGAAAACAACTCTCCATAACAAATAGTCCCCATCAACTGCAATCGGAGCAGACCTCGCCACTTCATATCCATCCAGAAGAGCCAGAGGTGCAAAAGTGCATCGGAAAGCAAACCTTGACTAAGAGTTCGCGGTGTACTTCTCTCTGTAGGGCATCATTGCAGTGCACATCAAGTGCAGCAGAGCTCAATAAAGGAGAGCTAACAGTGCTGATGGCAATCAATGCCACTCAACTGTCCTAAATTCTGCTTTTGCACCCAAGCCGTTCCTGCATTCACTCATTCGATCGTCATTGAGAGCTGATGCATGACCTTCAAGGACAAAACACTGATCAAGGTCACTGCTGCAAATCAGTGTTTGACCTTTTGTCTTATTCAGCTGTTGATGCAGTCTGATAAGTCACATTACGCTGTCAATGTAAAGGTTACAGGTTCCAAACACGATAAGAAATCAACCCATGAGTGAGAGAGACTGAACTGTGTCGAGCTCCGGAGGGACCGTCCCGGTTCAAAAGCATCTGTTAAATGACAAGAAACAAAGTCACACACAAGAGAACTAAGGGACAGTCACAGTCTAAATCTTTTTCCCTTCGCTTGATTCGAAAGAAAGTTTATTTTACCTTTTTTTAATGCACATTTGCAAAGGTTATTGTTTGGTTATGCAGCCATAAAAACTCGTCTCATGCGTACAGTCCATGATTCGTGCACTATAGCATCTGAAGACATGTGATACGCAATATTCAAGTTATTCATATTTACATATATCTAAAGGCACCATATTGGAGTGCATGTGGACTCAAACAGAGGAGGAACATTTTCATTTTCATGAGAGGCATTTGAGGAATATATTAAAAGCACCTGTCATGCATAACTAAACTAAACTAAACTAAACTAAACTAAACTAAACTAAACTAAACCAAAATAAATAAACAATACAATAAAATAATAAATACAATAAAATAAATAATCAAATAAAGAATAATAATAAATAAATACAATAATAAAATAAAATAATAAATAATTAAATAAAATAATTAAATGAAATAATCATAATAAATAAATAAATAAATAAATAATGAAATAATGAAATTAAATAATAAAAATTATAATAATACAATAATAAAATGAATAAAAAATAAATATAATAACAAATACAATA
>CM040915.1:33278240-33308240 GCA_023029165.1 Gobiocypris rarus | reverse complement strand
CACACATCAGGAGATCAATCTGAGCCACTGCATAATCACACTCAGAGTCGGCTTGTGCTTTATCAGCTGCTGTCGAGTAGCATGGGCCAAAAACTTAAAACATTAGAATAATCAGTATCTTATGCCATCATGCACGCAGAGCTGTTATCTGGTCAAGAAAGTCATAATTATCAAGCAGCTGAATGTGTTTGAATAAGAAAGCATTGTTTTCATAATGAGAGCACAGGTGTCCCTCACCAGAGTACGCGTCTGATTTCACTGGAAAGAAATGCTTATGTATGTCAGCCGGTTTACACACAGTTATCTGAACACATCCTGTGGAAACGTCTCTCAACACACACACCTGAGTGCGAAACACAGTGTTTGTTTACAGGCAGCTATCAGACTTATTTGTGTTCTGTTGTTTCCTTGCGTTGGATTGTTTCTATGCAGCGTGGCCTTTTTCTGATATGTCAGCTTCCTGTTGACTTTTGTGGTTAGCATACACACTGCAGAGTGAGATCATCATCATTCAAGACTAAAATAGCTGAACTGTTTTTCCAACCACTTTCTTTTCCATTGAACGGGTCACATGGTTGGCACTTGTGAGGGGTGAGACATGCTAAATCATAACTGGTTGTAACTACTTCTAGCAGCTCGAACTCATTCCAGAGCGATTTGATGTGACCTTTTGCTTTGTGTAACACTCAGAGACATGCAGTGTTGAGTATGAAATATTCTGAGCATTTCTTAATCACGTCTCAAGGAAATCGGACTTATTATACAAAGATCATAAATGCCATAGATCTGCTGTTGACCTTCGGAGGCTGATGTTTGATTACAGGAATATATATTATGGTGATTGAGACAATGCAAATCACTTATGATGACTTCAAAGAGTTTAAGAAAGAACGAGTGTGAACGACTGTAAGTAAAGTCATCGCCCCAGCCAGTGATGATCAAGAGATACCGAGGTGCAAACCCGGAGAATTTCCTACCCTATTGCAAGGCATCACACGGTATGACTCTGAGTTATGGGGTTATGACCAATCAAAATCTCATGTGATACATTAGAAAGACTCTCTTTTTTAAGTACAAATCCTATTTTTAGAAATTGTGGTTTTTGGCACTATATACACCGGTCAGGCATATATTTATTGTGTGTGTCCCCCTTTTGCTGACCCGTTGAGACATAGACCCCTGAAGGTGTGCTGTGGTGTCTGGCACCAAGATGTTAGCAGCAGATCCTTTAAGTCCTGAAAGTTGTGAGGTGGGGCCTCCATGGATCGGACTTGTTTGTTCAGCTCATCCCACAGATGCTCGTTTGGATTGAGATCTGGGGAATTTGGAGGCAGAGTCAACACCTCAAACTCGTTGTTGTGCTCCTCAAACCATTCCTGAAGCATTTGTGCTTTGTGTCAGGAGCATTATCCTGCTGGAAGAGCCACAGCCACCAGGAATACCGTTTCCATGAAAGGCTGTACATGGTCTCAGCAATGCTTAGGTAGGTGGGACGTGTCAAAGGAACATCCACATGGATGGAGGACCCAAGGTTTCCCAGCAGAACATTGCCCAAAGCATCACCTCCGCCGGCTCGCCTTCTTCCCATAGTGCATCCTGGGGCCATGTGTTCCCCAGGTAAGCCACACACACACACACCCGGCCATCCACGTGATGTAAAAGAACACGTGATCATCAGACCAGGCCACCTTCTTCCATTGCTCCGTGGTCCAGTTCTGATGCTCACGTGCCACTGTTGGTGCTTTGGCGGGTCAGGGGTCAGCATGGGCACCCTGACTGGTCAGCGGCTGTGCCGCCCCCATACGCAACAAACTGCGATGCTCTGTGTATTCTGACCCCTTTCTATCAGAACCAGCATTAACTTCTTGAGCAGTTTGAGCTCCAGTAGCTCGTCTGTTTGATCGGACCACACGGGCCAGCCTTCGCTCCACACGTGCATCAATGAGCCTGGGCCGCCCATGACCCTGTGGCCGGTTCTCCACTGTTCCTTCCTTGGAGCACTTTTGATAGATCCTGACCACTGCAGACCGGGAACACCCCACAAGAGCTGCAGTTTTGGAGATGCTCTGACCCAGTCGTCTAGCCATCACAATCTGGCCCTTGTCAAACTCGCTCAAATCCTTACGCTTGCCCATTTTTCCTGCTTCTAACACATCAACTCTGAGGACAAAATGTTCACTTGCTGCCGAATATATCCCACCCACTAAATTTCAAATTGTGATAGTGTTTCACAATATTACAGTTTTACTGTATTTATAACAAAATAAATGCAGCCTTGGAGATCATATACTTCTTTCAAAAATGTTACAAATATTACCGACCTCCACATTTTGATGGTAATCTCCTTTATATGCCAGAACAACAGCCAAAAAATGCCTTTGTTAGATTTGATTCAACTTATGTTATTGGACTATTAAATCTAATACTAATAATACCAAGAATGCTCCTTCCTAAACCACACACATAGCACTATTACTAGGTCATGTTAATCTCTCTCATTCCAAGAATATCAATCATAGAAAAAGCGAGTTATGAGTGTAACGGTGTCACGGCCTTTAACGTACAAAATGCTTTAAAGAATGTGAACACTCGACACACACAAAGCAGTTAAACCTGTATTTCTTCAACAGGTGTGGCTGAAGTTTCAGGAAGAGAGGAAATCCAATATTATGAGTCGGCAGAGACGAACGTAAAGACTGAGACGACCCCATTATCGGCCACAGTTTAGAGAAACAGCTTTTTCCCTCGCAGTGGAAGACGTCCGGCTGTAATCCAGTGCGGAGAAGTGTAAAGCGCCGGACATGACTGGGTTCCCAGGACCCGAAAGCCTTTACTGCTAACGGGTTATTTTTAGCGAGCCGTGATTCAGCCTTAAGTGAAGTTTGCAGAATTCAGGTCAAGCCGAGCGGAGAAACGTAAAGCAGACACGGACGAGCGAGGAATATGGCGTCAGAGAGAGATTATTCTAGATTAATAGGGCAGAAGGTCAGCTCTTCATTTGAGATGACGCAAAATGCAGTTTTTTATCCCTGATCGAAGGTCTTCCGTTCAGTCGCTCTTAACAGCTTTAGCCTAAATTACATTCCTGGACAGATTGGCAGAAATGGAGCTCAGTGACTGTAATAACATGATGTAATGGACTTACACAGCAATACAAGACTGTGTGGATCCACTATGATTAGCCTTGGGACCCGGCTCGTGATTAAAACATTCATCCGTTATGAAAGCAGAGTCCTGCAGGAAGGAGGGCTGATGTAAGCAGCCGCAACAGAAACTCACAGGCCTCCTGTCTCCACGAGTGTCTGCTGTATAGGCACCTATCAGTGAAATCTCTGAGGCTTCTGAGGGCCCAGGCACATTAGGACTCCTCAGACAAGCACAGATGTTGTTTTGCCATCTCAGAGAAGCGAAGCATGACTGCACAGGCTTCAGCGGCTCGGAGGAACACACTTTAAATGGTGAAAACAGCCAGACGTGTGCTCATCTCACTGAGAGCGCAGAGGATCTGAGATGGTTAGGTGATGGGAGGATTACGAGCACATGCATGCGCATATACTGCGATTTCTTCATTTACACCTGATAACTAATGTTATGACAATTATAAGATAAAATAATATAACACAAAATAAATCCTGCACTATAGGACTAGTGGTTACCACAATGAATAGGTATAAAATAAAATGAATAATGAAATAAAATAAAAATAAATAACATTAAATGATATAGTAAAATAATTAAATGAAATTAAAAGTTATGACAATTATATAAAAAAGAAAGAACATAAAACATAATAAATCCTGCAATGCACTTTCTGTGACACTATAAGACTGATTTAGACAATAGATAGGAATAAAATAATAAAAATAATAAAAAATGAAGAAAATTTAATAATAAATAAATAAATAATAATAATAATAGTAAAATAAAATAATTAAATTAAATTAAATAATGTTTGTATTAAAATAAAAAAGCTAATGTTATGACAATTATATAAAAAAGAAAGAACATAAAACATAATAAATCCTGCAATGCACTTTCTGTGACACTATAAGACTAGTGGTTTAGACAATATATAGGAATAAAATAATAAAACATAACATAAAATAAAATAATAAAATATAAATAAAATAAAATAATTAAACATAAAATAAAATAATAAAACATACAATAAAATAAAATAATAAAACATAAAATAACATAACATAACATAAAAATAAAATAATAAAACATACAATAAAATAAAATAATAAAACATAAATCAAATAAAATAATTAAACATAAAATAAAATAATTAAACATAAAATAAAATAAAATAATAAAACATAACATAACATAGAATAAAATAATAAAACATAAAATAAAATAATAAATATAATAAAAAACAAACAAATAAATAAATACATAAAAATACATTTTTCACTGCATACTGGAATGTAATATTACCGCCAGTCTTCCGTGTATCTCTCTCAGGCTTAGCTGACGGATCTACAGATACCGCATTCCTTTTCCTCGGTTTGCCTGCTCCCAATTTTCCTATAATTTCAAACCCACACATTAAAAAAATTCCTCCTTTGGCCTAAAATAGAGCAAGTGGAAATACAGTCATGTCATTCCCTGAACACACACGTGCTACAAATAGACATCAATGACAGAGCAGGACTCATGGACCGGTCAGGAGTGAGCGCTTCAAAGCAGAGCGATAACATGAGTCAGAACACACACACACACACACACACACACACACACACACACACACACACACACACACACACACACACACACACACACACACACACACACACACACACACTCACACACACACACACACTCACACACACACACACACACACACACACACACACACACACACACTCACACACACACACACACACACACACACACACACACACACACACACACACACACACACACACACACACACACACACACACACACACACACACACACACTCACACACACACACACACACACACACACACACACACACACACACACACACTACCCATCACAGGAGACTGCACAGTTTACTTTCTGTGATAAAAACCTCATCCTGTGTGATTTATAAGCATTTTGAAAAGTGAGGACATGGGGAACGTCCTCATATTTCACCCTCTTTTTGTAATACCTGTGTCATACCCATGTCATTATACACAGTTGTGTCCTGATATTTCACAAAAACATGCCCACACACACACACACACACACACACACACACACACACACACACACACACACACACACACACACACACACACACACACACACTACCCATCACAGGAGACATGCTGCAATTTTAGATTTTCAAAAAAAATCACTTAGTGTGAATTATAAGATGTTTTCCTCATGGGGACCAAAAAATGTCCCCACAAGGACAAGGATTTTGGATATTGCCATCTTTGTGGGGACATTTTGTCCCCATACCGTAGGGATTACCAGTCCACACACACACACACACACACACTCTCTCTCTGTCATGTGATCTCTCCATGTCTTGAGCAATGTCACTGTCAGTGTGGCATGACAGGATGTCACTAATATCCCATCGGAACTGACGCTTCTCCTGTGTAATTCCCTGTGTCCTCTCATCTGATGGTGCTAATGATGGACAGCAGTGGTGAGTGGAGCTGACCCACATGTGCAATAGCCTTCAGATGTTGAAACTGCCCATTATATTTGAACAATCAATGTTCCTGGTTTTACTCAGATGAGGAAGTTCCTGTTTGTTGGAGTGTACAATGCCATTACGTATCGACAAAACTCAATTTTCCCTCTTACAAATCTCCCTGTGTCACTTGACTTTCCATTATTATCATGAGTGCAATAACCTTTAAGAGTGTCATATGATTTTTTTCCCTTTTAAATGAAATATCACAAATTTACCACAAGAAATGTCCCTATTCCTCATGATTATTTCCACTCTTCCTCTCTCTGAAGTGGATTAGTACATTAGCTCATACATCATCGGTTTGAGAATTCACCTTTAAATCCTTTTCATGTAGAAGAATAAAAATAAATATGATTATAATCTTCCTTTTCACTGTCAGTCCTTTATAATGTCAGATGAGAATGTCATTTCCATAGAGAATCCTGAGCCCTTCAGGGGCTTTCTGTTCGTGTTTGAAAGCAGTCTAAGTTTCGTCATGTGTGTGATGATCCACGTCTGCTTTATGAGCATATTCCTGGCTGAGACTGAGAGCTGGTGATTCTTGAGATAAGGGACAAAACATGTTAAAAAAAATAAAAACTAACACTACATAATATTGGTGTTCAGTAAAGGAGTCATAAAGTACATTCCGTTTCTTTTTTGCTTGTTTTCACACTATTATGAACAACCCTCTAAAAGAGCTTGGTTCAAAACAACCCAAGTTGGGTTGAAAATGGACAAACCCAGCAAATGGGTTGCTATAGCCCAGTGATTGGGTTAAATGTTTGCTTAAGACAACCCATTTGCTGGGTTTGTCCATTTTCAAGCCAACTTGATTTGTTTTAACCCAGTAATTGGGTTGTTTTAACCCAGTGATTGGGTTGTTTTAGTCCAGCGATTGGGTTATTTTAACCCAGGGATTGGGTTGTTTTAGTCCAGCAACTGGGTTGTTTTAACCCAATGAATGGGTTGTTTTAACCCAGTGAATGGGTTGTTTTAACCCAATGAATGGGTTGTTTTAACCCAGTGAATGGGTTGTTTTAACCCAGTGAATGGGTTGTTTTAACCCAGCGGTTGGGTTGTTTTAGTCCAGCGATTGGGTTGTTTTAACCCAGGGATTGGGTTGTTTTGGTCCAGCAACTGGGTTGTTTTAACCCAATGAATGGGTTGTTTTAACCCAGTGAATGTGTTGTTTTAACCCAGTGAATGGGTTGTTTTAACCCAGCGGTTGGGTTGTTTTAGTCCAGCGACTGGGTTGTTTTAACTCAGCGGTTGTTGTTTTTTTAACTCAGTGAATGGGTTGTTTTTAACCCAGCGATTGGGTTGTTTTAGTCCAGCGATTGGGTTGTTTTAACCCAGTGAATGTGTTTTTTTAAACCCAGTGAATGTGTTGTTTAACCCCGCTGGGTTAAAACAACCCATTCACTGGGCTATAACAACCCATTTGCTGGGTTTGTCCATTTTTAACCCAACTTGGGTTGTTTTTATCCCAGCAAATTTAAGAGTGCAGTTCCTAAATTCCTTAATTCTCTACCCTACTTTTAATAGGCCTATCATATATCACCAATGTTCTAGATTAATAGGGCAGTAATTAAGACATAATATCATATAGTTCCATTGATGTTTTAACATTTTTACACAATAAATTGGAAAAAGAATAAGACATATCTTTCAAAATTAACAAAAAAAACTTCACCTGACGATGTATGGTGTTGACAAAGGTCCAGCTGGGGTCAGATGAATATAATCATGAAACAGCATCAGAAGAAATAAACCCACATTAAATCACATTATACAGACTTTCTGAGAGCTCTCAACCATCAGACATGAAACCTGACGGAGTTGACAGAGTTGTACAGTGCAGCTTTTTTTTGTTTTTTTCCTCAGTTGTAGATAATAAACATATCAAAAATATGTTCTATATTATATTATGGCAAGATTTATCCCACAACTTTACAGAAACTATTACACTGCGATGACGGAGTTGACATGTTGTGACCACAGAGACTTCAATATTGTTTGTATAAAATATTAAAAATAACTTCCAGGACTTTGTGTCCGACTGTGAGATCCAGTGAGTAGGAAATAGAGCTCATCGGAGTTAGAGCTGCCTGATTTATTCAGGATTATAGGAAATCCTGATGGAGTTGACACAACTTTTATAGCCATTTTTTAATTGAAATAATTCAAGATTTACTTTTTTGCATTGTTTGATATCTTAAAGATCTCCGCCTTTTAATGTGTATTGTTTGATTTGTTCCATTTTTACTTTGTGGCGCACGTTAAAAATGACATGGATTTCCAAGTATAGAGTGTGCTTTTAAAATAATACTAAATACATTTTTTGAAAGTATATCTACGCAATGAATGTCCTGAGTATACACATTTCCTTTAGAAGTATTTCTATTTTGTGGATATTCTTACTTTTTAACACAAATAGGGCTTTTGTGTTTTTAAGACAAGAATCAGCGGCTTGATCATTACATTCTTCAAGATGAGGGTTGATGCTACGTGCTTCATTTCTCAGGATCTTCTATCATAAAGAATATGTAATTTCAGCTCAGATTCCCAGCTCTTGTTGTTTCATAACCCAAACAGCAGCATCATCTAGCGGCCATGGGAACATAACACGCAAAATGGCCGCCCGGTTGCCATAGAGACGAGTCGCGCACAACACCGACATCACTCTACCGCGAGTCACAATGCGGTCAGCTGAGGAGAAAACTGTGTTTTTATGTGCTTTAGATGATGATGTAGAGGGGCTTAAGCGTCTTTTGGGAAGCGAGAGTGCCGCCGATACTCATCAACCGGAGAATGTTCTGTTTGAAAGAGATGAGGTGGGGCGGAACGCGCTGTTTGCGGCCTGTGCGTTAGGACGGAGCGGCATCGTGCGTGAGCTCGTGAAGAACGGCGCTGACGTCAATGAATTCACTGCGCGCGGTAACTAATAATAATAATAATAATAATAATAACAGATTTTATTTATAACGCCCTTTTCATTTCGAAGAATCTCAAAGTGCTACAAGGGAAAATAACACAAATTAATAAAAAGTAAAAATATAGAATAATAAAAACTATAGCGTTCAAAGTTCGTTAAAAAAGTAGTGCTTGCTTGGCTAATGAAACTCCTGCAGGAAAGGCTTTTGTAAATGTAGTAGGATAATAAGAGAGTGGAAAATATTAATCGTATGTAGACCAGCCCACACGGCTGAAAAACCAAACTACCAACTTACTAAAACTAATCTGGTTTGCTGGTTAGAGCTGCCTAAAGCCAGTTTAAAACCAGCTTGACCAGTCAGACCAACCAAGAACGGCAGACCCTCTATTGACCCTCCATGGGTTATTTAAAAGGTTCACATGGTTCAAATGTCCTTTAAAGAGAAATAAAAGTTCTTTACTGAAGCTCTTTGGGGAACACAATGGTTCTTCAAAAACTCTGCCATGGGAATTCACTTTTACAACCTTTATTTTTAAGAGTGTATTGTTCACCATTAATGATGTTGAACACAAACCCAGTCCTAAGGGTCAGTGTTGTGAGATTGAGCTGTACAGATGATCTAAAGCTGAGTAAATCATCTCTCCATTGATGTATGGTTTGTTAGGATAGGACAATATTTGAAAATCTGGAATCTGAGGGTGCAAAAAAATCTAAATATTGAGAAAATCTCCTTTAAAGTTGTCCAAATGAAGTCCTTAGCAATGCATATTACTACTAATAATACATTTCTGATATGGACATTTACAAAATATCTTTATGAACATGATCTTAATATCCTAATGATTTTTGGCATCAGAAAAATGTATAATTTTGACCCAATGTATTGTTGGCTATTGCCCCAGATATACCCGTGAGACGCAGCACTGCTGATGGGCTCCGGGGGCTCGTGTTGTCAAGAAATAATCAGTATGGTTCACTGTAGGTTACTCACCGCTGCATTATTCTGCCATGTGGGGTCAGCTGGACACTTTGAAAACTTTGGTTGAGCTCAACGCTGATTTTCAAGCTACCAACTTCCGTGGAGAAAAGGCTGTTGATGTGGCCCGGCGTTATGGCAAACTGGACTGCGCAGAGCACCTGGCATGGGCTGGTGAGAAAGGGAAATATGTCAGCATGTAAAATCTTGTTGTGATTTATACAGATGATTTTTTTTTTCTCCTAACAGAGGCCAAACAGAGTTTGCAAGCATTAATACAAGAAGTCCGAGACATTATAGCTGATCAAGAGAAAGTTCAAGGAAAGCTCGGCAAGGAGGACAAGGTAATTGATTACTGAAATAGTGCCTAACAATTTTAGCAAAATTGTCTAATCACTGTTTGATTGTTGCTTTAGAACATGTGTATGAACATCTGTTCAGCAAAATCAGACTGGATACACAACACCAAACATGCAACGATTCAAGACTTTGTTGAACAGGAGAAGCAGCTCAAAGACGTACTGGCACCTATTCTGCTCAAGCTTAACACACAACGTGAGTTTAACGTGCTATGACTTATAAGATTTCCATATGAGTAAATCATTCATTTACATTTTTTTCAATGAACCCAGTACAATTCTGCCAAATGTGTGACCCTGGAGCCCAAACCCAGTCCTAAGGGTCAGTGTTGTGAAATTGAGCTGTCCAGATGATCTAAAGCTGAGTAAATCATCTCTCCATTGATGTATGGTTTGTTAGGATAGGACAATATTTGAAAATCTGGAATCTGAGGGTGCAAAAACATCTAAATATTGAGGAAATCACCTTTAAAGTTGTCTAAATGAAGTCCTTAGCAATGCATATTACTACTAATAATACATTTCTGATATGGACATTTACTAAATATCTTCATGAACATGATCTTAATATCCTAATGATTTTTGGCATCAAAGAAAAATGTATAATTTTGACCCAATGTATTGTTGGCTATTGCCCCAGATATACCCGTGAGACGCAGCACTGCTGATGGGCTCCGGGGGCTCGTGTGGTTTTCTTCTATCTACATGTTCTTGTCTTTTACTTTTTATTCCCTAAATTAAGTTTTTGTTTCTTATTTATTCACAGCTGAAGCCACAACGAAGACAAGGAAGCATTAGAATCACACTCCACAGAAGCATTAATATTATGTAGTTCAATGACAATAAATATATTAATAAAACGGTCGGTTACATTTACTCAGTACATGTTCTGCATTTAATCTTTTCAAAGACTAACAATTAACCTTATATGATTCCTGACAGATTATAGCAACACATTGTAAATAAAATTGCCGATTTAAATGTATTGTACTTTTTCTAAATTAACAATAGAGGGAGACAAAGGCCACCTTTTATGTTCCACTAAATCATATCTTAAATATCTTGAATGTTGAATATGAAATATTAATAATGTCAAATCAAAAGAAAGACATTTTGTGATATTTTTGCTTGAGATTAAAGGGATATTTCACCCAGAAATGAGCCCATGATTTCCTCTCCCTCAGCTCATCCTGTGTGTGTATGACATTCTGCTTTCAGACCAACACAATCAGAGTTATATTAATAAATGGCCTGGCTCTTCCCAGCTTTATAATGGCAGTGAATGGATGCACTTTTATGATGGATGGATGCAGTTTTATGATGATAGATGCACTTTTATGATGGATAGATGCACTTTTAAGATGGATAGATGCACTTTTATGATGGATAGATGCACTTTTATGATGATGGATGCACTTTTATGATGGATATATGCACTTTTATGATGGATGGATGCAGTTTTATGATGATAGATGCACTTTTATGATGGATAGATGCACTTTTATGATGATAGATGCACTTTTAAGATGGATAGATGCACTTTTATGATGGATATCTGCACTTTTATGATGGATGGATGCAGTTTTATTATTGATGGATGCACCTTTATGATAAAATATGCACTTTTATGATGAATAGATGCTCTTTTATGATGACTCTAAATGTTTAATTTAGAACATGTATTGTACTTTTTTTAAAATTAACAATAGAGGGAGACAAAGACCACCTTTCATGGTCCGCTAAATCTTAACTGTCCCCAATATTGAATATGACATATTTTCAATCGGGGTTATGGCTAGAAAATATGTTCCTCAAGAACTAAATACAAAACCCATTCATAATGTCAAATCAAAATAAAATATTTTGTGGGATATTGTTGCACGAGATTAGCCAGCAGATGTCTCAGAGACTCGATAATCAGTCCACATCTGTTTTACAAGATCGATGCTGTCAAAGTCTGTGTTTATATTATACAGTTCAGCATTTCTCTGTACAATAAACACAACTTCTGCAGTGTACAGTGTGCCGAGAATAACCCGACGGTCGCGGTCTAAAGCAGACGTGTGTTGATCGATTCTCTCGGGCATGTTCTAGTCTCTCCTGAATCCCAGCATGTGATTGAGGTGGGAAAGCGGTGTGGGATTCTGGAGTGTGTCCTCCTCACCACAGGACCGGGAGGAAGGGAGGGAGTCCCAGACGAGTCGCGCTTTAAGTGGACGACAGAACAATAAACACATACTTGCTGTTATTTTGATTATTTTCCCGCAAGGATAATGCGGTGAACTCCTGCCGTCGATCCAGGAAAACCGACGCCTGGATTCATTCAGTTATCCCTGCCGTTTCCACGACCGGACTATGAATATAACGAGCCGGTTTAACTTCGGTAACTAGGGTCATATACAACTGTGCACTTTTTTATGTTTAGCTTTGACGAGTTTCTTACTATCAACGCTTTATTTGATTATTATCCCGTAGTTTTATTGTGTTTTCGCTTCCGCGTAACACTGTGGAGTTTATATTGCATTATGGGAAACTCCTACCGTTTAGTCTGAACGGTGTCACTATACTGTCGCTAGATTATCTGGGTTTATTAAAACTATTTCCAGTTGGGTTTAAGCGCAGTGATTGCTAAACGAGCCGCCGGACTGGACTCTACGCCTGGACGGTAGCATGGAGACGGATTCGGTAACCGGCGGCGACGTGGACTGTGTTCCGGGAGGCTTGATCTCTTTGGACCCGGTGGTCGACGGGATTTTGATGGACTCGTTCTGCCAGCAGCAGGGATGGGTTCGGGTGTACGGTGAGTGATATTCAGGGTTCAGTCTCTATCTTAACACCTCGGTGATATTAATCACAATTCTGAGCTTAAATACACTAATAACTAAAATATTTGCGGTTCTGTTGTCGTTGACTCTTTGATACCGAGGGGAATTCAGAGTCTTGTGTTAGGCTGGACGGAGTATGGCAAGCCCATTCCCTTTCTGTGTCATCAGGACTGGGGCCAGCTCACTGAGCTACTGTCCGAATATCTTCAATAAAAGGTCTTTGCATATAGAGTTCTTTCACAAGATACTTTTTTTTTTTTTGAAAGTGCCTGTTCGCTCAATTTGATATTGAAGATTTTATATGTGACCCTGGACCCCAAAACCAGTCCTAAGGGTCAGTGTTGTGAAATTGAGCTGTCCAGATGATCTAAAGCTGAGTAAATCATCTCTCCATTGATGTATGGTTTGTTAGGATAGGACAATATTTGAAAATCTGGAATCTGAGGGTGCAAAAACATCTAAATATTGAGAAAATCTCCTTTAAAGTTGTCCAAATGAAGTCCTTAGCAATGCATATTACTACTAATAATACATTTCTGATATGGACATTTACAAAATATCTTAATGAACATGATCTTAATATCCTGATGATTTTTGGCATCAAAGAAAAATGGGTTTTAACCCAGCGATTGGGTTGTTTTAGCCCAGCGATTGGGTTGTTTTAGCCCAGCGAATGGGTTGTTTTAACCCAGTGATTGGGTCGTTTTAACCCAGCGATTGGGTTGTTTTGGCCCAGCGAATGGGTTGTTTTAACCCAGCGATTGGGTCGTTTTAACCCAGTGAATGGGTTGTTTTAACCCAGCGAATGGGTTTAGCCCAGCAATTGGGTTGTTTTAGCCCAGCGAATGGGTTGTTTTAAACAGACATTTAACCCAACTACAGGGTTAAAACAACCCAATTGCTGGGTTAGTCCATTTTCAACGCAACTTAAATTGTTTTTTACCCAGCATTTTTTAGAGTGTAATTTAATTCAGGAAGTTTTCTCTCAGAACAGAACACAAAATGATCGTCAACAAACGTATCCAGTTTGAACCGGTTTGGCACAGACGACCCAACATTGGGTTACATTGACCCAGCGCTGGGTAGGTACGTGATGACCCAGCAGCTGAGTTACAGAAAAACTAACCCAGCACTGGTTAAAGATATTAAAAATAACCCAATAAAATGACCCAGCAGACTGAATAACCCAGCATTTGGGTTAAAAAAAAGAACAGAGTGTACGCATCATCGCTGAGAAATGATAGTAGACATCTGCAAGTGTTGTAATTAGTCACTAGGATTGTTTAATAAAAAAGTATGCGTATAACATTAAATACTAGTTAGTTGTGTGGGATAAGTATTAAAATGGCTTGCCGTAGTAGCACAGCTCTAATAGAAACATTAATTTCCTTCCTGTTTGTGACTTACACTACACACTTCCAACTTGAAAAGACTCCAGGTTAAGTGCTAATACATAATACAGCCTGCCCGATCGAGTACACTTACTGCCCTTAATGTGATTGTTTTTACTGTATTGTAGTTTGTAAAGAAACAATTGCATGATATATATGATGGATTCAAATGTGTGTGTTATGATTCGTGGTTAAGGGATGGGCTGTGTAGAAAATCCTGGCTATGATAGCTTTGAGTGTTGATGGTTGTGGATGTTTGCCTCCTGGCTGTAATAGTAGATCAGTGCACTGTGCACTAGACAAAGGTTTCATCGCATTGTTGACAAACATGGAAATGTGTTCTTGTCATGGGTTTAGGCGGAGATTTAATGCAGGGTTGCTGGTTTTAACTCTGATTTACCAAACATAGTAAGACGTGGTTGTGTTGCCAGAACGGTGTTGTTAAGTAAAGCGGCTTTAAGGCTGTGTAGACCCTATAGACATGTTGCCAGGGGCTGTTGTCATGGCAGCCTGTTGTCTTCTTATTTAAGGATGTAAGTCGAAACCAGGGACTTCGCATGAAAGACAGGACATCCAGTTCTGCCACTGACTCCTCATTTCATTTCCCATTCTCCACTAATTCTGAGCTGAAGCAACTAGTTCTAAAACTTATAAATCAACCAATAAATTAAAGGTTAGGTTCACCTTAAAATAAATTGTCATAATTTACTCTCCCTCATGTCATTCCTTTCAAATCCTTAAGATTTTCTGTGGAGCACATAGAGAAAATAGAGGGATTTTACCAAGCCCCATGCAATTATAATGTAGCGATTCCCAAATTCATTGGTTTGGGTCACATCTTTTGAAATACGGTGATCTAGTTCATAAAATCTGTTCTCACTGATTCAGTTATCCATTTTATTTAGTGATTCAACTCACTGAATAATCAATAAACAATGAGCTCTTGTGGGGTGTTCCCGGTCTGCAGTGGTCAGGATCTATCAAAAGTGCTCCAAGGAAGGAACAGTGGAGAACCGGCCACAGGGTCATGGGCGGCTCAGGCTCATTGATGCACGTGTGGAGCGAAGGCTGGCCCGTGTGGTCCGATCAAACAGACGAGCTACTGGAGCTCAAACTGCTCAAGAAGTTAATGCTGGTTCTGATAGAAAGGGGTCAGAATACACAGAGCATCGCAGTTTGTTGCGTATGGGGCGGCACAGCCGCTGACCAGTCAGGGTGCCCATGCTGACCCCTGACCCCGCCGAAAGCACCAACAGTGGCACGTGAGCATCAGAACTGGACCACGGAGCAATGGAAGAAGGTGGCCTGGTCTGATGATCACGTGTTCTTTTACATCACGTGGATGGCCGGGTGTGTGTGCGTGGCTTACCTGGGGAACACATGGCCCCAGGATGCACTATGGGAAGAAGGCGAGCCGGCGGAGGTGATGCTTTGGGCAATGTTCTGCTGGGAAACCTTGGGTCCTGCCATCCATGTGGATGTTCCTTTGACACATCCCACCTACCTAAGCATTGCTGAGACCATGTACAGCCTCATGGAAACGGTATTCCCTGGTGGCTGTGGCTCTTCCAGCAGGATAATGCTCCTGACACAAAGCACAAATGCTTCAGGAATGGTTTGAGGAGCACAACAACGAGTTTGAGGCGTTGACTTGGCCTCCAAATTCCCCAGATCTCAATCCAATCGAGCATCTGTGGGATGTGCTGAACAAACAAGTCCGATCCATGGAGGCCCCACCTCGCAACTCACAGGACTTAAAGGATCTGCTGCTAACATCTTGGTGCCGGATACCACAGCACACCTTCAGGGGTCTATGTCTCAACGGGTCAGCAACACGTGTATATATGCCTGATCGGTGTATATAGTCTTCCGAATAACTCCTTTTGTGTTCCACAAAACAAAAATAAAGTTACTATAAAGTCATCCAATTTTGGAACTCGGATGAGTAAACTATGACACACTTTTCATTTTATTGTTTTGAAATGCAGTCACAAGTTTAGTCTTATTTTCCAAGCCCGCACTGGGAAAAAAATCCAAATGAAATGTTGTAATGCATAAAGAATCCTCACATTTTCTCCGTTCATGTGCTGTCCAACACCCTATGACATAATTGTAGTTATTTGTGTTTAACGCAGTAAAGCTCCACTGGTGTATGCAGCGAGACCGGAATGAGTCATGACGTTAAAGCTCAGCATAGATGTCATATCATCCATGATTAAAAGACCACTCACTACAAGCCCATCACTTCCTCAGAGAGAGTGGAAGGGAGTAAGCAGAGCAGGGCTTTCTCCTCGTCTGCTGTTCATTCAGAAACTTGCTGGGAAGTCTGTTCTCTGTTTAAAGCTGTGGGGAAACGAATAACTTCTGTTATCATGAACCTCCTACAGGCTTACTCCAGGGCCGTTTGTGTCCTGTGTAAAGGGTGTTTGTGCTATTGCATTAGGCAGGACTCTTTTTGGGTTAGTTGTTGCTAAGTAAAAGTTTTGAAGTATATAATGCACTTCCTCTGTTCGTTTACACAGAGCTCAGGGTTAGCGTAGGCAGTCCTGTCAGATTTGGCATCTGTTTGGGCCTGCTGGAAAGGTACGGGACGGTTCTGCCACGGTGGGTGAAAGTGAATGCTGATGAATGTTTGTGGAGATGTGTTTAATCTTGTAGAGGAAGCCGGGAGAGGGTGGGACAGGGCTGGAGTGAACAATGGGATTGTGTGTTGGCGACGGGCGGCTCAGGATGTGCACCACCTCCCCTCCACCCACCGGGAGCCGCTGTCAGCGGTGATGTAAGCAGACCGTTCCCGGGAATGACCTCAGTGGACTGGATTCCAGTGCGTTCATCACGGCATTCCAGAGCTGAAATAGCTCAATAAGGATGCTTGTCGGCTTCTCTCCCACTCACTTCCCTGATGTATCTCTGTTGAGAATAATATTTTCCATGCCAGCTTGCCTATTCATGGACTTGTTTTGACCACGGCCGTTCTTTTCAGGGATGATTACAAAACATTTCCGTGTGGACATTCAGTCGGAATAAGGCAGAGCTGCCATCACGGTTTCCTGTTCTTCGGATCTGTGTGTTCAAGTTAGGGATGCACTGCTTATAAATGCCATGCGTTTTTTTGGGACCCAGAACAATTTTGTATATATATTTTTATATAATTGTATAAATTTAGAGCATACTAAACAAATGGACAATTTTTTTTTGTGAATAATTATATTTTATTCATATGTTATGATGTGTGTAGTTTACAGCAGGACTCAGTTAAAAAACAAAAAATGACATGAAATTGTATGTATAGGCACACAAAAAAAATTTACCAATCAATTTTTAGGTTTCAGGATTTTTTTAAAACAAACTTGATGATGTAACAGAATGCATTGATATTCCATCTTCCTTTATGCAGTATGTGTGTACAATACTTGGATTTTCCCATTCAATACAATGTCTCTATACACTGCACCTAATTTGCATATTAACGTGTTCATGCAACATGTAATAATGGGAGCAATATCTAATCATATCTAATATTTCATAGGAATATTGATATGTAATTTCTTTCCTTATTCACTTGTTGTGTCTCCAGAATGCCTGATTAACATGCTTTAAGTCCTTAAACTACAGTGGGCATGAAATCAAGGCTCTGCACCGGAACAGAAAGTCAGATTTTGGATTAGAAACCCCTTAACATTTTCCTGAGATGTTGGTTCATAACAAACAATTTGAAAATGTATCTGATTTAAATTATAATTACAAAATATTATCATACTACAGTGGACAAAAGTCTATTACTGGGTCCCATGACGGAGATATATTAATATGTATAACCTATGTCTAGTTTTTAATGATTCAAGTTGATTTTGGCATCACAGCATTATAATGTACTTGAAAAATGGAAAAACTGCTTTTAAGGCAAGTTTATTTATAAAGCACATTTCATACAAAGTGCTTTACACAGAAACTGAATTAAAATATTCATAAGGAAAAATATATATTTAAATAAAACCTGAATTACCCCTATCTGGAGTGGAAGAAAACGTCTGGTTTGCGATTTTACTATTTATATTTCACATTGTGTATTATTATTATTGTTATTATTTAGATTAAGTGAGCGTTAGATGATGGAAAGGTATTCTAAGTGTAAAAGATGAGCATACTCAAGGTAATATCCGATATTACTCCGTGTACACTACCGTCCAAAAGTTTGAGGTCAATAAGATTTTTTACATATTTTTAAAAGAAGTCTCTTACTGCATTTATTTGATCAAAACATCCAGTAAAAACATCATTATTGTGAAATATTATTACAATTTAAGGAAAATAACTCCTGTTTTTACATGTATATTAAAACATAATGTGTGACAGAGTTATCAGCAGGATTGCTCCAGGCTTCGGAGTCTCATGATCCTGTACTCCCATTTGAGGATTTAGTGCCTGAATAACAATGACCTCAATGTTACTGTGCAATTTTAGCATTCTTTGATGAATAGAAAGTTGAAAGAAAAGCATTTATTTGATATGGAAATAACATTTGATCAATGTTATGCATCTTTAAAAAATAATAAATCTTTTTTTTTTAAATTGCCAACCCCAGATTTTTAACAATAGTGTATATACATCTAATTTTGATGCAGATACATATTTTTTTTTATTTTTAGCAATAATAACTGATATGAGAGCGTTATTATGCTGTGCAACCATGGGTCAGTAGAGCAGCTCTGTGTCCAAAGTTCTGCCTAAAATCCACTTAAAGTCACATTTAATTACATCTCAGTGACTAAACATGTCCTTGACTTGCCTCTCTATTAATCCCTGATTTTCAGTCTATTAAGCACCTTATATATCGGGATTAGGCCCTGTTTAATGTGGATTGTGAATGCTCACTTCATGTCATTTACTCGGAGAAAGACCCTTGTGTCTAAGCTTATTAAAGTTTAACTGGAAACGGGAAAAAGGGGAGCTTATCTTGCAGCAATAACTCCTGAGGAACCAACTGGGATAATGAGAGTTTTCCAGTGATTTGTGTCAGAAGGAGTGATGAGTAGTGAAGAGCTCAGATCCTCAGTGCCAGGTTCTCCAGCGTGTTGGGCCGCCTGCGGTGCTGAACGTTCAGTCTGGAAAGCCCTTCATTAGAAGGTCCACTGTAGAGGTTCACATGCTCGACTCTGATGCTTTGCTTCCTCTCACAGGGCCGGTTCAAAGGTGCCATTGTCTCTGTAGATCTCTCAAAAGAGCATGCTGACCCTTCTGGGCGAGGCATCTGTGTTGACAAATAAATAGACACAGATCAGGCATAACATTATGACCGGTGAAGTGAATAACACTGATGATCTCTTCATCACGGCTCCTGTTAGTGGGTGGGATATATTCGGCAGCAAGTGAACATTTTGTCCTCAGAGTTGATGTGTTAGAAGCAGGAAAAATGGGCAAGCGTAAGGATTTGAGCGAGTTTGACAAGGGCCAGATTGTGATGGCTAGACGACTGGGTCAGAGCATCTCCAAAACTGCAGCTCTTGTGGGGTGTTCCCGGTCTGCAGTGGTCAGGATCTATCAAAAGTGCTCCAAGGAAGGAACAGTGGAGAACCGGACACAGGGTCATGGGCGGCCCAGGCTCATTGATGCACGTGTGGAGCGAAGGCCGTCAGAGGCAGTGATGCTTTGGGAAACCTTGGGTCCTGCCATCCATGTGGATGTTCCTTTGACACGTCCCACCTACCTAAGCATTGCTGAGACCATGTACAGCCTTTCATGGAAACGGTATTCCCTGGTGTCTGTGGCTCTTCCCGCAGGATAATGCTCCTGACACAAAGCTCAAATGCTTCAGGAATGGTTTGAGGAGCACAACAACGAGTTTGAGGTGTTGACTTGGCCTCCAAATTCCCCAGATCTCAATCCAATCGAGCATCTGTGGGATGTGCTGAACAAACAAGTCTGATCCATGGAGGCCCCACCTCGCAACTTACAGGACTTAAAGGATCTGCTACTAACATCTTGGTGCCAGATACCACAGCACACCTTCAGGGGTCTAGTGGAGTCCATGCTTTGACGGGTTAGCAACACAATGTTAGGTCATAATGTTATGCTTGATCGGTGTGTATTACACAGTAGTTTGCACACGCGGGTGTTTCCCAGGAGACGAAGGCAGGTATCTGTCAGTTCTCCACCCTTTCCTTTCCCTCGGAGTGGCTGGAAGACAATGTCCTGGGATTCCAGGCGTTACCTGAAAACACAGGAAGCCCCCTTTCCTGTTTTCAGGCCCTCTCCTGATCATTCTTGGGTAAATATTTTGCTCCTCGTCTTGCGACAGAAGATGGTGGTGAAGTACATTTATAATGCCCTCTTTATTTTTATATTATTACGTGACTTTCTGGAGTACTTGCTTCGTATCTGCGAGTCACGTCATTCTGTGGCCTGACTGACCTGATCCCTTGTTTCCTGCGTCGCTGTGCTAGTTTCATATCTCTATTACTCTGGTCTCTTCTTACAAAGTAATGGGATTTCAGATCAACATTTCATGCTCGTTTTTTTTTTTTTTTTGGCAAGTAGTCATGAAATAAGCAGGGAAATGTACAGTAAGGTGGTCATTATCACATAATAAACTGCTTTAGAATGATACGAGAACTCTCGGTTTCACTTTGAGGTCCTAATCAAAATTATATAAAACTATAACTATATATATCACTCAAATTAAAACAAATGCTTACATTAAACTAAACGATCCTTCGTTTGACGTAACTATATACATTATATTGATATTATATATATTTTTTTTTACATAACCGCTCACCCCTCCCTTCCGGAGCACATTGAGAAGCTACGGTGGCCCACACAGGACAAAGATGTGCTCGTCTGAGACCGCAGAGAGTAGCTAGCGCTCTGTAGAGAAGTTTGTCCCTTTAGGGCTACCGTAGAAACATGGCGGCACAAAATGGCGACTGTAAGGGGACCTGCGGTGTGTGTAGAGAGAAACGGCTCATTCTAAGATCATAAAAACATAACGGCTCATTATGTGAGGTCTTTACACACCACTGAAAACAGAGTTATGGGTATTATATTGCATTTCTGTCAATAGATCCTCATAAATACCTCACACGACACCTTTTAAAAGCCAATACATGAACATTAATAGTTTGTATTATATTATATAACTCTGCTATTGACGAGATTTTCCTGCTCTCCATGTTTTCCCTGTGATACGATAGGGGGCGCTATCACACATCTCCTGACGAGTACTGGATCTCCTGATCAAAACACAGGAAAAGAAGCAGAAACAGCAGATGCATATTTAAAATAATGCGATCATCAACATTAAACAGCATATACATCAAAACGGCTTTAATCCTGAATGAAATGTCGACCCATAGGGCTGTGACGTGTTGATAAAAAAGAATGAATGAAGGTTTAATAAAGTCTGCTCTTTCTTTTGATATATTGCATGTTTAGATACTCACACGAGATATCCTGTAGGCTATGAAAGTGGTGCTTGGCAAATTCCATGTTTACGTTCACTTAAGACATAACCGACCATGTTTACAATGATACAGATATTTTGGCATAATTTTGTGTGAATATTCATGCGCCGTGGGTATGCTTGGGCGCACATTCATATCTATGGCATTTACGCAGATGCCGATATATCTGCGACATGCTCATGTGATAAATCAATCAAGCTCTAATATTTATAATGTTTTAATTACTTCAATAAATGTGACTTTTGGCTTTTACAGAATAAAAAGTTCAGTGGCAAAAATGCTGTGCATTGCTACTTTTATATTATTACTGTACAATTAGCTCTGAATTTACTGTGAAATTAAACTTCTTTCCAGTAATGATTTTGTCACTTTATTAGCTAATAATTATGCACACAAGTGAACTTTGCTATCCCCTTATAAATGAGTTTGGACACTCCTTTGCAGCCTGTGCTCTCCCGTCTGAACAGTAATTCCATGAGGAAGAGATCCTACGGGAGAATTCCTATCGATTAGAGCGTGTCAGCAGACTGGTGGCATTCCTGCTCTTAAAGACGGATACAGGAGTGTTTCCCACCCCCTGTGGACTCGTGTGGATTGTCAGGATTGATTGGCTTAATGGGTTTGATTGTGATAACACCCTAAGGTTGAACAACATCCTCTTGTTAACCAGCTCATGTCTCCACATTAGAGGATTTGGTGCCTTTGAGTTTCTGTGGTTGGAATGAGACTCCTCTAAGTAGGCCAATCCAATTATAATGTTCCTCAGTTTGTATTTATCCGGAGTAGCTGTGCATTCAGAGATAATTCATTAGACGCTGCTCAAGGTCGCACTGAGCGTATTCTTTTAATTAAATGCTCTCTTGCTCCGGGTTAATGTAACTCGTGTGTTTTATCACAGCCCCCTGATGGATGTGATTCATTACGGGTGAGCAGGTCAAATGCAAAAACACATTAATAAAGCTTCCGCTCATCTGGGATCATCTGAGCCGAGCTGTCAAGAGGAAGGGATATCTCCTCTGGCCTGGGATGGGACCTGCCGTAGATAAAGATACTCATGGAGAATGAGCGAGATGTGTGAAAAGATGAGGGATGGAAGAACATGAGAGGCTGTCTGATTCTTGGGTTTAACATTCAGCCACTTCCTCATCGTGGTCATTTTCCACCTGTCTGCTCTGATTCACCATGAGCAGTCTGAGAGGAAATGCGGGAATAAAAGCCGTGCTGCACTCGGACTTCCACAATCTCGTATTACGGCCAGAGAATCATGTGACGGCAAGCTGATGGTTATGTGATATCTCTCACATGAACCAGATCCCTCTGGGTTTCGTTTTGCCTTCACAACCGTCTGTCCTGAAGCTTTGCAGGTGCACTTTAGGCAACCGCATTTATTTAGGAAGGCTTGGCGTGTGTAAACATTGAGCCAGAGGAGATTTAAAGCATGTATTGTAGAGCTTTGGCCGACCCAGAGTTCAGCGATTGGTTTGCTCAGTGCACTAAGCACATATAACGCTATAAAAAGATGGCTTGTTTGAGGAAAGCGCGAGGGACTGAATGACATCACGATGCATAGCAAGACCCCTCCCATTAGAAGAGCTAGCACTGGATTGGCTGACACCGTGTGTGTGTGTGTGTGTGTGTGTGTGTGTGTGTGTGTGTGTGTGTGTGTGTTCTTGCGTGTCTTTCTCTGGGAGATGGACGGTTGGTAGGTGTAGCTGCTTGATGGCAGTGGTTGCATCAAACCAAGCAGTTCTTTTGTTCTTGGTTGAAGGTTTTTTCACATTACAGTAGTAAAGTATTTTTTTTGTGTAAATGTCCATATCAGAAATGTATTATTAGTAGTAATATGCATTGCTAAGGACTTCATTTGGACAACTTTAAAGGAGATTTTCTCAATATTTAGATGTTTTTGCACCCTCAGATTCCAGATTTTCAAATATTGTCCTATCCTAACAAACCATACATCAATGGAGAGATGATTTACTCAGCTTTAGATCATCTGGACAGCTCAATTTCACAACACTGACCCTTACGACTGGTTTTGTGATCCAGGGCTATCTTATAATTGGGAAGGGTGCATAATTGTTGTCAATAACGGAAATATTAGGCTTAATTTTCTGCTTTTCATAGACTTCCATTCAATTGTTTCGTTGTTTAAAGTGTTTTAGAAATGAAGTCTTTCATTCTCACCGACGCATTTAATCTAAAACTAACAGTAATATTGTGAAATATACTAAAATGTAAAATAATTAGATTTTTGCATTAAAATATCCAACAAACACTAGCACAGTGTTATATATTTTGTTCAATTGTATACCTGCATTATCCACAATGTTTCCAACAATGTTTAAATCCAGAGAAATGTGTATTTATAATCCGTGTAACGGCCCGTGTTATCTTCAGTTCTGCTCCCATAAAAACCATGGAAAGCCTTTAATATCTGCTGTGTTTATGAGACACTGTTTGGATCATTGATGGACAGAAACTCATCATTGTTCTCCAGCTCAACACAGTTAGTCTGATTGTGTAAATCTGCTGTTCTTGATTTACCGCACAGAGTGCCATGTGCATCGGAGATGGTTTCACTGGTTTAAGTGGCTAACAGCATAATCACAGAGCTTTATTTGCAGTAATACCGCATTTTCTCCACCATATAATATATTTTAAAAGTATATCTGCATGCCATTTATCAACACAAGTCATCCAGTTTTATTAGTGAGCCCATGTTTCATATTTTTGGACCTTTCGGTTCATAGTAATATGGACAATTTTGATGTTTATTTGTTTGTTTTTGTCTTTTTGGTACTATTTTAGTTCTTTGTTTGGGTTTTCAGTTCAATAAACAATCAAAAAGCAAAACCAGTTGAGAATGAGTTGAGTGCTGTGTTGTCCTGTTGAAGCGTGTGCTGTGTTGTCCTGTTGAAGCGTGTGCTGTGTTGTCCTGTTGAAGCGTGTGCTGTGTTGTTCTGTTGAAGCGTGTGCTGTGTTGTCCTGTTGAAGCGTGTGCTGTGTTGTCCTGTTGAAGCGTGTGCTGTGTTGTCCTGTTGAAGCGTGTGCTGTGTTGTTCTGTTGAAGCGTGTGCTGTGTTGTTCTGTTAGCGTGTGCTGTGTTGTCCTGTTGAAGCGCGTGTGCTGTGTTGTTCTGTTGATGCGTGTGCTGTGTTGTCCTGTTGAAGCGTGTGCTGTGTTGTTCTGTTGAAGCGTGTGCTGTGTTGTTCTGTTGATGCGTGTGCTGTGTTGTCCTGTTGAAGCGTGCTGTGTTGTCCTGTTGAGGCGTGTGCTGTGTTGTCCTGTTGAGCGTGTGCTGTGTTCTCCTGTTGAAGCGTGTGCTGTGTTGTCCTGTTGAAGCGCGTGTGTGTTGTCCTGTTGAAGCGTGTGCTGTGTTGTCCTGTTGAAGCGTGTGCTGTGTTGTCCTGTTGATGCGTGTGCTGTGTTGTCCTGTTGATGCGTGTGCTGTGTTGTTCTGTTGATGCGTGTGCTGTGTTGTTCTGTTGAAGCGTGTGCTGTGTTGTCCTGTTGAAGCGTGTGCTGTGTTGTCCTGTTGAAGCGTGTGCTGTGTTGTCCTGTTGGCGTGTGCTGTGTTGTTCTGTTGAAGCGTGTGCTGTGTTGTCCTGTTGAAGCGTGTGCTGTGTTGTTCTGTTGAAGCGTGTGCTGTGTTGTCCTGTTGAAGCGTGTGCTGTGTTGTTCTGTTGAAGCGCGTGTGCTGTGTTGTCCTGTTGAAGCGTGTGCTGTGTTCTCCTGTTGAAGCGTGTGCTGTGTTGTCCTGTTGATGCGTGTACTGTGTTGTCCTGTTGAAGCGTGTGCTGTGTTCTCCTGTTGAAGCGTGTGCTGTGTTGTCCTGTTGATGCGTGTACTGTGTTGTCCTGTTGAAGCGTGTGCTGTGTTGTCCTGTTGAAGTGCTGTGTTGTCCTGTTGAAGCGTGTGCTGTGTTGTCCTGTTGAAGCGTGTGCTGTGTTGTCCTGTTAGGCGTGTGCTGTGTTGTCCTGTTGATGCATGTGCTGTGTTGTTCTGTTGAAGCGTGTGCTGTGTTGTTCTGTCGATGCGTGTGCTGTGTTGTTCTGTCGATGCGTGTGCTGTTGTCCTGTCGTCGTGTGCTGTGTTGTCCTGTTGAAGCGTGTGCTGTGTTGTTCTGTTGATGCGTGTGCTGTGTTGTCCTGTTGAAGCGTGTGCTGTGTTGTCCTGTGTATGCGTGTGCTGTGTTGTCCTGTGTATGCGTGTGCTGTGTTGTTCTGTTGATGCGTGTGCTGTGTTGTCCTGTGTATGCGTGTGCTGTGTTGTCCTGTTGAAGCGTGTGCTGTGTTGTCCTGTTGAAGCGTGTGCTGTGTTGTTCTGTTGATGCGTGTGCTGTGTTGTCCTGTTGAAGCGCGTGTGCTGTGTTGTCCTGTTGAAGCGTGTGCTGTGTTGTTCTGTTGAAGCGTGTGCTGTGTTGTCCTGTCGAATCGTGTGCTGTGTTGTCCTGTTGGCGTGTGCTGTGTTGTTCTGTTGATGCGTGTGCTGTGTTGTCCTGTTGAATCGCGTGTGCTGTGTTGTCCTGTTGAAGCGTGTGCTGTGTTGTTCTGTTGATGCGTGTGCTGTGTTGTTCTGTTGAAGCGTCTGCTGTGTTGTCCTGTTGATGCGTGCTGTGTTGTTCTGTTGAAGCGTGTGCTGTTCCTGTTGAAGCGTGTGCTGTGTTGTTCTGTTGATGCGTGTGCTGTGTTGTCCTGTTGAAGCGTGTGCTGTGTTGTCCTGTTGATGCGTGTGCTGTGTTGTCCTGTTGAAGCGTGTGCTGTGTTGTCCTGTTGAAGCGTGTGCTGTGTTGTTCTGTTGAAGCGTGTGCGGTGTTGTTCTGTTGAAGCGTGTGCTGTGTTCTCCTGTTGAAGCGTGTGCTGTGTTGTCCTGTTGATGCGTGTACTGTGTTGTCCTGTTGAGCGTGTGCTGTGTTGTCCTGTTGAAGCGTGTGCTGTTGTTCTGTTGATGCGTGTGCTGTGTTGTCCTGTTGAAGCGCAGTGCTGTGTTGTTCTGTTGAAGCGTGTGCTGTGTTGTCCTGTTGAAGCGTGTGCTGTGTTGTTCTGTTGAAGCGTGTGCTGTTGTTCTGTTGAAGCGTGTGCTGTGTTGTCCTGTCGTCGTGTGCTGTGTTGTTCTGTTGAAGCGTGTGCTGTGTTGTTCTGTTGAAGCGTGTGCTGTTGTCCTGTTGAAGCGTGTGCTGTGTTGTCCTGTTGAAGCGTGTGCTGTGTTGTCCTGTCGTCGTGTGCTGTGTTGTTCTGTTGAAGCGTGTGCTGTGTTGTTCTGTTGAAGCGTGTGCTGTTGTCCTGTTGAAGCGTGTGCTGTGTTGTCCTGTCGATCGTGTGCTGTGTTGTCCTGTTGAAGCGTGTGCTGTGTTGTCCTGTTGAAGCGTGTGTTGTGTTGTTCTGTTGATGCGTGTGCTGTGTTGTCCTGTTGAAGCGTGTGCTGTGTTGTCCTGTTGATGCGTGTGCTGTGTTGTCCTGTTGAAGCGTGTGCTGTGTTGTCCTGTTGAAGCGCGTGTGCTGTGTTGTTCTGTTGAAGCGTGTGCGGTGTTGTTCTGTTGAAGCGTGTGCTGTGTTCTCCTGTTGAAGCGTGTGCTGTGTTGTCCTGTTGATGCGTGTACTGTGTTGTCCTGTTGTGCTGTGTTGTCCTGTTGAAGCGTGTGCTGTGTTGTTCTGTTGATGCGTGTGCTGTGTTGTCCTGTTGAAGCGTGTGCTGTGTTGTTCTGTTGAAGCGTGTGCTGTGTTGTCCTGTTGAAGCGTGTGCTGTGTTGTCCTGTTGAAGCGTGTGCTGTTGTTCTGTTGAAGCGTGTGCTGTGTTGTCCTGTCGATGCGTGTGCTGTGTTGTTCTGTTGAAGCGTGTGCTGTGTTGTCCTGTTGAAGCGTGTGCTGTGCTGTTCGGTTGAAGCGTGTGCTGTGTTGTTCTGTTGAAGCGTGTGCTGTGTTCTCCTGTTGAAGCGTGTGCTGTGTTGTTCTGTTGAAGCGTGTGCTGTGTTCTCCTGTTGAAGCGTGTGCTGTGTTCTCCTGTTGAAGCGTGTGCTGTGTTGTTCTGTTGAAGCGTGTGCTGTGTTGTTCTGTTGAAGCGCAGTGTGCTGTGTTGTCCTGTTGATGCGTGTGCTGTGTTCTCCTGTTGAAGCGTGTGCTGTGTTGTGCTGTTGATGCGTGTGCTGTGTTGTTCTGTTGAAGCGTGTGCTGTGTTCTCCTGTTGAAGCGTGTGCTGTGTTCTCCTGTTGAAGCGTGTGCTGTGTTCTCCTGTTGAAGCGTGTGCTGTGTTCTCCTGTTGAAGCGTGTGCTGTGTTCTCCTGTTGAAGCGTGTGCTGTGTTCTCCTGTTGAAGCGTGTGCTGTGTTGTTCTGTTGAAGCGTGTGCTGTGTTCTCCTGTTGAAGCGTGTGCTGTGTTGTCCTGTTGAAGGCGTGTGCTGTGTTGTCCTGTTGATGCGTGTGCTGTGTTCTCCTGTTAAAGCGTGTGCTGTGTTGTTCTGTTGAAGCGTGTGCTGTGTTGTTCTGTTGAAGCGTGTGCTGTGTTGTCCTGTTGATGCGTGTGCTGTGTTCTCCTGTTGAAGCGCGTGTGCTGTGTTGTTCTGTTGATGCGTGTGCTGTCCTGTTGAAGCGTGTGCTGTGTTGTGCTGTTGATGCGTGTGCTGTGTTGTTCTGTTGAAGCGTGTGCTGTGTGTTGTTCTGTTGAAGCGTGTGCTGTGTTCTCCTGTTGAAGCGTGTGCTGTGTTCTCCTGTTGAAGCGTGTGCTGTGTTCTCCTGTTGAAGCGTGTGCTGTGTTCTCCTGTTGAAGCGCGTGTGCTGTGTTCTCCTGTTGAAGCGTGTGCTGTGTTCTCCTGTTGAAGCGTGTGCTGTGTTGTTCTGTTGAAGCGTGTGCTGTGTTCTCCTGTTGAAGCGTGTGCTGTGTTCTCCTGTTGAAGCGTGTGCTGTTGTTCTGTTGAAGCGTGTGCTGTGTTGTTCTGTTGAAGCGTGTGCTGTGTTGTCCTGTTGATGCGTGTGCTGTGTTCTCCTGTTGAAGCGTGTGCTGTGTTGTTCTGTTGATGCGTGTGCTGTCCTGTTGAAGCGTGTGCTGTGTTGTGCTGTTGATGCGTGTGCTGTGTTGTTCTGTTGAAGCGCGTGTGCTGTGTTGTTCTGTTGAAGCGTGTGCTGTGTTGTCCTGTTAGCGCAGCTGTGTTGTTCTGTTGAAGCGTGTGCTGTGTTGTCCGGTTGAAGCGTGTGCTGTGTTATCCTGTTGAAGCGCAGCTGTGTTGTTCTGTTGATGCGTGCTGTCCTGTTGAAGCGTGTGCTGTGTTGTGCTGTTGATGCGTGTGCTGTGTTCTCCTGTTGAAGGCGTGTGCTGTGTTGTTCTGTTGATGCGTGTGCTGTCCTGTTGAAGCGTGTGCTGTGTTGTGCTGTTGATGCGTGTGCTGTGTTGTTCTGTTGAAGCGTGTGCTGTGTTGTTCTGTTGAAGCGTGTACTGTGTTGTTCTGTTGAAGCGTGTGCTGTGTTGTCCTGTTGAAGCGTGTGCTGTGTTGTCCTGTTGAAGCGTGTGCTGTGTTGTCCTGTTGATGCGTGTGCTGTCCTGTTGAAGCGTGTGCTGTGTTGTCCTGTTGAAGCGTGTGCTGTGTTGTCCTGTCGATGCGTGTACTGTGTTGTCCTGTTGAAGCGTGTGCTGTGTTGTTCTGTTGATGCGTGTGCTGTGTTGTCCTGTTGAAGCGTGTGCTCTGATCACACTTCATGGCTTAGCAATGCTGTGCAGACTGCCAAGAGCGAGCAGAAATGAGTGTTTAATGCACTTTGCAGCTTCGCAGACCCTGAGGATATTAGGCGACTCCGAAAGCCTCGTTAGATCCGCTGATCGAGGAGGGCTGAATGGGGTCAGCCAGTGTAGTCTCCTCAGAGTCTGACTGACCGAAGTCAGCTTTACCATGCTAATGCACAGCCCCACAAAAGCTCTACGGTTTACTGCATAAAAGATTCCAGATGCAGATCACTTCTGAGATAAGACCCGTTGATGTGGCGCCTTTGCATGAATAGCCGTGTGCGTTATTAAGATATTGAAGGTATGTGTGCAGGTGTCCAGCGTTTGCTTTCAGCGGGTCTATTTGTGTACAGATTTTAAGTGCATTGTGAGTCTTGTTTTGTGCATGTGCATCTCCGTGAAATGTCTTTGCAGGTTCTGCGAGGGCCATCTCATCTATTTTGCAGGAGACCTTTAGTCTTGTGTTTCCACTCAGTCTGGCAGCATCTTATCAGGGCTCTGCAGTGAACGGCTCCGTTCCCATTCCACCTTAAAGAGCCCACCGGAGACCAGACGCAACTATAGGTCATCACTTCTACTCCGAAAGAGAGTCCTCATTTGACAGAAATCAAAATGTTTCAGGGATAGTTCATCCAGATTCTGTCATCGGCGTCCGTAATAATAAATGCGCAG
>CM040915.1:33228240-33273240 GCA_023029165.1 Gobiocypris rarus | reverse complement strand
GTGAGTGAGTGAGTGTGTGAGTGAGTGAGTGTGTGGTGAGTGTGTGAGTGTGTGAGTGTGTGAGTGTGTGAGTGTGTGAGTGAGTGTGTGGTGGTGGGTGAGTGAGTGAGTGGTGGTGAGTGGTGAGTGGTGGTGAGTGAGTGAGTGTGGTGAGTGAGTGAGTGGTGGTGGTGGGTGAGTGGTGGTGGTGAGTGAGTGAGTGGTGAGTGGTGAGTGAGTGGTGAGTGTGTGAGTGTGTGAGTGTGTGAGTGTGTGAGTGTGTGGTGGTGGTGGTGGTGGTGGTGGTGAGTGAGTGGTGAGTGGTGAGTGGTGGTGAGTGTGTGAGTGTGTGGTGGTGGTGGTGGTGGTGGTGGTGAGTGGTGGTGGTGAGTGAGTGTGTGAGTGTGTGGTGAGTGGTGGTGGGTGAGTGGTGGTGAGTGAGTGAGTGAGTGGTGAGTGGGTGAGTGAGTGAGTGTGTGAGTGTGTGAGTGTGAGTGTGTGAGTGTGTGAGTGTGTGTGAGGTGTGAGTGGTGAGTGGTGAGTGGGTGGTGAGTGAGTGGTGAGGAGTGTGTGAGTGTGTGAGTGAGTGAGTGTGTGAGTGGTGAGTGAGTGTGTGAGTGAGTGAGTGGTGAGTGGTGAGTGAGTGAGTGAGTGAGTGTGTGGTGGTGAGTGGTGGGTGAGTGAGTGAGTGAGTGTGTGAGTGTGTCCTTGTTTTTATTACATTGAGAATCCTGAAGGAGTGTATTTAGCACAGAAATACTCTGTCATGCGTCCAACTCGTGTTTGAAAGTGTGTCCATGTTTATCATGAGGATCAACTCTTTAACAGAGTCAATAAGGCAGAATGCAGGAAATAGCATTAGCCCCCACCCTTTAATCTCAGTAGAGATTATGGACTTTAATATTCACAGTTTTGACCTTTTTGTGCTAAATCCGTTGCTCTGGAAATGTACTGCCCAATCCCAAAATCTGGCATATGACAGGAAGTCCTGCTGACGAACTGTGTGTTTCTTCTCAATGTCACACAAGGACACGTCTACACACACGCTTGACTTGGTGACGCAAAAGTATAGCGGTTTAAAAACCTGTTTGTAATGTTCCTGATTAAATATCCTGACAGCCGTTTTCAGACGCTCTTTGTTGTTGAGCAGAAGTTGTTGATCTCTTTCAGCTTCTGTGGCATTGGGAGTTATCAGCATTGAAAGGATCAAATGGAAGGCGTTTCTTCTTTACTCTTCTGGTTGATGTGGGTGTGCTGGGGCCGACATGCTGTTGACCACCAATATGTTTAAAAAGGATATGGTTTTCAACCTCTCCGTGTAATCAAGATCAGAATGGCGTTCATTGTGACTATGTGCAATACTTTACATCTCACAAACACAGACAAGCTGAGACACACAACCCCAATTCTGATATACTGAATATCCCTCCTTAAAGGAACACTCCACTTTTTTTTTAAATATGCTAGTTTTCCAAGTCCCCTAGAGTTCAATAGTTAAGTTTTACCGTTTTTGAATCCATTCAGCCGATCTTTGTATCTGGCGGTAGCACTTTTAGCATAGCTTAGCATACATCATTGATTCTAATCAGTCCATTAGCATCTCATTCAGAAAATGACCTAAGACACTTTCAATATTTTTCCTATTTAAAACTTGACTCTTCTACAGTTACATCGTGTGCTAAGACCGACTGAAAATGAAAAGATTTTCTACACCTATATAGCTAGGAACTACTTTCTCATTCCTGCGTAATAGTCTCGGATCTTCACAGCTGTACCATGGCTGCAGCGGCGCAGTGATATTACGCAGCGCTGAAAGTAGTCCCCAGATAGGTAACTTTCAATGTGACTGGCACTAAGTTCGTGTAGTTGCAGAGAAAGTTTCAGGCTTGGGTTGTGTTGTGTATTTCCTGTGTGATTAGCCATGGTTCTGTGTGTTGTAAAGGGTTGTGATAGTAAGGCGAAGGTGTACTACCACCATGTTTCACAGAATACCAGCGAATCACTGCGCCGCTGCAGCCATGGTACAGCCGTGAAGATCCGAGACTATTACGCAGGAATGAGAAAGTAGTTCCTATCCATATCGGTGTAGAAAATCTTTTCATTTTCAGTCGGTCTTAGCACACGATGTAACTGTAGAAGAGTCACGTTTTAAATAGAACAAATATTGAAAGTGTCTTAGGTCATTTTTTGAATGAGATGCTAATGGATTGATTAGACTCAATGATGTATGGTAAGCTATGCTAAAAGTGCTACCGCCAGATACAAAGATCGGCTGAGTGGATTCAAAAACGGTAAAACTCAACTATTTAACTCTAGGGGACTTGGAAAATGAGCCTATTTTCGAAAAAAAGTGTTCCTTTAACCAATTCAGATATTGTGGTGTCTCTTTTAATCATTTGCAGGAAAATACCTTAACTTAGTTACCAGCTTCATTATAAAACAGATATTTTCATCACTTCCTTAAGTGTATTTTGTTGCTTTATAAATGACGTACTGCACGTTCTCTCGACCTGCTTCTCTGAAGGGTATTTTGTGCTTCTTCTGATTTTACTTTCTTGGAACAGTTGGTGCCAACCACAGATTGGGGCCCTTGGATGGGCAGCACATGCGCTGATTGGGTAGTGAGGCAGAGTGTGTCTACGCACACATATATATCTGTCACCTATTTCCTCCCAGAAAGCCTCGCAGCAACCCAGAATCCAGGAAGTGGTGGCTCACCAGTGGACGTCATGCTGCTCGCGGAGAAAGACGAGAGACGTTTGCTCAGCATGTTTCTCCGAGGCGATCTCCGGGACAGTGTTGTCCGCTATGGCAGGCATCAGATTTAGAGTATTTAGCGTGGTTAGATCCCGAGATGAGACGAGGATGCACTTGGTAGTGTTTGAAATGGACTGATATTGATTTTTGGCTTCCTGCTTCTTGATTTTGTTAAGCTGTTCTCTCCCCTCATCAACCATGAGTTTCCCACGGAAGGCCACAGCGGAGGAGCCGAACAGGAGCCCGTCTGGCAGGGAGAGCGCTCGCCGCTGGCGTCTCCTCAGCAGGCCTTGGCTAAAGCACCGCTCAAACTCGGCCCCCGAGGAGCCCTTACACCACAGTAACATGCGCTCACAGAGCTTGACATGGTCCAGGAGCAGGAGCGGTGTGGCTGGGTCCAACCCCCCCATCTCCAGGGTCCACAGTCTCCCGGACCCTCACCGGGTCACCAGCCGCGGGGTCCTCCTGGAGCATGCTAATCTTCAGAGGGACTGGAGATCTCGCAGCTCAGCTCCTTATTTAAGATCTGCATCTGAACCGGGGAATGGAAACCGCATTGAGACTCCGCCGCTCAGACGGGTGCCGAGCTCGCATGCGTTTTCAGGGATTCTGCTGTCCATGTCAAGGCGAATTAGCCAAATTTTAAATACCTCTCCTGAGCCGACTGTTGGACAACTTTCAGATGATGGTAGGAAGTTTGATTAATGTCACATTGTGATTATGTTTGAAAACTAGACTTCAATTTCAATGCAGTTTTGTTATTAGTTGCCACATACATATCTCACCTTTCTTAAAGGGATAGTTCACCATTTACCACAAATCACCATTTCTTTCCTAACTTTATGACTTTCTTTGTTCTGCTGAACACAAAAAATGTTGTTTTGGACATTTCTCATGTTCCTCAAAAGAAAGTAAGACTTGAGTGTGAGGAAATGATGACGGTGTGTTCTCGTGCAGCGATTTGTTAGCATTCGGTTCAGTCGCTGGTTTGGTCAGATATGTAGCGTGTACTGTAAGTGATGGTTTGAGTAACTTCAGAAAGGGGTGGCATCAGTGGTGAAATTACACTTGCTTCTTCAGTGTTTTATCTTTAAACAGAGAAATGTTGTAATCTTGTATTTCCCAGTGTCGATTATAAGCATGTGGTGCTTGAGTTAATCTCATTCGTGTAGCTGAAAACACTCAATTGAAGCTGTGAATATGGTGGCAGTAGCTTTAGGCCTTTACAAACACATCTTTAAGCTTCCCATATCTACAGCAGATTCATTCTTTCTTTAGGTCTTTAAATGTTATTTAAGACATATTAGTTTGTTTTGCCTATTTACGAAAGGACCATAATATATCAAACCACAGGTCTGAATACTCATGACTTCAGTTTGAGGTTTAAAGGGATAGTTCACCCAAAAATGAAAATTTTGTCTTCATTTACACACTCATACTATTCCAAACCCTTGAGACTTTTGTTCACATATAATAATAATAATAATAATAATAATAATAATGAATTTTATTTGTAATGCACTTTACATTTCTGCAATCTCAGGAGGGTATTTATGAACACACACACACACACACACACACACACACACACACATTTTTGTCCCTTCACCGAAGCTTTGATGGTTCCTAAGAATTCCGTAAAATTAATTGAGCGATTTTAACCCAAGTCTTCGGAAGAAACATGGTCACCTCATATAAAAATCGCTCGGGTTTCATTAAAATATATTTGTTTTTTACAAGATTAAAGGTGCAATATGTGAATCTCTACAGAAAGTTTTTTCGCTATGCTGGTTGAAAGTCTCCTCTTATCCTGATAGCAATCCCAATGTTTAGTGGTCTAAAGGTATTTCTATAAATGTATATCGTCTGTGGAAGGTGTAGGACCATAAATGTTTGTTCAGTCATAGTATTCTGTCCAAATGAAATGTGTGTGTGTGTGTGTGTGTGTGTGTGTGTGTGTGTGTGTGTGTGTGTGTGTGTGTGTGTGTGTGTGTGTGTGTGTGTGTGTGTGTGTGTGTGTCTGTGTGTGTGTCTGTGTGTGTCTGTGTGTGTCTGTGTGTGTCTGTGTGTGTCTGTGTGTGTGTCTGTGTGTGTGTGTGTGTGTGTGTGTGTGTAACCCCTCCTGTTCGAACCGCTCCAAGCAGGACTCGAACCAAGGTCCGCAAGCATGAGACTCCGGCGCTCTAACAAGGAGGCTAAAGGCTGCAACCCCTAGTGTCAGTCACTAGAGCATCTCTTGATATCAGGGGAGTGAGGTTTGCACAGCACTGCGCAGCCTGTTCACGCAGACATCATACGCCATCAGGCAGAGCGGCAGGCAAACCGTTGTTTGTTATTGTAGTACTGTTAATACTGTACAGTTTTCTCACCGGTGTATGATACATGATATAATCCAATAACGTTGTCTGTGAGCGTTTCTGTGTTTTTGAGGTGGCTTGGCTTTGGACGACGATGTGCAGGGGAGGGGGAATTGTATGCTTTCAAGACTAGCATTTCCTACATCACCTGTTGCACCTTTAAAGGGTCATGAAACCCAAAACACGTTTTTTGAGATGTGCACAGATGTGTAGGAAACACTGAAAAGCACTCATACATTTAAAGTGGATATTGGTTGGCGTTTTTTTTTCTGAGCAGTTTCGTTCTTCCGAGTTGAAAAGCAAAGGCGAAGCAACGTCACAGAGTGTGAGGTAGAAAAATGCATACCCTCCTCAACTCTCAATATTTTAATATCCATGTGTCTGTATAATGAGTGTGCTGCAGGTAGGGCTGGGCGATATATCGAATATTACCGATAATGTCGGAATAATCTTGACGACGATGTAAAATGCGAAAATATTGTGAATATCGAATATTTCAAATTCAACATGCAAACTTTCCCAAATAACAATACCAGATAACGCAGAGGTCTGCTTCCACCATTCACTAAACATCGGAAGCAGAAGAGTTAAATATATACGCGCAGCGCATGACAACGAAAGCAACAGAAACATGCGTGCATGAGAGAAATAATAGCGCAGCCGGACTCTGACCTGAAGCGCACGCACACGCCTTTCAGACAACATGCGATCGGGATTCAGTTCCTTCATGGATTATTGGGTTTCAATAATCCAAACAGATGTAGAAATGCACGTCCTGGCGAGTATTCAGGTAAACACAGTAGTGTGTGTCTTTAGTGAACGCACACAGAGTTGAGTGAGGAATCGTGTGTGTCAGTGTATTGGGTCCGTGCAGCTCTTAAAGGGCCGGAGCTCATATTCTGTGTGATTTAATGTTCATCAAACAACAATGAAAAATAGCAAACCACCCCATGCTTGGCTAAACAACTTTAATATATTTATTAAGAATCAGTGTAGCCTTTGGATAATTTATAGAGTGAAGACTGAGCAGTTTTTTTATGTATATATTTGATTTTTGATCTATTTCTTGACTTGCTAATGTTAAATAGACCCACTGTAGCTGAAAATAAAGCACTGTTTTTGTCATATTGTTTGTAATTTGCATGTTTTGCTTATAAAAAAATTAAATAAAATTAAAGTACAATTAGTAAAAAAGTACATTTAATTTTTTTTTTAAATTACTCGTATCATGATTTAAGATTTTGGTCATCCCGACCTGTTTTTTTTTTTCATTTTCCATTTTGTATTTAATTTGGTTCTATCGAAATAGTTTTTGTTGTTTTTAATGGGGGCAAAAGAAAATATTTTTATTTATTTAAAAGCAATCGCAAACATATCGAGATATATATCGAATATCGTAAAAATGTTGAAAATATCGAGATATAATTTTTTTTTAGATATCGCCCAGCCGTAGTTGCAGGTCTGTGTGTTATTAGTTGTTGTCTCCCCTCTTCCCCCCCTACACTCCCACTTTTCCTCAGCTTTACACACCCGTTTGAGACTTGTGTGAACGCCCAGGCTAAATCGGGGGGGTTTCATGACACTTCAACAGAGTTCGTATGGGTTTGGAATGACATAAGCATGAATAACTGATGACAACATTTTCATTTGTGGGTGAACTATCCCTTTAATGTTTAACATTTTGGCTTTGATGGCCATGCAATGACATACTAAATAAATAAAAAAGATTGCAAAAATAATATATTCTATTTATTTTCTAAACGAGTCGAGTAATTTGTGAGTGCACCTTGAGCGTTGTTATCACCGACCTCTCCATTAACTGCATTTGCAGGGGAAATGGAAAAACATGAAACCATGCTTCTCACTATCGGAGTAAACACCTTTTCCTCCTTTAGCTTCACTTCCTGCCTTCCAACTTATCGCTCAACTTCCCATCACCATTAACATAAATGCTAATTAGCCACCATCGAAAGGCAAATGCATAAATTTGGTGCAGCGCTGAACCGAGGGAAAGGGTTCCCTTCGCGCTCCGAGCGCCACACGGGCTCTGATTGAGTAATTATTGCTTTCGGCTCCTGGGATTCCGATCGCTGGGTTTGCATGGAGTTTGTGTCAACAAACCTCAGGCTCTCAGCAGGAGTTTGACCCGCTCCTAAGTCCAGCCATTCCAACTTTTTCCTCCATTCCCTTAGAAATGTGGAAGCAGCTCACTCACCTCCTTTTGTATGCTAATACATGTTCCTGCAAAGATACAAAGAGCGCGGGCTGGCCAGCTTTCAGCCGCATTACCCTTTGAAAGGCAGAGGTGGTCCGCAGAAAGGAGTGAAAGAGAGAGAACTACCATCAATAAAGTGGAATGTAGAAAGTGCTATTTAGGTCTAGTAAGCAGAGTTTCCTCATTTAGGTCGTCTGGTCATGAGCGGGTTTCTCCGGGAATGCTCCGGCCGGAGAGGAACACAGTGGGGGTGGGAGCGGCTCGTCTGAAATAGGGCGTAATGTGCATAACCTGGTTCTGTCCTGCACACATTCCCCTAAGAGTTGGCACACTAACCTTTGTCATTCTGTGTGTTGAGAGCGAGCAGCGAACACACTTCTGTGAAACCGTGAGGCTGCCAGTGAAGAATCAGCTGGCTTAAAGAAATGATTATCAGTCCCTCTCTATATTTACACATTTTAACTTCAGCTGGATCTCCTCAACAACGCCAGGAACCAACAGTGTTCACAGGAGCTTCAGTTTAAGGCTCAGTTTTCACTATGATTCTGGCTGTTTATAAAGCACACATTAATGCTTTATTCTGCATGACCATGTTCACATCTCTTAAAGGGGTGGGGTTAGTGTTATTTAAAAACAGCTTTACAAAATGGACTCCGAGTACATAAACAAACGTGTAGCCAATCAGCAGTAAGGGGCGTGTCTGCTAATGCCTAATGGGAGAAGAGCACATCATTATTCAGAAGACTCGACGTTAGCCGAGCGACGACAGAAAGAGAGAGAAAGGGGAAACATTGGTTTGGTTTCACAGAGATAATGCTAGCTCTTGAATATGCTCATGTCATGTTCAGTTGATTGTCCATTTGCGATCATATTGTTGATGATAAAGACCGGTTCATTTCCACACCGTATAATCCTGGAGTGAACCTCCTCTCTGTCACAGTGGAGGAGAGGAGCTCACAAAGTGTGTCCGAACAGTAGGAGACTGTACTCCTCATATATGTTTGTTTCCTCTCTTCATGATCTGTATATCCCTCTAATCTGATCATTATTGTAATATGTTTGCTAGTTGGTCTGTCGTGCTCGTGCCATCGTTCCTGAGAGCGGTTTGTGTTTTTGTGATGTAAGGGATGACTTTTTCATTGAACATTCGACCTGGATTGCCATAGTAACACAGATTCCGCCATAGTCGTTGCCTGGGTTACGTATGTGTGGGGCGGAGCTATCAAAATAGGGGCGTGTTTGTTTTGGTGATTTGAAATCGCAACATTGGTTAGCACTTATAATCAAACCCAATACCGAAACTAAACAACTACTTTACTAGCTATCAACAGAAATGAGGAGTTTATTAAAGCAAATCATATTTAATAGTGAGAATTAGACCCTAATCTAAAGTGTGACTAACTTTTCTTAACATATCATTCCCTAAGCAAGAAAAAAACAGGATACAAAATGTGACAATTTAGATTGCAATACAGCCTTTTAGCTATTATTATATACTATTAAATGCAATAGCACAAATTAAATCATAAGTAAATATTTTATTTTATTTTAACATCTCCATTCCTTAAAGGGGACATAGTTTGCCTCTTTTCACAAGATGTAATATAAATCTCGTGTGTGTGCGTGTGTGCGTGCGCCGGATCATTTATTATAGTTTGTCAAATTTGCCCCTATTTTGGGTGTCAGCGAAAATGCGCTGTGTCCCTTTAAATGCAAATGAGCTGCTGCTCCCCACCCCCTTCCAGAAGAGGGCGGAGCCGAGTTTCAGATACTTAGTCAACAACAAAACAGGCCAATCTCACTCAGACAGATGTCAGGGATCAGCAGTTGTGGAGCAGCCGCACATGTTTGATCCGGAGCGACTCGGGAAGAGCTCCACACTGAACGCTGAGTGGATCATTGATGTAGCGTTAGCTGTTGTGCAGTTACGCTGATTCAGCTCATCGACTAGCATGTGCCATCATGTTCATGTGTAGGCTGTTGTGCCGGTGCTCGTGTGGGAGCGTAACACCTCCGTCACCCGACTATACAATGCATAATAAATGTGTGTTTGACTCATGCAGACGGGATCAAACTAACCACAGCGCTAGTCTCTGTTAGTACAGTCAGAGACGATGCTAACGTAAGCTGTATTAGCGTACAGCGTTCAGCTCATTCAGAAAGGACATGTGCACCCACGGTGTCTGAGACTCGTGTGTTCGCTGCTGAATCAACACAACATTAGTGATGTTTGACGCACACATTGTAATACTCCAGCGCTGAGACAGTGGGGGCGTGTCTATGCTAAAGGGCCAATCAGCAACAGGCATGGGCGGGGCTTCCCTACTCTTATGCAGGAGTGGAGGGAAATATGACAGACTGATGAGGATTATAATAAAGTACTGGGTGGATTTTTACTATTATAGGCTGGTTGTTTACACACATCTGTGTTTAAATAATATAAAAGTGAATTTTGCATAATAGGTCTCCAACACTTTTTATTACATATTGTAGCACTAGTAATAATATTAATGTTCTAGATGATGATTAGGATTGTTTAGGTCAAACATTTATAATGCATATGTATTATCTAATTTCACAGTGATATTGTTATTATTATTATTATTATTATTCATAAAATCATAGTGTTGTAGGCCTGAAGCACATCCAGAGGAGCTGAGTTCAGGAGTGAGAGATGCAAATGTCCCAGGCGTGCTGACGGCAGTCTATTTAAATGTGCAACGCTGTGTGTCGCGGCGGAGGAGAGTCGGGCCTGTGAGGGGAACTAAAGCGTGTGCGCTCCGTGCCGGCCTCGCTGGATCAGTGGAGGAGAGGAGGACCAACACTGCTGATTATTCACTTAACAGATGTGGGACTGTGAGAAAAGCATGACCTCCTCATGCAACACCAGCGCTTGAAGACACCATGACAAATGTGCTAATTGCACACACATTTAAAGAAGTGACATGTATTTTATACTTACTTGCAGAGTCCAGTTTGGCAGATGTAAAATTAAACTGAATTGCACAACAGCGCAAGTGATTTCCATTCAAATGCAGTCTAAATGTTATTAATAATTACATGCACTTCATGGGGTCTGTCCACCGTGCCTGCGTGCTCATTTCGAGCTGGGTGTTTTGCAGGTGTAGAGTCGGAGTAGTGTGGTGCTTTAGCTTCTACAGGGAGACACTGAACAAACCCAGCCTTTCAGAGTTTAGGAGGAAGATGTTTGAGCGTGCAGATTAGCGCTGGCGTCTCCCGACGGTGAAAGGCTTGTGACGCTGATGATGTGAATTATGAATGACACACAGCACTCTCCTGTCACTGTGATGGCACAACACACACACACACACACACACACACACACTCCGTTCTGCCGTGCGGAAGCATTCGGTGTAATTCTGCTTTAGGGAAATGACCCGCAAGGCCACCTTTATATTCCTGAATATAGAGTGAATCCATTAAACAGCAGGTGTGCTTTGGGTGGGTTTGACTCTAGCATGGCCTAGATTTCTTTATAATATAATTAATTAATATAATATAAATTATAAGTAAACTATGACTGTATGTGAGTGCAGAATGATGGCAAAGACATCTTAATGTTAAAATCATGGTAATGAGCATGCACAATTAAATAACTATATCTGTTGATAACCATTGTTACTAAAATATCATGCATAATATAATATGAAAGGTGAATTTGCCATTGTTATTATATTGTACACTTCATTTTGAGATTTTCACATTACATTTAACATGGTTATTACGTTGTAAGTGAGTGTGAATCTAAATGTAAACATCAGGGTAATGAGCATGCACAATTAAATATCCATATCTGTTCATTTGTCCAAAATTAATTGATAGCCATTATTAATACATCCTGCATCCATACTTCCAAAGCATCGTCTTAGTGGGTTGTTCAGTGTCCCAAAGTGTTTCTATTTCTGTCCGGGGCGTGTCTGCCCTCGTATGCCCTGAGGTCATCATGGGGTAAGAGGAGAGCGCTGGCCCACCTTACCCCGCAGTCAACAGCTGTTCCTCCCAGGCCGGACAGCTCCCTGTTAGATTACTGATTAACCCGTCCCAGCGCATTACATCCCGCTTAACCAACCGTGTCAAAACAAAGTCACAACTTCCCCTAAGCATCCCCACTTTGTTCCTCCAGCTGGAAGCTCCACAAACGCACCCTCGGAGCAGCAATCAGAGCCCAATCTGTTAATTGCAGTCATTTCCTGTCTCTGTAGACCCGACTCCCCGTCTCCCCAGACTCCAATTAAAGCTGCTAATTTGAAGGGCTTATGAATTGCCATCCCAGAGTGAGATGGCTCTGGATGCATCTGAAGTAGCCTGCTTATAATGCATTAAAACATTTGTACTTATTTATATTTATTGGTGCATTTATTTTACTTTATTCGTTGCATATATGTTGATACAAAAAGTTGGGAAATATAAAAAAACATGCATTTATTTAATCAAAGATTTTGCAAAATATTATTGCAATTTTTGGAAGACAGTTTTAAATAGTAATATTACACAATATATCTGTTTTTACTGCATTAATGCATCCTTGTTTCCAAACGTATGACAGGTACTGTATGTTTTTAATATCTACTGTGTGTGTGTGTGTGTGTACAGTTGTGTCTGGTCTTTGAATGTGATTGGCTGAGAGCCTTTGCTGTATGAATATGATGAGCGGAAGTGCTCGACAGACACATGGTGCTGAAGGTGTGTGTGCTGCCGTTAGTCTGTGGTAAAACATTGGCGCTCTCACGGTTTCATGACTGCTATTTATATAACCTGAGAAGTTTCTGTACCACACCTTCTCATTCTCTCTCTCCCTCCGTTACATACACACTATCTCACACACACTTCCCTGTGCTGACCCTGCTGTGGCCACGCCCTGCTCTGTGCTGAAGCCTTGTGATTGGACAGGCTGTTTGTGTCCAGGGTTGTCGTGGAGACCAGGTGGTTGGGCACTGTGTCGGCTCGTGAGAGGGCAGGAGCGACACAAAGCATCTTCTGTTCTCCTCCAGGATCTGTTTGTGTGTTTGTGTGTTGGGTGAGCGCACACCTGGCAGGCACTGTGGGAATTTGGCATTAGGAGGTTTATGAAACGAAGGAAAGTCCAAGGTAGTGAAAAGACTCATTTGGGTGGAAGAGCTCTGGATAATCGGCCAATTCATGTTTCTAAACTGTGCGATACACTGGATGTTTGAATATCGGCTTAATAGGGATGTAATCTGATTTATTTAACATATTGAATGGAGGGTTGGGAATCAAGAGCACTATTATCCAGAACCAGTTTCATTAGAAAAGAGAACGGGATGAATGATTTTCTATTGAGCGACATTGCTGTGGGATTGCAGTATGTCTGGAATTCGATGAAAGGGAATGAATGCTGTAAAACAAAGAGTCAGATCTGTCTGTTGTGGGACCAGTATAGTCCAATTACTGAACAAATAAGTCTCTTTTTAATGAATCAGTCACAACCTTTCTGAATGTTCAGTTTGAACCGTTCTAACAACTCACTCACTCACAGAATCGTGTTTCAGTACCAAGAATTATCAGGCGTGGAAACTGATTTGCATTTTGCAAAGGTCACTTTAACGTGTCCAGTGTAGACAGACGAACACAGTTATATTAATGTCCTGACTCCTGGCTCTTGCAAGCTTTATAAATAGTGGAGAATGGATTAAAGTCTATCCATCATAAAAGTACATCCATATTCATATTTAACACGTTATAAAGTAAAATCTCTAGCTTCCGGTGAACTGCCTTCTGTATTAAACTTACAGAAGGCCTTTATTAACCCCTGAAGCCATGTGGAGCACTTTTATGATGATAGATGCACTTTTATGATGGATGGATGTCGTTTTATGATGGATGGATGCACTTTTATGATGATAGATGCACTTTTATGATGGATAGATGCACTTTTATGATGGATGGATGCACTTTTATGATGGATGGATGCACTTTTATGATGGATGGATGCACTTTTATGATGGATGGATGCACTTTTATGATGGATAGATGCACTTTTATGATGGATGGATGCACTTTTATGATGATAGATGCACTTTTATGATGATAGATGCACTTTTATGATGGATGGATGCACTTTTATGATGGATGGATTCACTTTTATGATGATAGATGCACTTTTATGATGGATGGATGCACTTTTATGATGATAGATGCACTTTTATGATGGATGGATGCACTTTTATGATGGATAGATGCACTTTTATGATGGATGGATGCACTTTTATGATGGATAGATTCACTTTTATGATGATAGATGCACTTTTATGATGGATGGATGCACTTTTATGATGATAGATGCACTTTTATGATGGATGGATTCACTTTTATGATGATAGATGCACTTTTATGATGGATGGATGCACTTTTATGATGATAGATGCACTTTTATGATGGATGGATGCACTTTTATGATGGATAGATGCACTTTTATGATGGATGGATGCACTTTTATGATGGATAGATGCACTTTTATGATGGATGGATGCACTTTAATGATGAATAGATGCACTTTTATGATGGATGGATTCACTTTTATGATGGATGGATTCACTTTTATGATGATAGATGCACTTTTATGTTGGATGGATGCACTTTTATGATGGATGGATTTCATTTTTGGTTGAAGGCTGCTATATCAAGTACAGTAATATACAGCAATTAAAAAATACAGTACATCAGATCTCAGTATGTGGTGTTTGGCATTACAGAAAATTCTTATGATGCAAAGGACATCAGAGATTTTTAGTGTAAAGAGATTATAAATAGTAAAGAACTATACAAATGACATAAATATCTAACAGTGTTGTAAGTGCTCATATAGTGCAACACAGATCTCTTCTCCTTAGTAATTGTAAAAAGAAGGCATACCATCCACATCCGTATTTTAGTTCTGCAACAGCTAATGCTTCCCTCACTTCATTACACTTCTGCTTTCCTCATATTTCCACAATATGCTAAGAACCACTTTTATGGCGTGGTTTTTCGTGAGAAAACACAAGAGAAGCATTGTTTTACCATTCATGCTCCAACAATCAAATTTCCTCGTTAAGAGTTTGTGAATCGCTCAAGTGTTGAACCATGTTTGCAACACACACACACACACACACACACACACACACACACACACACACACACACACACACACACACACACACACACACACACACACACACACACACACACACACACACACACACACACACACACACACACACACACACAACATCTGACACTATAGATTAATTGAGATCTAGTCTTAAATTAAAGGGATAGGTCACCCAAAAATGAAAAGTGTCATTTAGTCATGCTCAAGTTGTTCCAAACCTGAATATCTTTCTTCTGCTGAGGAACACAAAGGGAGATATTTGGAAGAATGTTGTGGTGTTGTGGTCCAGGGTCACATATATAATTAATCTTCTGTATTCTATCTTTGTTTGGGTGAGGAGAGTGTTGGTTTCTTGAGAAGGTGGTGCTTTAAAAGCAGGAGAGAAGTGAGTTTTCTCTGAGCTTGCAGTGATTAGCGATCCCGTCTGAAACCTCATCCTGGACAGGTGGCATGACCTCTCCTTCAGCTGGACACATTCCAGGCAGGGCTGCCGGGGTTAGGGTTACCCTCCACCGGACACATGCGGGCTCAGAGGGTGTCTGTGATCATAGAGATGTACTTTGGGTCAGTGTCTCACACATGTTCCTCACCCATGTTGATCTGCTTGTGACATGACTGCGTTGCCCATGATGAGAAGAACGTGGTGTACCACATGTGCAGATGCAACGCTGTCTTGAGTGCAGTTTCATACGTTCATGCACACACATAAATCATATCACAAACATATCACATCATCATTCGCTATAGGGCTGGGCGATATCCCAAAAAAATATATATCTCAATATTTTCAAAATTTGGACGATATTCAATATATATCTCGATATGTTTGCAATTGCTTTTAAATTTAAAAAAATATTTTCTTTTGCCCCCATTAAAACAACAAAAACTATTTAGATAAAACCAAATTAAATACAAAATGTGTACTTTTACTGGTAACAGGTTGGGATGACCAAAATCTTAAATCATGATACAAATAATTTAATATTTTTTGAAAATACTTTTATAATTACAATATAGATTTTTAATTTGATCTTTAAAAAAAAAAAACATAAGTAAAACAAGTAAAACAGTGCTTTATTTTCACCTACAGTGGGTCTATTTAACAGCTGCAAGTCAAGAAATAAATCAAAAATCAAGTGTAGAAACAGTGTAGCCTATGGTTAATTTATATAATTAAGACTGAGCAGTTTATATATATATATATATATATATATAAATTATATAAATAATTTATAAATTAAAATTTTATATAAATTATCCATAGGCTCCACTGATTCTTAATAAATATATTAAAGTTGTTTAGCCAAGCATGGGGTGGTTTTCTAATTTTCGTTGTTGTTTGATGAACATTAAATCACACAGAATATGAGCTCCGGCCCTTTAAGAGCTGCACGGACCCAATTCATTGTAACACACGATTTCTCACTCGACTCTCTGTACGTTCCACTGATCTATTTAAATTATATAGATCAGTGGTGCGTTCACTAAAGACACACACTACTGTGTTTACCTGAATACTCGCCAGCACGTGCATCTTTACATCTGTTTGGATTATTGAAACCCAATAATCCATGAAGGAACTGAATCCCGATCGCATGTTGTCTGAAAGGCGTGTGCGTGCGCTTCAGGTCAGAGTCCGGCTGCGCTATTATTTCTCTCATGCGCGCATGTTTCCGTTGCTTTCGTTGTCATGTGCTGTGCGTATATATTTAACTCTTCTGCTTCCGATGTTTAGTGAATGGTGGAAGCAGAACTCTGCGTTATCTTGTAATGTTATTTGGGAAAGTTTGCATGTTGAATTTGAAATATTCGATATTCACGATATTTTCAAATTTTACACCGTCGTCAAAATGATTGCAATAGTATCGCTAATATTCGATATATCGCCCAGCCCTAATTCGTTATCAAACATGCCGTTTTACTTTAACACATGCACATGCACTTCCTGTTGTCTGAACCTTTGCTGACCTCTTGGATTGGTGCTATTTGTGTGCTCCAGCTCCATTACAGGCTCTCCCACCGGCAGCTCCTGAATCAGCTGGCAGCCACCCTGCCGTAATTGTTTTCAAGCTGTGCTGCTGCACAAACAAACATATGGGAGCACGTATAGGACCGTGTCCCGGACACCCACATGGTGTTTCAGTCTTATTACAGTCTTTCTGGAGCCCAGGTGTTGTTCTGCACACCACGCCTCACCGCTGTTAAAAGCATTGCCCCCATGGCTCAGTGTGTCTGGCCAAAGTTATCAGCTCAGATGCCCGGGGTATGATGTTCATGTGTTTAATGCGCTGTAGTCCTAGGGATTGGTCACAATGCCTCACAATGGGTCACAATACACACACATGCATGTGTGTGTGTATTCAAATACATTATTATACACAGTACATTTTTATTTTGGATGCGATTAATTGTGATTAATTAGTTGCTTAGCACTAATATATATTTTGTTGTTATTGTTTTATACTTTCCCAATAATAATAATAATAATAATTAAAGCTGCAGGCAGTGATGAAAGGGCTCGGTGGACTCAGGAAAACAGCTGATAGTGGGCGACATGCATTAAAGCGTGTAAATATAGGATAAAAATAGCATTTGTCCGATTGACAACCGATGCTCATTAATCGATTATTAACCGTTAACTGATAAGATTATAAAGGCCTATTGAATGGACATCAAATAAAAATGCAATTGATGAGTGTGTGACCCGTTAAAATGACTTTTTTTCACGGGTTTATTTTACTGAGCAAACACATCAGATCAACAACAGAGCCTTCAACAAACTTCACACACCGGCAGCTTTTCTGACAACAGAGAAAAACTGAATAAAATCATATAAATAAAAAGCATAAAATAAATATGCCTACACTATTTTATTTTTATCAAATAATTACTGCGCTCGCCTTCGTCTGAGGAAGAGTTTACTCGATGCGCTCGCCGTTGTGCTGTTCTTTGAAACGACAGAGGGCAACTCTGAGTAATTGTTCAATAAACCATCAATACGTGGCAAAGTTTACTTTAGTAAACTTGACCAAAACCACACGACAAAAGGCATTAAGGATTCAGATGCCCTGGGAATACAGAGATAACGCCTCGATAGAGCGGCCAGCCTCGGGAAGTGCCTTTCATTTGCTTTCCACCAGTCTCGAGCTTGTACTACTGCTGTATTTTAATACTGCGTAGCATATTTCGCAAAAAACTTTGTCGCCCTTTCTGCGGAAATGGTCCCACATAGTAGGCTTCTTTCCCATTGCTTTATTTTGCCAAATATGTCTGCAGAGACGTGTGGTTGCAAGTGTCGATGCGCCCTGTGAGTTCACAAATACAGCATATTTTTCTTTAACCATACAGCAAAAAAAAAACAACCTTTAAACCGTTTAACTGATAGTATTAATCGGTCCAAATTCTTACTATGGGTTAAACGGTCAATATGAGCATCCCTAATTCTGATGTGCCACACTTCCTGCTGCCAGCAGGTGGCGCTGTGACTGACTGAATATTGGCGTGTAGATGTGTTCAGGTCAGGACTCTTATCAAACGTGAAGTTTGGAGCAGATCGGACAACATTGTATGCCGGAGTTACAACAACTTCCTGTTTCATGGGGTAACATCAGACTTTGTGAGGCCGCCACGGACACACCCTCCAGGGAAAACTCAAGATCTTCACAATATAACATCAGCAAGGCCTTTAGATTAGACTGACCAAATATGATGTTGATCTGATCACATCTCTAGGAGGAGTTCTTTAAAGTGAAACGTCTGGAAATGTGCAAAATTCTAAATATCTGACTTCCTGTTGGTTTTCAGATTATGCTCCCGGGGGCTGTTTTGTAGGTGTTGGGCTGTCACACGTGTCTACCGTATTTCCTGTACGTGAAACATAGCGCGAACAGCACTTTATCGAAATTTTGTAGGTGGCGCTAGAGAGCCATTTTCCAAGGCTCATTCTGAACCCGTACGTTGTCGGCTCTTCTGATGTGTGCAGAGCTCCATGAGTTTCCCAGCATGTTCAGACCCTCAAAAAGCCATTCATCTGGGAGAAGAAGAACAATAGCCTGGAGGATTACAGTAGAGTCCTCACACATCGGTGCTCGAGCCCTGATAATGTTACTTATATGTTAGGCTATTTATAAATTATAATAATAATAGTTATCATTATTATAGTTGTTGTTGGTGTTTGGGTAAAGTGTCTGTGTATTGACAAGCTCTTGCACATTTACACACTTTTTTTGGCTGTTGCACAACATCTCACACTTTTTTTCTGTGGTCAGTTTTTGTCATGTTACGAGTAGTCTTGAGACGGTCTTCCAGCGGCTACAACACCTTAACGTCGGGTAAACCCCAGACAATCCTAATTGTACAGGGCTTCCTCAACAGGCTGCCCATGAATAGTGATTGTGAAATCATGTATTTTTGCACATCCCTGTTGAGAGGAATGGCTTCATGTGTGCGGTGGCGACCTGATGTGGTGGCGTTTCCCTTCTAGAGAAGTGTTTGTTCTCTGCAGTCTTTCTTATGAAATTCAATGGCAATGCATTTGTTTAGATAAAGGTATTCTGCCTGTTCTGTGGGGTTTATCACCCCCTAGCCTCTTGACATTTTAAGCGACCCTTCTTTCATTCCAGGGTTTGGTTGGTGTGTTCTCTCACAGTGCATGCTGGGTAACATCCTCTCATGTCTGTCGTTGCTGACGCTGCGCTTCGACCTGGAGAATCGTTTGGAGTGAAAGATGAGTGGAAGATGATGGACATGCTGAACTGGTGTTAAATGAGTTTCTGCAAAGGTTATGTAACAGGACTGTGGGGACAGATGTGATGCTCACACTAGACGACACACACTGGGGTCTTTATATATTTCGCTGAAGACCACAGTGATTAGCTTCCTGTGCGAGTGTTAAATGTTTTGCCTTCTCTAGGGTCTCTGTAGATGTTTTGCTATTACTTTTAAAGGAATGTTCCTGGTTAAATACAACTGAAGCTCCAATGATAACACTTTTATTGTAATGATTTTGAAACCACAGAAGATCATTTTACCATCCATATAGAAAAGTAGCATGAGCATGATTTAGCCCAGACACACACACACACACACACACACACACTATACGTTGGTGTTGTTCACTCATGACCGTGAACAAACACACACACCTGCAGAGCTCCGGGAACACACACAGCATCCACTGTTCCCTTAACGCTATTTGGGAAGCTGAACAAGCTGATCTTTCCCTCACACACACACTTCTTTAGTGACATTGATGATCTCGTGTCTAAAAACACAACGCCAGCTCCGCAGTAACCTCAACCAAGCTCTGAGTGTGTGTGTGTGTGTGTGTGGACTGGTAATCCCCTACGGTATGGGGACAAAATGTCTCCACAAAGATGGCAATATCCAAATTTTTGTCCTTGTGGGGACATTTTTTGGTCCCCATGAGGAAAACATCTTATAAATCACACTAAGTGATGATTTTTGAAAAAGTAAAAATGCAGCATGTCTCCTGTGATGGGTAGGTTTAGGGGCAGGGGCAGTGTGTGTGTGTGTGTGTGTGTGTGTGTGTGTGTGTGTGTGTGTGTGTGTGTGTGTGTGTGTGTGTGTGTGTGTGTGTGTGTGTGTGTGTGTGTGTGTGTGTGTGTGTGTGTGTGTGTGTGTGTGTGTGTGTGTGTGTGTGTGTGTGTGTGTGTGTGTGTGTGAGATGGGTAGGTTTAGGGGCAGGGGCAGTGTAGGGGATAGAAAATACGGTTTGTACAGTATAAAATGCACTACGCCTATGGAATGTCCCCACAAAACATGGAAACACAACGTGTGTGTGTGTGTGTGAGTGTGAGTGTGAGTGTGAGTGTGAGTGTGAGTGTGAGTGTGTGTGTGTGTGTGTGTTCACCCGGGTAAAATGCCTATATAAGGAGTTTCGCCCTTTATGATGTCATACAGGGCCACACTCGGAGAACTTTCTGAAGCTTGTGTGAATCCTGAAGGAGTGTGTTTGCCACAGAAATACTCCGTCACACGTCTCGCGTTTTGAAATGTTGTCCATGTTTATCATGAGGATCAACTCTTGAACAGTGGGAATAAGGCAGAATGCAGGAAATAGCATTAAACCCCCCCCATTAAATATTTCTACTCTTTCAACTCGAGATATTATTTTTGATCTTGGCTTTCAGTATTTAAAGACTGCAAATTAATGGTTTTCAATGAAGAAGAAAAAAAGTGAGAAGGGGTGAATTAAAATAAGAAATATCTTGATTTTTAGCTGTTTTAGCTTCATTTAATGCTTGTTTTTCTTATTTTAAATAAATAAGTATGCTACGACCTGTGGCCTCCTGGTTATAAACCACTTATTAGCCACCATTTAAGATCCAATAATGTTTATATGCTGATATTTATGTATTTAGAAGTTCATTTCTGTAAGTGATTTGTCCAATGCTGCTGATAGAGCTTACGTTCAGAGTTCCCATACACATGGAAATACCAGGAGAGCTTTTGAATGTATGCATTCCCATTTCCCAGGCCTGGAAAATTCATAGAAATTAGTTTAGATTACGAACGCTCAGGAAGCAGAATTCAGATCTCAGGCTTTTTTTTCTGTATATTCAGTTCTGTATAATTTATCTAAATCTATTACTTCCTAAAATAGAAATGGGAATCTTCCCCAACCTTTATTAAATGAATGTAGATATACGTGTTCAAAACATGAATGGAAATGTATTGATGTATTTTGCGTTCACCCAGAATAACTGTTCATTCTAAAGCATTAAAATAATATTTCTGCTAAAGTTAAATACATGTATATGCAATCCGTAGCTTTCCATATGCAATCAAGGCTATTTCAGTGAGATGTAAATGAGTTCTCCGCTCTGAAAGCACTATTGAGTTCTTTCCAAAGGCCAGGATAAAGGCTTTTGAGAAGCTGTTCCATCTGCTGGTGTGGAGAAATCTGGGATCCTCAGTGTTCCCTGGCCTTTCCTCTCTCCGGAGAGAAGCCGGGATTTGCTCATAGCCCTCGGCGTGAAACTGTATGGGATGCAGTTAAAAACCCAAATAATAAATCTCCTCTGTTGACAGGCTGGCACAGATGACTCGTTTAATAATGATTTATTATAATAAATAATGATGCACATTAAATGTAGACAGGTGGTGCAGAACTCACACATTTGTAATGTAAATGTTGGTGTTATTGAACGGGGTTATTTTTGACTCCCTCGTGCCTGTGGCGTCTCAATATCCGTAGATAATTCTGGAAGATATTGTGTTCCATCAGATGGAGTTGTCAACAGCTTCCCAACAGCTTCACACGTCTCTTAATGGCATATGAGATCTCTGGAGAAGCCACTTTATCTGAGCCGCTCATATGTTACGTGCTGGCCCTGGTCTCAGACAGACCGGCTTTAGATTGGACCGGCTCCCTCCGCTCCCACACGCTTCTCCTGCGTCTCTCCTCAGCCGCCAGTCTTATCCAAACACCCATTAAAGCGTGTCTGTTTACACAGTTGCATGCTTGTTTGCAGAGCAGTAAATAGAAGAACAGTTTGTTTCGTTGTCAATGTTGAGCTTGATCTCTGCTGAGCGCTTTTGTTCATACCTGGGGCGGGCTGGTATAATTAACGGGATAATTCACCCAAAAATCACATTTCTGTCTTCATTAAATCACCGAATGTCGCTCCTCTCTGCTATGACCAGCTGACTCTAATCGTGTCTCTAAAAAAACGTTAAGTTCTGCCTGAATCAGAGAATTATTTATTAATCTACATTTTATCATGCAAAGGTTTGTGGTCTGTAATTTTAATGCTCCTCTCACCACGGCTGCATTTATTCCTCAAAAATACAGTGAAAACTGTAATATTGTGCTAGATTACTACAATTGATTCCTGTGATCAGCTGATATCCTTCAGATATCATTTTAATATAATGAATTGATGCTCAGGTTTCCTATTAGTATCAATGTTAATATTTTAATAATCTTAAATATCAAAAAAATCCTAATCTTAATTTTTTTTGTGGAAACTGATGCATTTCATGATTTTTAAATAAAAAGTCTAAAGGTTAAGCATTTATTTGATTTGAAACTGTTTGTCTTTACCAGGGATTCATGATATATCGCTACCGGTTCAGTTTTAATGTTATCGGCCGTTAAATATATCAAAACCGATAAATAATCGCTTTAGCTGAGACCCTTAAGCCATGGTGAGTTTGAGTTTCTTGAAATATGATTAGAATCATTTCAAAATGCAGTTCAGAGCAACATGTATCTGTCATATCGGCTACATAAGATTATAATCAGAGCATGCTTTTAATGGCGAGGCTTTTGTGTTTGACTCTCAAAAATATGAAACATAAAGAGTTTTCATATGTGACCACAAATCCAGTCCTTTAGATGATCTAAAGCTGAGTAAATCATCTCTCCATTGATGTATGGTTTGTTAGGATAGGACAATATTTGAAAATCTGGAATCTGAGGGCAAAAATCTAAATATTGAGAAAATCTCCTTTAAAGTTGTCCAAATGAAGTCCTTAGCAATGCATATTACTACTAATAATACATTTCTGATATGGACATTTACACAATATCCATATGGAACATGATATCCTAGTGATATCCAGCTTCCATGGCAGAATCTGTATTGAGATATATAGATCTTTAGCCAAGCTAACACAGCTCGAGTCACACTTGGCTTTTTCCAGTTGGCTCTTTTTAAATTTTTCTCCTGATCTTTCCTCATTCAAAGAGCCCTTGTGTGTTTTCATCCCAGCATTGCTTTCGGGCGACCGCTCGTGTGGAAAAGACGAGCGCGCTCAATATCCAGCGGGGATGCAGCGGTCACACCCGTCCTCCTGAGACACATTGCGTCATTTTCTTCTGCGTCTGCTGTTCCTTTAGTCATGCGGCCTGGGAAAAACTGAAGTGCGCCACAGTCGCCTGATCTAGAGTGACATCAGGGCGGGCTGACCTCTGACCTCTGACCTCTTCAATCCTGACCTGTCTCGCTCTGGTCAACCGGACAGCAGAACTGTCAGCCAGAACTGATTGATGAAGCTTAGCGAAGGTCTAAATGATCCACTAATAGACCAGGAGGCTTTGGGTCAGTAATGTTCTCTGACAAGCGTTTCCACTCGTTGGGATGTGAGATGTGACCATTCCCAAAATGCACTGTCTAATCCCTCAGTTCTTGCTTTCATGAAGCGCATGTTTGCCCCTAACAGGGTTGGTCTGTTCGCTCCGAGAGAGAGATGCAAAGAATTACGAGCTTCCTGGTGTCATTTTTCCCCCGACTGAGACGGACCGCTTCAAAAAGAGCAGGATCGCGGGAGCACACGAGCGGCTTTGGAAACTAGTGTAACGCTGCCCTCTACAGGCACAACCCTTTACACACGTGACCCTGGCCCACAAAACCTGTCCAAAGGTCAATATTTCTATCGTTAGTATTTGGTCAAGATACGACTATTTGAAAATCTGGAATCTGAGGGTGCAAAAAAATCTAAATATTGAGAAAATCTCCTTTAAAGTTGTCCAAATGAAGTCCTTAGCAATGCATATTACTACTAATAATACATTTCTGATATATTTACGGTAGGACATTTATAGGGGTAAAGCTGTACAGTCACAGCATGAAAGAATATTTACACCTATAACATTTTATACCGGTAACATTTAAACAACATCTTACAATTGTGAGGTGGAAAAGACAGAATGTTGAGTTTATATCTTGCAATTCTGACATTTCTTGGAAATGCAAGGAAATAATGGAGAGAGATACGGTTGAAACGAGCTCTTTATTGTTTATGACGTGGCTTCCATCGAGTGCTACTGCAGAACTGACGTTTAGTTTGACAGAACCTCAAACACTCAGTATATCTGGACCGTTCTCTGGTCTGATCGTGCATGGTATAGCAGGAATCTCTAAAACAGCTGATTATGGAACTTTCCCATTGGGTGGCACTGTTTGTCCAAACAATGGACGACCGTTTTGAAGACTGTTATTTCTTAAAGCGAGTTTGTTTGGCGCTGCTAGTGATGCAGAAATCGCTCTCAGTGGCGTTTAATGAGTCCAGCGTGACTGGTTTCTCATGAACCGCATCATTGTCTGAGTCTATTTTTGTGAGGTGAACTGGTGATGAAATAAAGAGCGTGTGCCTCTCTAAGGGCCCGTGTCTGTTTCTGCATTATACAGCCGCATTAAAAGACTCACTCATTCCTGAAGTTTTAGTAAGATGAAGAGGGCCTGTCCCGTTCTGAGGTGTCTCTTCTGTCCCCTGTGCACAGATGTGAAGGGCCCGGCCAGCCACCACTTCTCCTGCGGACAGTCGCCCTTCACGGAGCCCTGCGTTTGGGAGAGGAAGTACTGCATCCTGACCGATAGCCAGCTCATCCTGCTCAACAAGGAGGAAGAGGTGAGAGCGCTCCTTCCCTAAACTTTATCCCCTCATTCTTCTCTCTTCCTCTCCCTCGGAAGGATGGTTAAAGGAAGACACGCAGATGATGCTTGTGCTTTTGTTGTACGTTTCCCCTTTTGAGGGTTAAATGTGTCTCTTACGGATGTCATTTATTGACCTGGATTGAATTAGTTTTCCAAACATGATATACAGTATTGTTCAAAATAATAGCAGTACAATGTGACTAACCAGAATAATCAAGGTTTTTAGTATATTTTTATTTTAATACCCCAATTGCACAGCCTTAAGAGCGTGCATATCATGAATGCTGGGTCTCGTTTGTTTTCTGAGAATCTACTGAACCTACTGGTAACTTGTTTGCCACGTAGCAATACAAAATATACTAAAAACCTTGATTATTCTGGTTAGTCACATTGTACTGCTATTATTTTGAACAATACTGTACATGACCCATCAGCAGTGCTGCGTCTCACGGGTATATCTGGGGCAATAGCCAACAATACATTGGGTCAAAATTATACATTTTTCTTTGATGCCAAAAATCATCAGGATATTAAGATCATGTTCATGAGGATATTTTGTAAATGTCCATATCAGAAATGTATTATTAGTAGTAATATGCATTGCTAAGGACTTCATTTGGACAACTTTAAAGGAGATTTCCTCAATATTTAGATGTTTTTGCACCCTCAGATTCCTGATTTTCACTTTAAGTATTGGAATGGTTTCTGATTGACAGATTGCTTTGAGATTCATTTAAAAGGTTAGTTAATTAGTAGCAATGTTAGGGAAAAGGACTGTCTAACCTCCTGTTAGAATGTGCACCCCTGTGACCTGCACACACTGACCTCTGACCTCTGACCTGTTCCCAGATGCCGTCTGAGGCCCATGAAAGCCCCACAGCATCCTCATCGAAGGGCCGCAGCCTGAGAAGGACCGTCAGTGTGCCCTCGGAAGGGCCGTTCCCAGAGTATCCACCAGAGGGAGCCTCCATGTTAGGTAAGATCCGTGCACTCTTTCAGGCAGAACATCCATAAATCATCAGATAATGTCTTTAATTGTTCATTTCACCCATTTCTACATTTATATTACCATCATCAGTCCTAAGGGTCAGTGTTGTGAAATTGAGCTGTCCAGATGATCTAAAGCTGAGTAAATCATCTCTCCATTGATGTATGGTTTGTTAGGATAGGACAATATTTGAAAATCTGGAATCTGAGGGTGCAAAAACATCTAAATATTGAGGAAATCTCCTTTAAAGTTGTCCAAATGAAGTCCTTAGCAATGCATATTACTACTAATAATACATTTCTGATATGGACATTTACAAAATATCTTCATGAACATGATCTTAATATCCTAATGATTTTTGGCATCAGAAAAATGTATAATTTTGACCCAATGTATTGTTGGCTATTGCCCCAGATATACCCGTGAGACGCAGCACTGCTGATGGGCACGTGTGTGGTTACATTTTTAAGTGTAGTTTTTAGCAAATAATAACTCAAAATTGTTTAAAATAAATTAATACAAGAATATAGAATTTTAAAAACAGCTTTGTATGAAAATCAGCTCTCAAGCTATTAATAATCAATCAATATTGTGATTATTCACTTTTATTTTCTGAGGAATATAGTGTAGAATTTTAATATCAAATATTTATCAGTTATTGGATGTAAGATTAGGATAATTATCAGCTATTTATTATTCTGCATGTATTTTATTTCTAGTGGCCTCTTTTTAAATATACTTTTATGCAGTAATCATAAGCCGTGTGTAAACGCTGATTCCAGGAGCAGGACCTCTAGCTGCTTTACTTCTGTCTGTAGGGCTTTAAATGAAGCCATTTGATCACCGCTTCAAGATGTTGTGCAGCAGACAGAGCACGAGCTGAATCATGAGGCACATCAGGTGTGTTTCAGAGCACGAGCTGAATCATGAGGCACATCAGGTGTGTTTCAGAGCACGAGCTGAATCATGAAGGCACATCAGGTGTGTTTCAGAGCACGAGCTGAATCATGAAGGCACATCAGGTGTGTTTCAGAGCACGAGCTGAATCATGAGGCACATCAGGTGTGTTTCAGAGCACGAGCTGAATCATGAAGGCACATCAGGTGTGTTTCAGAGCACGAGCTGAATCATGAAGGCACATCAGGTGTGTTTCAGAGCACGGAGGATCAGGACCGCAGCAGAGGCATCCCATCGGGGGCGGAAATATGCATGCGGAAAACTGCGGAATATTTCACAGAAACAAAGATCAGTTGTATGACTCAAATGCATGATTCCACACACACACACACACACACACTGCCCTCATTGTGACTAGACTCTCATGTTGATCCAAACCTGAAGGACTTTCTTCAGTGAAACACAATGGCAGGGTTCCCACTCGTCCTGGAAATTTATACAAAGAGTTCATCACTGGCCCAAAACAATATGCACTGGTTGAGTTATGAGACGTGAGAGGAGTTGATATTGAACAATGTGTCATAATGTCTGATTATGAGCTCATATTAATCACTGGTTCTATAGTTAAGTCATGGCAATAAACTACGGAAGCTGTTTCTGCCACTGAATACAAATAAAAAGGTAATTTATCGCACAATTCTAAAAAAAAATGTCTCAGAATTGCGAGTTTACATAATTGTGATGTGTTATAAAGTAAAAATGGTGAATTCTGTCTATTTTCTCTCAGTTGCAGGTTTATATCGCACAATTTTGACTTTATAACTCGCAAATGCAAGAAAAAAAAAGAGAATGGTGAGATGAAAAGGTCTTGATTATCTTCTGTATGTGTTATTCTGTGGCGTAGCACGCTTCCATAGTCAATATATGAGCTCATGTTAAAACTGAGTTTATAGTTAATGGCAATAAACTGTGCGCCGTTCACAGACTCGGAGAGGGATATCTGCCGTGATCCTTGTCTTTTATTCCCGCCGTAGTGAAATTGAAACAGTCCTAGAAAATGATCCCTGGAGAAGAGTGAATGTGTCAACTGCTTTTGTTCATACGATATAAAGCAGCCGGGTCCAGATCAACACTGGACCCCATTGACTTTCAGTGTACAAAAAACAATGAGATGTCAGTGTGTCCCACAGGAGACTTCCGGAAGAGGATGGGAACATCTATCCCTGTTAATGAGAACAGACCTGTTCTGAACGCAGATTGATTAGGGGGAATTTATAGTGTTATGATTCACTTTTAATTTCCGTCTTATTCATCCCTCCGTATCCGCAGTTTTTCTCATAGCATGTGTTTGGATGGAGCTGATCCCGTGACCTCTGTGGGCCGGGCGTGCTTGTGCGAGGAGGAGTGAAGAGGAATGAAATTCCATGGGACAAAACTCAGTGTGGTCTTTGTGTTGGTTCTCTCTCTGTGGACGGTGTTGCTGGGAGGAGGGATGGAGGGGGTGCGGACACTGACCCAGCGGGCCGGTTGCTAAAGGCAGCGGTCAGAGAAATGCACAAATCTCTGTGACTAAGAGAGGCATTCATCCCCCAGACCCTCCTAAGCCTCAGATGCGGAGGGTTATTTATATGTTAATGTTCTGTCTCACAATGAGGATTTCTGTGGCCATTCAGAACCGGTTGAGTCTCGAGAGGCGGAGTCACAGCATCATATGCGGTTCTGATCGGTGGAGAGATGTAGCTCTGACTGAAGCTGCAGGTGTCAAGACAATGAGACTCCTCACTTAGCAAACAGAGATATTTATAAACTATGGTTTTCATTTGACACACACACTTGAATACTTTTATTTGGATCTGACATGGCACAAGATAACAAGATCCAAATACTCTGGGAAGAGTCAATGACAAGGTGACAGGTCTACAGTTCACAGCTCACACTTTTACAAGGCCTTCCGTTTATAATACTTTACACACACACACACACACACACACACACGTTATTAAACCTGATTTAACCTCATCCCAAACTTTGAGTTTCTTCTGCAGAACACAAAAGAACTCCAGAACAACATTTACACTCACATTGTCGAGACTGAAACAAATGACAGACTTGTAATAATAACATTAACATGTCCTGCTGACCCTCTGTGGTGAAAGTCATGAAGCATTTAATACAGACTAAAATAGAATAATGCATATTTATTTTGGTAGATGAAATGCACGACCTAATATGTCCCATTGATTTTGCTATTAATACATGTCGCGCTTTACAGATCTACTAATATTGTTCCTAAGCAACATGTTTTAGTATTTCATTGAAAGAAATAAAAAGGATGAAAGTAGTTCAGTGAGCGGTGTCATGGGGCATGCCGTCCTGGAAAATCACAGTTCAGGTGTTGGGCGAGCCGGATCAAAAGAGCTTCCTCCCGCATCAGGGCCAGAAACAGGGCTCTTCTGATAGCCCATGGCTTTGTTTGGCTCTTTGGGGAAAGGATGGACGTTCTAAGGCATGTGTCCGAGTGATAGGGATATTAGGATCTGCTCTTTAAGATTAAAGTCAGTGGGATTTTTGTTCAATGAACTGCGAGCGTTATTCTCTTATTTCTTATTTTCTCGTTAGTCATTATTTCTAAAAATCAGAATGTTTCTGCATATTCTAGAGTAGAGTAAAACAACACAATTGCAAAGTTTGAAGTTTTTGCACTTGTGTTTTTGCTCTGAAGTTTCTTCGGTCTGTGTTAAATATCATTTGAAGTAGTTTATCTTTGATTTACTGAATCGGTAATATTAAAAAGTATGCATTTCTGCAGCATTCTGATTCTGCAAATTGTCTCATATTTTACACATATTTGCAACTGGAAGGGAAACTACGGATCAAATACCTGCAGATTGCAACGTTTGATCTAAAACAGCAATGATGCCAGTCGGCAGTGGCCATATTGTGTGACTTTGTCATGCTGGGAGATTCAAATTGCAAATATTCCCCTGCCAGACTTGTTGCTATGATACATTTCACAGTGTGAGCTGCTGTTATCTGTAGCTTCAACACATGAAAAATAGGCATTATTCAATTGATTTGAACAGCAGGTCTCCGAGGGTTAACTACACTCTAAAAACGCTGGGTTAAAAACAACCAGAGTTGGGTTGAAAATGGACAAACCCAGCAATTAGGTTATTTAAACCCAGTGAATGGGTTGTTTTAGCCCAGAGATTGGGTTGTTTTAGCCCAGAGATTGGGTTGTTTTAACCCAGTGATTGGGTTGTTTCAGCCCAGAGATTGGGTTGTTTTAGCCCAGCGATTAGGTTGTTTTAGCCCAAGGAATGGGTTGTTTTAGCCCAGGAATGGGTTGTTTTAGCCCAGAGATTGGGTTGTTTTAGCCCAGAGATTGGGTTGTTTTAGCCCAGAGATTGGGTTGTTTTAGCCCAGAGATTGGGTTGTTTTAGCCCAGCGATTAGGTTGTTTTAAGCCAGTGATTGGGTTGTTTTAGCCCAGAGATTGGGTTGTTTTAGCCCAGTGAATGGGTAGTTTTAAGCCAGTGATTGGGTTGTTTTAGCCCAGAGATTGGGTTGTTTTAGCCCAGAGATTGGGTTGTTTTAGCCCAGAGATTGGGTTGTTCTAACCCAGAGATTTGGTGTGTGTGTGTGTGTGTGTGTGTGTGTGTGTGTGTGTGTGTGTGTGTGTGTGTGTGTGTGTGTGTGTGTGAGAGAGAGAGAGAGAGCGGAGTGTGTGTGTGTGTGTGTGTGTGTGTGTGTGTGTGTGTGTGTGAGCGGCGGAGTGGACTGGTAATCCCTACGGTATGGGGACAAAATGTCCCCACAAAGATGGCAATATCCAAATTTTTGTCCTTGTGGGGACATTTTTGGTCCCCATGAGAAAACATCTTATAAATCACACTAAGTGATTTTTTTGAAAAAGTAAAAATGCAGCATGTCTCCTGTGATGGGTAGGTTTAGGGGCAGGGGCAGTGTAGGGGATAGAAAATACGGTTTGTACAGTATAAAATGCATTACGCCTATGGAATGTCCCCATAAAACATGGAAACACAACATGTGTGTGTGTGTGTGTGTGTGTGTGTGTGTGTGTGTGTGTGTGTGTGTGTGTGTGTGTGTGTGTGTGTGTGAGCGGCGGAGTGTGTGTGTGTGTGTGTGTGAGCGGCGGAGTGTGTGTGTGTGTGTGTGTGTGTGTGTGTGTGTGTGGCTCAGGCGGTACTGCATTCCTCGCTGTGTGGACTCAGTGAAGGCTGTGAGAGATCCACTCACTAACACCGGCTCTTCTGCTCTCTCTCTCTGGGACGGGTTCGGTTTGTTTCCGGAGGGATGTGACTATAACCGAATGCGGGATCGATACCAACCATGGATTTTATAGGTATGTTTTCTGAAGCGGCTGTAAGAGTTTGAATCTTTCGCTCTTCTACTAAGAGTATTAGTATCTCTGAGTTCCAGCACCTCGTTGGCATTAATCTCTCCTCCCGTGTTGTTATTCCCACACTAATCCCAGCCTGTGAGGGCGCATTCAACAGCTGTCTGAAGTTCTGGTTACGATTCGCAACCATAGACTGGCATTATGCGGTTCTTTTTGATTTTATGATGTGGAGGTTTCATGAACGGCCGTTTCTGACAGAACATCGTATTAAAATAGCCTACTCTGGATCTAGTGTTTGAAACATACAGCGGGACTGTTCTAGTCCGATTCGGAGATGAATGATTCGTATGAGTCGGTTCTTTTGGAGTGAATCACTAACACACCGGCCAACTGAAGTCGCCCGACTCCCGAGCAAAGCTCTATTGAGTCGGTTCGCAATATGATTCACTAACTGAATCATTCATGAATCGCGTTATTATTAGTTATTTGTCGGCGTTGTTACAGCCTTATGTTGTTTTTACTTTAATCAGTTGTTTTTATATCAGTTGTGTTTAATGAAATATTAAGTACCAAGGAAGCAGAATCAGAAATGTTAAATTCCTCACGTTTCTCATCAGTCTGGTTTTAAAATATCCTGTTTAATTAAAGCCTAATTTAGATTAGCAATGGCTCGTTGTCATCAAGCATCTCTTCTTCCTCTCCTTCATTACCGGTCACCCCTCATGGCGTCCACTGCTGTTATTTATTAATCTGCCCTTTTAATGTCATCGTTCCTTTTATGCTCCTGTATTAAAAGCCAGTGGGATGCTTCCTTGAAATTAATCATAGCACCATGCATTTGAACCATATTAATCTATCTTTAAACATTTATTTATTGCATTTTATTATGTATTATGTATGGGATGGATCAGATTTAGAGTAAGCCGTGCAGAGATTGCTTTCTGGGAAATGCCACCAATAATAGAGTAAAGAGACCAATAGTTTGCATGTCGAAATGAGAACACACGAGTGCCATGACGGGAATCTGAGGGTGCAAAAACATCTAAATACTGAGGAAATCTCCTTTAAAGTTGTCCAAATGAAGTCCTTAGCAATGCATATTACTACTAATAATACATTTCTGATATAGATATTTACAAAATATCTTCATGAGCATGATCTTAATATCCTAATGATTTTTGGCATCAAAGAAAAATGTATAATTTTGACCCAATGTATTGTTGGCTATTGCCCCAGATATACCCGTGAGACGCAGCACTGCTGATGGGCTCCTGAAACTTGCTTTAACAGCTTGAATAGCATCATCTAAACATGGCTGTCATTGTGTATGTAGGCCTAAGTTAAAAGGAAGTGTGTACGTATGACGTCTTCTTTAAACCTCACCACTCTTTTAATACCTGATATTAAACTTGAAATACCTGTCTGAGGGTTTCCGCCATTTTTGGCCAAACCTGTTTGACCTTTAGATTCTCAGGTGTCATACAGTAAAACAATGCAATGTGAGTCTTCCCAGAGTGTGCCACACCTGTCTGTGTAAGAGCGGAGCGGCCGTCTGCCCGTGTCTACATTCCACACGTCTGCAATCACATAGAAACCGAGCGAACCGTCAATAAATAATGAAAGAAGTCTTGTCATGACTGTGCTTCTGTTTGCACTGGTTTGGTTGGACACACAAGGTGCGTTAACCTGAGCTGAAATGGCAAGGCGTTCTGTAGCGCCATCATTCGCAAGACATACCTCATGCTCTTGAATATCTGACTGAAAAGAATAAAATCTACTGGGATAACCAGCCGATGGATCACAAGCGGAGTAAATCCTGTCCGGGCACAAACCCCCTCTGAGTTCCGCAGTGGCTTTCCTTCAGGATTTTCCCACCGCTCACTGAGCATGCAGAGAAATGCTGCCGTTGCGTGTGTAGGAGCTTTGCTCCACTGCTGTTCCACTAAATATGAATAATTAATGCCTGGCCTGCACATTTCATATCAGGTATCATCATCATCTTCACTGTGATGGTGTGGAGAGGCCTGACATGCTGTCATACAGGCGTGCAGACACGTTTGAGAGGGTTTCTCCTCCTGTAAGGTCCTGTGGTCCGGTTGGGATAAGGGCAGGGCTCAACAGGAGGGCAGTGAGTCAGGTTTGGGCCGGTGTTATTTGTGTTATGATCCTTTACATGCCTTAAGCAAAACTGTTCAGGGTTGTCACTCTTTTAAATGGATTAACATTAAACATTCTTACCAATGTTACTAAGATTATAACGAGTCCTAGAGTTTTAACAAATCCTAATTTTACATTGTTGGTAAATCTATCACTCTCTTGAAGATTACTGTATCATTTTTAGCAATTGTTGCACGTTTTTGTGGTTTTATTGTTTTTAAAAGTAAATTCTGCTCACCAAGGCTGCATTTATTAGATTTAAAAATCCACAACAAACTGTAATAACGTTTTTTTATTTTTTTTTATTAAATAAATTCAGTCTTGGTGAGCAGAAGAGACTTGTTTTTTAAAACTTTTACTTACCGATCCCAAACTTTTGAATGTTTATGATGGATGGATGCACTTTTATGATGGATAGATGTACTTTTATGATGGATGGATGTACTTTTATGATGGATAGATGCACTTTTATGATGGACAGATGCACTTTTATGATGGACAGATGCACTTTTATGATGGATAGATGCAATTTTATGATGGACAGATGTACTTTTATGATGGATAGATGCACTTTTATGATGGACAGATGCACTTTTATGATGGATAGATGCAATTTTATGATGGACAGATGTACTTTTATGATGGATAGATGCACTTTTATGATGGATAGATGCACTTTTATGATGGATAGATGCACTTTTATGATGGATAGATGCACTTTTATGATGGATGGATGCACTTTTATGATGGATAGATGCACTTTTATGATGGATAGATGCACTTTTATGATGAATAGATGCAATTTTATGATGGACAGATGTACTTTTATGATGGATAGATGCACTTTTATGATGGATAGATGCAATTTTATGATGGACAGATGCACTTTTATGATGGATAGATGCACTTTTATGATGGATAGATGCACTTTTATGATGAATGGATGCACTTTTATGATGGATGGATGCACTTTTATGATGGATGGATGCACTTTTATGATGAATAGATGCACTTTTATAATTGATAGATGCACTTTTATGATGGATGGATGCACTTTTATGATGAATAGATGCACTTTTATAATTGATAGATGCACTTTTATGATGGATGGATGCACTTTTATGATGGATGGATAGATGCACTTTTATGATGGATGGATGCACTTTTATGATGGATGGATGGATGCACTTTTATGATGGATGGATGCACTTTTATGATAGATAGATAGATGCACTTTTATGATGATAGATGCACTTTTATGATGGATGGATGCACTTTTATGATGGATGGATGGATGCACTTTTATGATGGATGGATGGATGCACTTTTATGATGGATGGATGGATGCACTTTTATGATGGATGCATGGATGCACTTTTATGATGGATGGATGGATGCACTTTTATGATGGATAGATGCACTTTTATGATGGATGGATGGATGGATGCACTTTTATGATGGATGGATGCACTTTTATGATGGATGGATGCACTTTTATGATGGATAGATGCACTTTTATGATGGATGGATGCACTTTTATGATGGATGGATGCACTTTTATGATGGATAGATGCACTTTTATGATGGATAGATGCACTTTTATGATGCATGGATGCACTTTTATGATGGATAGATGAACTCTTATGATGTGTGCGTGTGTGCGTGTGCGTGTGTGTGCGTGTGTGTGTGTGTGTGTGTGTGTGTGTGTGTGTGTGTGATGAGACCTAACCACCCTAGCATTATGGCTTAGAGTCCTGCACACACCAGCTCCACACAGAAAATGTAGAAAGTCGTTTCCCAGTGAACTGTCTCTCCTGCGATGCATCCGTATATCAACACATTTAATGATGGTCTTCTCATCCATGCAGAGAATGATGGGTAATGCTAGTGCAGTTATGCTTAATGTTGCAGGGAGTTTAGCTCTAGAAAAAACAATGTGGCAAAATCATTCTTTTTTTTTATCAGCTAAATCCGTATTGATTCATTTACACCCTCCAAATGCCATTTTACCACCGATTGATTGCCTCAGAGGGCAATAAAAGGCAATCCAGTGGTGTTGCGCTAACTAGGGACCGCCACCCCCCCGCTCCCATCACCAGCACCAGAGCAGCGCATCACTTCTCATTACAGCCGGGTCCGTGTTCCAGGTCCTGCTGTGCTCACTTTAACCCCTCTGTTATCTCCTGTGCCGTATCGATCCCAGGATGGGCTGGGCCAAATCAATGCAGTAAGTGGATTCTCCGGGGCAGTCTCAGCCTGGAGGGTGGGAGGACCGGAGGGAAGGAGAGATGCTGTGCTGGGACGCGCTGACCTTGGGCTGCACATAGAGAGGAGATGGAAGGGCCGAGAGCTACGGGAGTAATTCTCTCTGTGATGTAAGAGCTGTGATCTAATGGGAACTAAACCAACGTGTGGTCACTGAGAACAGCTGGTCTGTCCACGCGGCCTGTGCTTTCTTTAGGCTGACGCAGTGAACAAAGGGGGTCATTATCATCCCTTTATTTACACTGTTCAAAAGTTAAAAAAATGATTACTCTTATTCAACAAGGATGCACATTGTCTAAAAGACAATGTTATGAAAGACTTCTGTTTCTAATCAACGCTGTTCATTTGAGCTTTCTGTTCATCAAAGCATCATGGGAAAATTATTAAGCAGCTCTGTTTTCAACACTGATAATAATCACAAACGCTTTTATAATTCAGCATATTAGAATGATTTGTGGACCGAATCGCAGGATCCACTCATGAAAGTGTGATTTACTGTATAATGTCATGAATTGGTCACGTTCTGTATGAATAAATCATCAGTCGGTCCGAACACTTAAAGGGCCAGTTCCCCCATTAATGAGAATCCTGGGATCATTTCCCTAATGTCGCTCAAACCCGTCAGACTTTCCTTCCTCATATAAAGCCATCGAGTCTCTTGGCATAATCCGCTCGATCCGTACGGATCAGTTTCAGGATCTCTTTATGAGCTTTCTGAAGCGCCAGTGGAAGTTGCTTAGCCTGTCAATGGAGGACCGAAATCTTTCCATTTCATGACAAATATCTCCATTAGTGTTCAAACACAGAATGAATCTCGCAACAACACGTGCATCACAAATGATTTACACATTAACACAATTAAAGCCTTTTCTATTTACATCATTACATTTGTTGGTTGATGGTGATTTTATGGCAGTCTACGGCTCCATTTATGTTTGGGAATCTGCTGTCACAGCCGTCTTTATAGGGTTAGACACCAATTACACATCATGTTTAAAATTACACAATATATATATACATGTAGTGTTTTATAATGAAAGGAAATGCAGGACATAAGTAGATGTGTTAATGCATACTGTGACACTCTTAAACTAGCACTAGATCCTCTGCGTAAGCATGCTCAGAGGTGTGCTTTTTTAAAATAAATAAAACATGATCATAAAACAACTATGATTTTAATTGCACAATTAAGTCAAGTCACCCATTTATACACAGTGTTGGGGTAACTCACTACAAGTAACTTGAGTTATGTAATCAGATTACTTTTTCAAGTAATGCATTACTTTTCAAAATTTTTACAACAAAATTACTTTTCAAATAAGTTTACGCAAGTTACTTTGTTTTCCCATTTATTGACTGCCAGCTCTCCTGTCCCGATGTTAAGACAAAGCGTAAGTGTGTGAACATGAGGGTTAGTGTCGCTCTAGACTACATGAGCGAGCATTTACTCCAAAAAAACATTCAGTATTCCTCAGAATTAATCAAATCTGTGAAATGCAAAATCCGAATACAAATGCAAACCTCCAATAATTAGATATGTTAAATAAATCTAATATTTGTATACATTCAATCTCACTGTATTGACCAATGTACGTGCTGCTGATTCAGTTAAACAATACGCAAAAATGACTTTTTGTTTTTATTGGTGAAGTTGCTGTTACCTGAGGCTTATTATTTCACTTCAGCGTCTTTACATTTGCTCAAAAATGCAACTTTTTTGCTATATAAAACAAACAAGCCCAGCCCAGGTGAAAAAAGTAATGCAATTAGTTACTTTTTAAGGTTGTAACGCAATATTGTAATGCATTACTTCTCAAAGTAACTTTCCCCAACTCTGTTAATACAGCGCTTTAAACAACACCGATCGCTTCAAAGCAGCTTCACCGTGATGATGATGATGATGATGATGATGATGATGATGATGATGATGATGATGGGCAGTTTTGTGTTGTGAAATGAGATTGCATGCGCTGCATAAATGATGTTAGAAAATACGAAACATCCTTAAATCGGGAGATATTTAATGACATGCAAAATGAAGACACTGAACAGAGATGTATTATAGCCGTACCGCAGGGTTATGATGATGTAAACATGCAATGCATTCACCTTGACAACCACTAAACCGTTATTGATGTGAATATTTGAGAGGTTATCACTTTCAGTGGTTATTTTCCGCGTCTAGTTGTGCTAATGTGAGCAGCTTTTGAGTCTCCTGATCACGACTGATATTGCTTTATTTGATTTAAAAATGTGATTTTGAAGGACATGCTAAATATAGCGCATGAAGTCGTGCACCATACCCTTTCAGATCCGTCCCCGTGCACTTCTGTCTTCCTTCAGTAGGTCACGTCCAGCTAATGGCTCACTTGCTCTGACCTGTGTAATCTGGCTCTGCTCTTTCACTTCTCCATTCGTTAACGACCTCTAAAACACACCTCATGCCAATGACACGAGCCTCCAGAGCGCTGTCCCACATCAAGTGCGGAAACAAAAGTCTCCAGGCTTTTTCCTAATGTGTGAGGCTGCAGCAGGCAGACGGAGCCAGATGCGCCGCGGAGGGGGGGAACGGGAGAGAGAGGGAGAGATGGGGAGAGAGAGGGATGGGAAGTGCTTGCAGTTCTGCTGAGAGGAACAGAGGAGTGAGGTTACAGCGATTGATTGAGTAAATGCGGTAAAATCTCTTCCGCTGGTCTGCCAAAAAAGAGAAAGGGAAGAGGCTGATAAAGTGAGGACTAGGATTGCTGCCCAGAGATACGGATAGAGGGAAGAGGATGGACTGAGACGGGAGAGGGAGGTTCAGCAGAGGACGTTACAGTCGTGCTGGAGAGAGGAAGCCACGGCAGGACGATGAAGAAGCTGCAGTTTATCAATGCGGCGCAGTCGCTCTCAAAGTGATGGACAATTAAAGGGAAAGCGCTCGAGCTCATTGGACGAGGGCGATGGTCACTCTCCAGCCAATCCAATGGTGACCAGCTCCATTCCTTCAGCAGGTGATGGGCAACAGCTGTGATAGAGGTATCTCTCTCTCTCGGATCTGTGTTATTAGATTAACTTTAATAGATTAAGTTATCGTCCTGCTCTCAGACTTGGAGGGTCATTAAAAAATCCATAATGATTGGAGTTGGGTTGAATCTGCAGTCATTTCCTGTTTGATAAGTTACCCGAGGCGACGCAAGGTTTATGCTTCTAGCTTTTATCCAAAGTGGCATAAAGTGCATTCAAAATGTATGTTTTATCCCTGGGATTGCACTCATGATCTTGGTGTGGCCAGTGCTGAGATGTTGAACTGTGCTTAGTCATAGGGATCGCTGTGAAGTTCAGCACTGCAGGGTGAGATGTGCGTGAGAGTTTGATCCGAGGACAGCAGGAAGGAGAAAGCATGGGAAGTTCCCGGTTTTGTGAAGCTCATGTTTTCATACTAATGTGACCAAGCACAGCTGAGCAAGTCGAGATGTTAAAAATGTTTCCTGTGTCACAGAATCTGATTGGGCCTGCTAAATTTAGCCCTAAATCAATATATCTGTGGAGATCGGCCAAATGCGTAGTTTAGGAGACACTACGTCCTGTTCATTTGATGACAGCAAACAAACATGCATGATTGTATTGCTTACAATATTTTGGAAATCGTGACTCTGGAGAACAAGCCTTTCCTCCAGTGCCTGCCAGTCATGTTTACGTTTTAATGTAGGAAGACCAAATTCAGTATACACCTTATTGATGCTGCATACTTTGTACAGGCACGCAAAGAACACAGAATATTAATGCAACTCAGGGTTTTTCCCATCGGAAAGCATTATAAAGAAAACGCAGATGTTCATATTCTTGGCTCATCATTAAAAAGGTGTAAATTGAATCTTTTATAATCACTGTTATGGTATATTTAAGGGTGGGTTGCACTAATAAGGATTCTTTAGCCTTTCTTCTAGATAATCTGTGTGTTAATTTAATCCTAAAACTGTTTTTCCCTCCAGTCACGTGACTGAAAACTATGAAATCGCCAACAATACATCACATGGGTCAAAATTATCCATTTTTCTTTGATGCCAAAAATCATTAGGATATTAAGATCATGTTCATGAAGATATTTTGTAAATGTCCATATCAGAAATGTATTATTAGTAGTAATATGCATTGCTAAGGACTTCATTTGGACAACTTTAAAGGAGATTTTCTCAATATTTAGATGTTTTTGCACCCTCAGATTCCAGATTTTCAAATATTGTCCTATCCTAACAAACCATACATCAATGGAGAGATGATTTACTCAGCTTTAGATCATCTGTACAGCTCAATTTCACAACACTGACCCTTAGGACTGGGTTTGGGCTCCAGGGTCACAAATGAAAAAGTTTTTTTGACCAAAATGGATGCATTTTTTGGAAAAAGGTTTGTAATTGTGGGGTGAACTGTCTCTTTAAGCTCTTCATTGTGAGGGTTTGATCTTGAGCAGCGTTGGGCAGATCTCCAGCAGAACAGGCACAATCTGTATTGTATGGATCCACTGAGGCCTGCAAGCTGAAACCAGAACCAGCATCTTGGCCAAAAGACCTCTGGGTCAATTTCAGCAGTGCTTGATGCTTCAGTGCAGACGCTGAGAGCTGTTCTTACTCGATGGGCTGGGTTTGTATTTCTCCGGGTGAATAACTCATTATTGGGGTGATCTGCACTCCGGTGAGGCGGATCTCTGGGAGGCTGTGCGGATGTAGGTTACGTCCTGCTCCATCCTTGACACACATTGGCTGCGGGCTCTCTGCAAATGCGGAAATAAATCAGTCTGAGGAAATTAAAAATAAACTTGGCTATGAAAGGAAAGCGAGTGATATATGTGAGAGCACAGGGCGTCCATCCTGAAGTCTGGAGGCTGCAAGTGAAGTGAGCGTTAATGAGTGGATGGATAAGTGCTTTATTAAGAGGACTTAGTGAAAGCTTTGGGTTAAATCACTCTTTTAAACCTGTGGCACTTTAGCCAAGTGACTCTCTGTTAGCGACCCGCTGGGCGTCATTAGGGGAGAGAGAGATTTACAGAGGACTGGGGACTTTACTACACCCCAGACTCCATTGAAGATCAGTCAGGGTTTAGAGACCGTTTGAAAAGTGGGGACACGCCTATCTTTGCAAGTAATAATTAGGGATCCCAATTATTATCGAATTCATCACTAACACCAAACTCCCTCCTGGACGTGAGCCACAGCTCTCCTACTCATGTTCTCTGATCATTATTGTGCATATTAAAAACAATCCTCCCAGTCTCTTTGAATATTTGCTGTGGTCTAATCCTTCCTTTCTCCTCTCGCAGCGGAAGAGTCTGCGGAGCGCTCTCCCAGGCGGAGGAGCATATCGGGGCTGGGCAGCTCGGAGAAGAACCTTTCCATGGATGGCCCCAACTCATCACCCTTCAAAGTGCCTGTGAGTTCATTCTGCAGATCTCATATTAGCATTACACCAGCTCGTCATCACTGTTACGTCTCTCAGTCTGTCCTTCAGACATTATTTCATATCTTTTTGTGCATTACTAGAGTATTATTGGGTATTTTCTCTGCCCACCTGTGTGCATTGTCCAGTCATTTTTTTAAACGTATTATTATTTTGGTAAGTATATGATCAGGCTATCATTCATTCAACTGCTAGCATTCAATCGTGATTAGACTAAAACAGAACTTAAGGGCCTTTTGCGCTGAGCGCGATTAAGCGACTTGAGTCGTACTCCATTGGTGTCTGAGAACAGATTTGAGCAGACATGTTCTCTGTCATTGTGTGATCATAACTCCTGCCCTTCCCAATGACGACATTGTGTTTATTTCCTCGTTCTGGGTTCCGCAACTAAACAACGGAGAGCAACGCTTGAAGGCAAATACATGTGATTACGACAATATACACTATATTGGCAAAAGTATTGAGACGCCTCCAGATCCCAGAGTTCAGGTGTTCAATCCCTTCATGGCCACAGGTGTATAAATCAAGCACTAGGCATGCAGACGCTTCTACACACATTTGTGAGAGAATGGCTCGCTCTCAGGAGCTCAGTGAACTCAAGCGTGGGACCGGGATAGGTTGCCACCTGTGCAATAAGGCCATTCCTGACATTTCCTCACTACTAAATATTCCACACTCAACTGTTAGTGGGATTATAACAAAGAGGAAGCGATTGGGAACAACAGCAACTCAGCCATGGAGTGAAATCCCAGAGCGGGGTCAGCGCATGCTGAGGGTCACAGTGCGCAGAAGTCTCCAACTTTCTGCAGAGTCAATCGCTCCAGACCTCCAAACTCCTGTGGCCTTCAGATGAGCTCAGGAACAGTGCGGAGAGCTTCATGGAATGGGTTTCCATGGCGAGCAGCTCATCCAAGCCTTACATCACCAAGAGCAATGCAAAGCGTGGGATGCAGTGGGGTAAAGCACGCCACCACTGGACTCTAGAGCAGTGAGACGTGTTCTCTGAGTGACCAATCACGCTTCTCTGTCTGACCATCCCATGGACGAGTCTGGGTTTGGCCGTTTTCTAGGGGAAAGGGACTTGCCTGACTGCATTGTGCCGAGTGTAAAGTTTGGTGGAGGGGGGATTATGGGCTGGGGTTGTTTTTCAGGGGTTGGCCCCTTAGTTCCAGTGAAAGGAACTCTTAATGCTTCACCAAGACATTTTGGACAATTTCATGCTCCCAACTTTGTGGGATCAGTTTGGGAACGGCCCCTTCCTGTCCCAACATGAAAGTTACAGCTGCAACTCCATATTAAACCCTACGGATTAAGAATGGGATGGCATTAAAGTTCATGTGTATGTAAAGGCAGGCGTCTTAAAACGTTGGTAATACAGTGCATGTTCTGTATGTGTTTTTCATGCGGATCTGGGTATTTTTATAACAAGGAAGAATCAGAAGTGCTCAGGACAGTTCACACAAGCCGTGGGATTTGAGGAAACTGAAGAACTTTAAGACAAGTTTCAGATTTTTGAGTCCTCGCCATTAATCATCATCACACTGCACTGATGTCGAAATAGACCAGAATTCCTGCTTGGGATAAATGCCCCACTTTAATTACCCTCTTGAGCCCCTTATTAGTGAAACATCGTCCTCCTCCGTTTATCTCCAGCCGCTAATGGTCTTCCCAATTCCAGGCCAGTTCTCATGCTCGAGGACTGAATGATACACATATAAACACGATATTAAATCATTCACGTTTGCATGTTCAGTTTCTGTGCAATGCTTGAAACGCTGCATTGCATGAGCAATGAGCAAAACACTTCCTCCGATACTTATATTGTAACAAAGGAAGCTTCTGGAAATAGTCTGAGCCTCAGAGAAGCATTAGAAATTGTTTGATGATATTTTTAACCAGGCAGGAAGTGGGACAAGGAAGATATTTATATCCACAGCATTTTTGTGTCATTTTATATGTGATTAAACGAGCATTTTTGTCTCCCTGTCACAAAATTCCTAGACAAATAAACTGATTTGGTGCGCTGGGATAAAAGACGTGGATGTGTCTTTCCTAATCTGAAGTCTCATTACAGCTCAAGGCTTTGATTGACAGGTGCACTGGGATTAATGCGCTCTGTTAAGGCAGCATATAATTAATATATGAATTATGTGAAGACCGCATTGAAGCCTGTCAGTATATATAGTATAGTAGCTTTTCAGCAGTCGTCACATGATTCCCAGAGGAGTTAAAACTGTTAGGGGAGACTAACTCCCTATTAATGCCAATGATTAATGATTGAATGCTTTTTAAATGTTGTGGTTTAGGTGTTCACATACTCGCAGTGGGGTAAAGCACGCCACCACTGGACTCTAGAGCAGTGAGACGTGTTCTCTGAGTGACCAATCACGCTTCTCCGTCTGACCATCCCATGGACGAGTCTGGGTTTGGCGGTTGCCAGGGGAACGGGACTTGCCTGACTGCATTGTGCCAAGTGTAAAGTTTGGTGGAGGGGGGATTATGGGGTGGGGTTGGTTGTTTTTCAGGCGTTGGCCCTTTAGTTCCCGTGAAAGGAACTCTTAATGCGTCACCAAGACATTTTGGACAATTTCATGCTCCCAACTTTGTGGGATCAGTTTGGGGACGGCCCCTTCCTGTCCCAACATGACTGCGCTCCAGTGCACAAAGCGTCGCTCCATAAAGACATGGATGAGCGAGTTTGGTGTGGAGGAACTGGACTGGCCTGCACAGAGTCCTGAGCTCATCCCGATAGAACACCTTTAATAAGGGAAGACTAACTCCCTATTAATGCCAATGAATGGTTTAGGTGTTCACTTCCAAAGGGGAATTTGACAGACGTTTTGATCTTTGTCGTCAATTTTTTTCTCTTTCCCAGTTTTCTCAGACTTTCTCCGGCGACTCCCTCCACATTACTTCCTCTCACAGTGCTTCATCGCTCTCTCGTCCATCTCTCACCCTCTCTCTATTTCAGCTTTCAAACGTAAAGCTTTCTCAAATCATCCCTGTGATGAGGAATGACTAATTTATCACCTGCGCTCTATCTCATCACTGCTAATGGCCCTTTCCCTGGCCAAACGCTCTCCTGCTTATAGTCCGGCTCTTATCTGAGCAGGACGGATCTTACTTCCCCTCTCTCTCTTTCGTCCGTCGTGTCACTGTACCGTGTGATTTTAGTGTATAGGTGATCAGCTGACCCTCTGAGATAACTGCAGATTGCTCTAGATGTTTTTCTTCCTTGTTTTCTCCTCCTTCCTCTTTCCTTCCTTTTTTAAATGGAGATCTCAATTCTGAAAAGACAATTTAACAAAATGACATGTAATTTCTGCAGTCAATGTAAAGGCGCAGTGTGTAATTATTCAGCAGAGGGGCGTGTCTTGACTCTTGAGTGGGCGGAGCTTTTATTCTGCAGCGCTTCTTCCGCTCATGCGTGTGTGTGTAACGCAGCGCTGTTTGATCATATCACACACATGTGCGTGTGTTAAAGTGATGTTATAATGCTCCTATGAGACACTTGTTCACACTGCAGTGAGCGAGATCATATTAGGCGGTAAAACATGGCACTCTGTGCGGTAAATCAAGAACAGCAGATTTACACAATCAGACTAACTGTGTTGAGCTGGAGAACAATGATGAGTTTCTGTCCATCAATGATCCAAACAGTGTCTCATAAACACAGCAGATATTAAAGCGCCGCTAGTGTTGCCATGGTTACTGCACAATCACACCGGATGATGTCACTGATAGGGGCGTGTCCTGGGGGAAAGCACTGATTTCTCTGGATTTAAACATTCTTGGAAACTTTTGGGATAATGCACACACTCAACACAATATATAACACTGATCTAGTGGATTGGGATATTTTAATCTAAATATCTTACATATTGTGCCTTTAATTAGAATAATCAACAGATTTTCAGTTTGAAATTGAAAGTTGGTGAAAAGCACCCGGATGACTGATATTCTGGAGTGCGCATTCAGTCAGATTTCAAAATATTATGATGTTTATTACTCCTAATATGAATGAATGTGCTCCTCCTGACTGGAATGAGCTC
>CM040915.1:33205740-33223240 GCA_023029165.1 Gobiocypris rarus | reverse complement strand
CGCTAGTCCTGTATTCTTCATGGCTTGGAAGCTTTGACTGTAAAGAGCTTGAGTGTGGCACCGCAGTCCCGGCGGACTGATCAGATTTCCTGGATAATGTGGGAGAGCTGTTTCCGGATACGGGCTGACTGTGCACTGATCTGCTTAGCTGTCCGAGTCAGCGCCGGTGAAGCGGATCGAGAGCGCTCCATCAGGAGTCATCCCGCTGTTCCTGCATCAGCTGTCCCAGCCACGCCTCTGTAAAGGGAGGCGGAAACACATCCTGCTGGGATGGAGGAGATGGACCGATATCTTTAACTTCACATGTGCAACAGCGTTCAGTCTGACAAGCCATCAGCAGCTCATCTGGGGACGAGGCTGGAAGTCGGGTTTATACGGGTCTTAATGTGACCTTCCACAATTTAAGGCGTTAAAAATGTCTTCAATTGGATCAGAAAGTCTTAAAGTCCATATCATGGCATTAAATTGGCACCCTATGGATTCTGTGATGCATAAGATGTGGACAGAATCGCAGGATCCACTCATGAAAGTGTGATTTACTGTATAATGTCATGAATTGGTCACGTTCTGTATGAATAAATCATCAGTCGGTCCGAACACTTAAAGGGCCAGTTCCCCCATTAATGAGAATCCTGGGATCTTTTCCCTAATGTCGCTCAAACCCGTCAGACTTTCCTTCCTCATATAAAGCCATCGAGTCTCTTGGCATAGTCCGCTCGATCCGTACGGATCAGTTTCCGGATCTCTTTATGAGCTTTCTGAAGCGCCAGTGGAAGTTGCTTAGCCTGTCAATGGAGGACCGAAATCTTTCCATTTCATGACAAATATCTCCATTAGTGTTCAGAAGATGAGCGAGAGTCCGGCACACTTAACCATTAAAGCAGAGGCCAGAACAATTAATACATTAATATAACAGATTTCATAGGGACCTAAATCACATGCGCTGCATAAATGATGATCTTCCTCGGGATTTCTGTTTTCCAACTCCAAACATCCTTAAATCAGGAGTCGTTTACTGACAGCAAAAGGAAGAAATGAAGTCTTGATTTCTGAGAAACTGAACAAAATGAAGTGAGTTTGAGCTTAAAACCAGAGCAAATATCTGTCATTGGGTATGAACATTACTCTCATCTCAATGAAGTTGATCTAGCAACCCTAGCAACCATTTAGCAACTGATCCCATAGACTTCAATTCAATTCAAATATATTTGTATAGCGCTTTTCACAATACACATTGTTTCAAACCTGACCAACTATTTACCTCAGGACTAGTGTCCCTAGTGTCGATATAATAACAGAAAAGCAGATGGGAAATAATTAGCATAGCTGCTGTTCAGAATATTAATGCTTTTGATCCGATTTAACTGTAGTATAAAAGGTAATTATAATGTGAATGCTTGGCTAAAGAGATGCGTCTTTAATCTAGTTTTAAACTGGGACAGCGAGTCTGAACCTCGAACAATATCAGGAAGACTATTCCAGAGTTTAGGAGCTAAATGTGAAAATGCCCTCCCTCCTTTAGTGGACTTAGATATCCTAGGAACGAGCAGAAGCCTCGAGTTTAGTGATCTTAAAGAGCGCGATGGATTGTAGGGCGATAGAAGATCCGTTAAATACACTGGAGCTAAACCATTTAGGGCTTTATAGGTCAGTAGCAATACTTTATAATTGATACGGAACTTAATAGGTAACCAGTGTAGAGATGATAAAATTGGTGTTATATGATCATATTTTCTTGACCTAGTAAGAACTCTAGCAGCTGCGTTTTGGACTAACTGTAGCTTGTTTATTGAGGATGCAGGACAACCAGCTAATAAAGCATTACAGTAATCTAGTCTCCAGGTCATGAATGCATGAACTAACTTTTCTGCATCAGAAATAGATAGCATGTTACGTAGCTTAGCAATGTTTCTAAGGTGGAAAAATGCCGTTCTTGTAACATATGAAATATGATTTTCGAAAGACAAGTTGCGGTCTAATATAACACCCAGGTCTTTTACTGTAGTGGATAAAGTGACAGACTTCTATTGAAAGATCCCCAATCTGGCCCTTGTCAAACTCGCTCAAATCCTTACGCTTGCCCATTTTTCCTGCTTCTAACACATCAACTCTGAGGATGAAATGTTCACTTGCTGCCTAATATACCCCACCCACTAACAGGAGATCATCAGTGTGGTCATAATGTTATGCCTGATCAGCACCAATATGTCATCCTTTAACACCTGAAACATTGCACTCACTGTTTTATCATATGGTGATAATAGCTCAAACTTTAAGCTATTTTTGATAATTTAATGAGAAGTTCTGAGATCAGTATCCTCAGACTCGTGAGGTGTTTCCTTCACTTTATTCCTGACATTGCTCTTAAAGGTCCCTTCATAAACCCTGAGAATGATTTCTCCTGTGATCTCCTTAAGCACGAAGCCCAGCCGTGTGAGTAATGTGAAGGTGTGTGTGTGTGTGTGTGTGTGTGTGTGGTAGCTCATCCCTCGCTCCTCAGTTCCTCATAGGGCGATCCCCATGGATACGTGCTCGTGGGGACTTTGCATTGGCCAGCCCTCTTTCTTGTTTATCACATCAGCTCCTGCCGTCGTGTCTAACCTCACCTGAGCTGCGGGAAGATGAAGTGAGGCCGTGTGATACCGGACTGGAGTCGGCGCTGCTTTTCAGGAATGCCATAATATCCTGATATGCTCTTGGGATACTCCTTCAAGTGGATCTTTAGTTGTTTTTCGTAGGTATAAACTTTCTTTCAGGGAGCAGTGAGATTCTGGAAGCGTGTCAGAGATTATACAGTAAATATCGCTTTAACTACAGTAAAGTATAGATGTGTTATTGCTGATATATGCATGTGTAAGGAAATGATTGTTTTTACGACTGAAACCTTGCGTTTGACTGCCTCCCTGTGGCCGAATGTGTGAATTCTTCTTCTAATGAATCTTCCTGAGCAGAAGCCGCTCCTGCTGTTCTTCCTGTGTGTGAGGAAGGAGAAGCGGATGTGATTATTACTGAGCTTGTGTTGTTTCTGTGTGTAGGTCACGAGGCCTGCCCAAACTGAAGGAGTCCAGTTCCCATGAGTCTCTGCTGAGTCCAGGCAGTGCTGTTGAAGCTTTGGATCTGAGTATGGAGGAGGACGTCTACATCAAACCGTTACACAGCAGCATTCTGGGACAAGACTTCTGCTTCGAGGTACACACGCTCTTACCATTATTCCCATGATCACACTGATATGTGTATCTACAGAACTGTTCAGATGTTTTAAAAAAATGTGTTATGCAAAAAAGGTTTGTTTTGCTCACTAAGGTTGCATTTATTTAAGTTTAAAAGGTAAATATTATTGCAAAAATAACAGTTTTCTACTCATATAGTTTAACCATGATACATTATTTTAGGTTTCTTTGAATAGAAAGTTTAAAAACATGTAAATTGTAATGGAAATCTTTTGTAACATAATCAATGCACTACTGTCACTTTTAATGCGTCCATGCTTTATAAAACTATTAATTTCTTTAAATAAGAAAACCCAAACTTTTAATGCATTTAGATTTTGTGAACCCTGTGACAAACCATAATATCCGAATATGCATTAATCCTTTGTAAGTTGCTTTAAATTATTCAGCAGATGCTTTTTGCTAATGTAAATGCAATCAAACTGGACCTTGGTGAAGCCACAGTTCAGTTCTTTATGTCACATGGGTTAACTGAATGATTTTCTGAACGAATGAATGGCTGAATTTCTCCCCTCCTCCTGTAGGTGGCGTACTCAGGTGGAAGTAAGTGCTTCAGCTGCTCCTCTGCTGCAGAACGGGACAAATGGATGGAGAACCTCAAGAGAACCGTGCAGCCTAATAAGGTGACCATCAGATGTTTTGTTTCTTGTCATATTTAAAGGGATAGTTCACTCAAAAATAAAAATGAGCACATGATTTCCGGATGGATGCACTTTTATGATGGATGGATGGATGTACTTTTATAATGGATGGATGCACTTTTATGATGGATTAGATGCACTTTTATGATGGATAGATGCACTTTTATGATGGATAGATGCACTTTTATGATGGATAGATGCACTTTTATGATGGATAGATGCACTTTTATGATGGATGGATGCACTTTTATGATGGATAGATGCACTTTTATGATGGATAGATGCACTTTTATGATGGATAGATGCACTTTTATGATGGATAGATGCACTTTTATGATGGATAGATGCACTTTTATGATGGATAGATGCACTTTTATGATGGATAGATGCACTTTTATGATGATGGATAGATGCACTTTTATGATGGATAGATGCACTTTTATGATGGATAGATGCACTTTTATGATGGATAGATGCACTTTTATGATGGATGGATGTACTTTTATGATGGATGGATGTACTTTTATGATGGATGGATGTACTTTTATGATGGATAGATGTACTTTTATGATGGATGGATGCACTTTTATGATGGATAGATGCACTTTTATGATGGATGGATGTACTTTTATGATGGATAGATGCACTTTTATGATGGATAGATGCACTTTTATGATGGATGGATGTACTTTTATGATGGATGGATGTACTTTTATGATGGATAGATGCACTTTTATGATGGATGGATGTACTTTTATGATGGATGGATGTACTTTTATGATGGATAGATGCACTTTTATGATGGATGGATGTACTTTTATGATGGATGGATGTACTTTTATGATGGATAGATGCACTTTTATGATGGATGGATGCACTTTTATGATGGATGGATGCACTTTTATGATGGATGGATGCACTTTTATGATGGATGGATGCACTTTTATGATGGATAGATGCACTTTTATAATGGATAGATGCACTTTTATGATGGATGGATGCACTTTTATGGACTTTAAAACAGAAACAGTCATTCTCTGCCATTATAAAGCTGGGAAGAGCAGGACAGTTATTAATATAACTCTGATTGTGTTCGTCTGAGAGCAGAATGTCATACACACCTCGGATGAGCTGAGGGAGAGGAAATCATGGGCTCATTTTTATTTTGGGTGAACTGTCCCTTTAATCGATGTTTTATACCTCAAACGAGCGGCTGTGATTTAATCAGTGTCATTCCTCCACCAGGACAACTGCCGGCGCGCGGAAAACGTCCTCCGCCTGTGGATCATCGAGGCCAAAGACCTGCCGCCCAAAAAGAAGTATTTCTGTGAGCTGTGTCTGGATGACATGCTGTACGCCCGCACCACCAGCAAAACCCGCTCCGACTGCCTGTTCTGGGGGGAACACTTTGAGTTCTCCGGCCTTCCAGCCATGAAGAGCATCACTGTACACATCTACCGAGATGTGGATAAGAAAAAGAAAAAGGACAAAAACAACTACGTGGGTCTGGTGAACATCCCCGTGCAGGGAGTGATGGGAAGGCAGTTTGTGGAGAAATGGTATCCGGTCAGCACCCCCACCACCAGCAAATCCAAAGGCGGAGGTCCCTCCATCCGCATCAAATCTCGCTTCCAGACGGTCTCTATCCTGCCCATGGAGCAGTACAAGGAGTTTGCAGAGTTTGTGACCAATAACTACACCATGTTGTGTTCTGTGTTGGAGCCCGTCATCAGCGTGAAAAACAAAGAGGAGATGGCCAGCGCGCTCGTGCACATACTGCAGAGCACGGGACGGGCCAAGGTACGCTCATTCACTTCAGGATCAGAATGAGCATCTCCGGATAGTTCCCTCTCCCCCATCTCATCCCAGATGTGCATGTATTTCTCTCTTCAGTGGAAAAGAAACTCAACATAATGGACTTCAATGGGAACCAACGGCTGACGGTCCAAATCACTGCAGTTTCAGAGGAAGGGCTTCAGAGGCTCTGCACCATCCCAGAGGAATAGGGTCTGATCCAGACAAACCATCCCACATTTACATATTAAACATTTATATCCTTTTAACCTCAAATGCTCGACTTTTGCCTCTGAAGCCCTTCCTCTGAAACTGCAGTGATTTGGACCTTCAGCCGTTGGTTCCCATTGAAGTCCATTATGAGGAGAAAAATCCTGGAATGTTTTCCTCAAAAAACTTCATTTCTTTTCCACTGAAGAAAGAAAGACATGAACATCTGGGATGAGACGGGGGGAGAGGAAACTAGCAGGAGATGTTCATTCTGAAGTGATCTCATCCTTTAAATTACCCATAAATCACTTGTTTGACTGAATGTTGGTCTTTATTAGGATTTCCTAACGGATCTGGTGATGTCAGAGGTGGATCGCTGCGCTGACCATGACGTGCTGATCTTTAGGGAGAACACGCTAGCCACCAAAGCCATTGAAGAATACCTCAAATTGGTGGGACAGAAGTACCTACATGATGCTCTCGGTAAACTAAAGGGTTTCCCTGGTGTATTAACAGGAGGTTGCCTGATCTCCTTTGGGAAAAGGTTGCTAATTTAAGCTTGTATAACTAAGATCCATTACTCTATGTTTGTGTTCTGCTTTGTAGGAGAGTTTATTAAAGCCCTGTATGAGTCGGATGAAAATTGTGAAGTAGATCCATCCAAGTGCTCCGGCGGTGAGCTTCCCGAGCACCAGAGTAACCTGAAGATGTGCTGTGAGCTGGCCTTCTGCAAGATCATCAACTCTTACTGGTGCCTCCCTCAATCACTACACTTAAATATAACAGACAAGACGTGTGTGTGTGTGTGTGTGTGTGTGTGTGTGTGTGTGTGTGTGTGTGTGTGTGTGTGTGTGTGTGTGTGTGTGTGTGTGTGTGTGTGTGAGTGAGTGAGTGTGTGTGTGAGTGTGTGAGTGTGTGAGTGAGTGTGTGAGTGTGTGAGTGTGTGAGTGTGTGAGTGTGTGAGTGAGTGAGTGTGTGTGTGTGTGTGTGTGTGTGTGTGAGTGTGTGAGTGTGAGTGTGAGTGTGAGTGTGAGTGTGAGTGTGTGTGTGTGTGTGTGTGTGTGTGTGTGTGAGTGTGTGAGTGTGTGAGTGAGTGAGTGAGTGTGAGTGTGTGAGTGTGTGAGTGAGTGTGAGTGAGTGAGTGAGTGAGTGAGTGTGTGAGTGTGTGAGTGAGTGTGTGTGTGTGAGTGTGTGAGTGTGTGTGAGTGTGTGAGTGAGTGAGTGAGTGTGTGTGTGTGTGTGTGTGTGTGTGTGTGTGTGAGTGTGAGTGTGAGTGAGTGTGAGTGTGAGTGTGTGTGTGTGTGTGTGTGTGTGTGAGTGTGTGAGTGTGTGTGAGTGTGAGTGTGTGTGAGTGTGTGAGTGTGTGAGTGTGTGAGTGTGTGAGTGTGTGAGTGTGTGAGTGTGTGAGTGTGTGAGTGAGTGTGTGTGAGTGTGTGAGTGAGTGAGTGAGTGAGTGAGTGAGTACACTGCTTCTTTATATACGATGTCCGTATGGTTTGCTCGTGTGCATGCATTCCCTCCTAACCTGCGTGTGTGCTCCGCTCAGTGTGTTCCCACGGGAGCTGAAGGAGGTGTTTGCCTCATGGAAGCAGCAGTGCCATGCCCGAGGGAAGCAGGACATCAGCCAGCGTCTGATCAGTGCATCGCTCTTCCTGCGGTTCCTGTGCCCGGCCATCATGTCCCCATCCCTCTTCAGTCTCATGCAGGAATACCCAGACGACCGCACCTCTCGGACACTCACCCTCATCGCCAAAGTCATCCAGAATCTCGCTAACTTTGCCAAGTATGTCATGAACACTCATCGTACAGTACTAGATATACAGGTGCTGGTCATATAATTAGAATATTATCAAAAAGTTGATTTATTTCACTAATTCCATTCAAAAAGTGAAACTTGTATATTATATTAATTCAATACACACAGACTGATATATTTAAAATGTTTATTTCTTTTAATTTGATGATTATAAACAACAGCTAAGGAAAATCCCAAATTCAGTATCTCAGAAAATTAGAATGTTATTAGACACCTGGTGCCACAATCTAATCAGCTAATGAACTCAAAACACCTGCAAAGGCCTTTTAAATGGTCTCTCAGTCGAGTTCTGTAGGCCACACAATCATGGGAGAGACTGCTGACCTTTGACACCTTGCACAAGGAAGGCAACACACAAAAGGTCATTGCAAAAGAGGCTGGCTGTTCACAGAGCTGTTCCAAGCACATTATTAGAGAGGCGGAGGGAAGGAAAAGATGTGGTAGAAAAAAAGAGTACAGGCAATAGGGATAACTGCACCCTGGAGAGGATTATGAAACAAAACCCATTCAAAAATGTGGGGGAGATTCACAAAGAGTGGACTGCAGCTGGAGTCAGTGCTTCAAGAACCACTACACACAGACGTATGCAAGACATGGGTTATTCAATCTCAGTACCTGGAAACTAATGTTGGACCAACCTCAAAATCACAGTTTTCATTCTGTTGTATTCATGTATTGAATTTTAAATGGATCCAGTCCTTGTGCAATGAAGATTTTTTACACGCATAAAACAATCAAAATGTACGGTTCTGTATTAATTTAGTAATAATCTTGTGCATGCAGTCATTGTGAAACTTCAGTGTCTCTGCCTTAGAGCACTTTCAGGATTTCTCATGCATTTCTTATTCCCTGTTACATCAGATTTGGGAACAAAGAGGAGTACATGGCCTTCATGAATGAGTTCCTGGAGCACGAATGGGCTGGGATGACCCGTTTTCTGCTGGAGATCTCGAATCTTGAGACGATCTCCAACACCCCGGGCTTTGAGGGCTACATCGACCTGGGCCGCGAGCTGTCGGTGCTTCACTCGCTCCTGTGGGAGGTGGTGTCTCAGCTGGACAAGGTACTGCGATCCCTCCAGACCCTTACACTGCAACAATACCTCTTACGATGACCTCTACCGTAGGCTAAAGAGTCACTACAGCTGCACACACACACACACACGCCTACCACAGAGAGGTCATGTAAACCTCTACACTCAGTCTGTTTTTCTGCATTTAAAGTTTTAGACAGAGAAATTAATAGTTCCTACTAGGGGTGTAATGATAAATCGTATATCGAGATACAGAGTTAGTTTTATCCAAGACTCAGTTTACTGTATTTATAAAGTATAATTCACCCAAAAATGTAAATTCTACTCACCCTCGTGTCATTTCATGAGATTTCCGTTCATCTTTAAAATACAAATAAAGATGTTTTATGAGAGATTTCCATCAAAGTCATAAAGCCATTGTAAAAATAATCAATCAAGTGTCTAATGAAGAGACACGATGGCTTTATATGATGAGCAGATTCACATCAACGCGCGTACTGTAGTAAACAGCGCGAGAGTGAGCAAATGAAGAGAGAATTTTATTTTTTGCATGAACTAGCCATTTCCAGTTTGGGAATAGTCATTTTAAAAAGTGAAAGCGCTAGTTTAAAGCGGCTCTCCTCGAGGTGAAGGCATACTTTAAAGGATTAGTTCACTTTTAAATAAACTAGTCACCATATCACGTCTTTAGTTTTGGTAGGATGAGGTTTGAAAGCAGTTTATTCTTATGTCAGTGCATTAATCTGCGCTGTCTGTGTGAAGCATGCATTAAAAGCGAGAGTGTGCCGCGTTACAATATAATGTTGCAGTACCAGTACTATATTTAACGGTAAATATAATGTATAATAATGCAATATTTAATGCCAAATGTCTGATTTTACCCGGTAAAAAGGCTTACATTATTTATAGGTATAGTATAATTCTGTATTTACAGGTTCAGAATCATGAATATATTCCCTGTTTTACTGCTTTACCGGTTCTCAGCTGTCATAATTCTGATTTCTAGTCAATTTACATTACAGAAGGTTCAATTAAATCTGGAATTATTGTAAATTCTTTACAAGTTGTATGTGCAACTTATCGAGAGTTGTTAATGTTTTGGAAATTAATCTATTATTTGTTCAAAATATCTAAATCTATTCTTTAATATTGCATTTTATTTTAAATATACGGGTATTATCGTACGGTGAGATGTCGTTACACCCCTAGTTCCTACACATGAAGGTTATTTGCGCGGCCATGTGTCGAACCGCAGAGGTATTGCCGCTGTGTGCTTCATGTGAGTAACGCTTGATCCCCACTAAACGCTGTAAGGATGTGTTATCTATGCAGTCCTGTTAAAGGGCTGTGTGTGGCCAGAACGGCTCTGCGCTTGTGTGCAGTGTTGGCATTATTACATTAACTCATTGTGTACACTGGGTTATAAACCGGAGCGCCGGACAGCATTCACGCATTCCCTCTTCCCTAACTCCTGCTGACCTGTTGCGTCTGGAGCATGTTTTGTTTTGTCTGCGATTAAAACCTCCCCGTTTAATTCATCTCACCCTTTCTTTGATCTCGTGTCAGTCATGACCTCTTCTGATGTTGTGTGATGCATGCCCTGCGTTTGTTTTGGTTTAGAAGCATGTGTTTGGTTTTCCTTTTTATTTATCCCTAATTTGACTTTTTTTTCCCTTTTGTTTTCTCCTCTGTTTACCCATGCCACTATACATTCCACCCTTTCCTGTCCGACACACTGTGTCTCCATGGTAACGCTGTCCTACCACCAATGCATTATGGTGCCTACTATCTCAACCAACCAAAAAAACCCCTCGTGCCAACCCACCAATCTGCCATCTGCACCCTCAAACTCTCGGGCTCCATGTGGTTGCCCTCTGTGGTCCGTAATGTGGTTACCATGGTAACGCACCAACCCAGGGTGACAATTCCTTCCTGCAGGCGACGGTGGCCAAACTGGGGCCCCTGCCGCGAATCCTTGGGGATATTACCCGCTCGCTGTCCAGCCCCACGCCCATCCAGCAGCAGCTCCGGCGCTTCCAGGACCACAGCTCCGCTCAGGACATCAGTGGGAGTGTGTCCTCGGGACTGCAGAGGATATTCGAAGACCCGGCGGACAGGTAGGACATCACTATCCGTCTCTTGCACGACATTGCAAAAGCCACACTTAAGGAAAATGCATCATAGAGGCTTTAAATATGTTCCTCCTCCAAAGGCATGATATGGATCTTATTGTGAACTCTTCATCCATGCATGTTTCAGTTTTTTTTTTTGGATTAAAATTGATATAAACTCCAGCCAGTGTTAATTCTGACTATGAATTTTGATTTAGTTTTAGTGCTATTTTAGTCACCTATTTTAGTCTAGTAATCTACTGTAGATTAAAATCTAATGAGTTTAGTTCAGCTGTAATGCATTAATTGGGCATTTAAGCATTACATAACCAACTGTTACTGAATCAAAACTGACCTCGATAGAGTTTTTATAATGTTGTAATGTGAGTATATCCGGTTAAGATAAATAATTATTTTTAAATCTCAGTAGCATTTATTTAATTCCAGTAATGAATGTGTTTTATTGGTTAACTATTATAACTTTACTGAATAATGTGTCAAACCCTGTTCTCAGTCTTTCCTCCTGATTATGGATTAAATGGGAATGAGATGAAACACAGTTTATTTTGTAATCAAACGTAAATATAATGCGTGACTTTAATCATAAGCAAACTCAAATACAGCGGGACTCTTATTTTGAAATGCAGTAGGAGATCAAATATGCATCCGTCTAAATCATATGACCATATAAACATGGTACAGTAAACATTGTGATTATTGATCAGCATGAGCTCATAATCATTCCCTGTCATAACTGTGTGTTATTGATGGATTGAGCCGCTCTGAAGCGCTGACGCGTGAGCCTGGAGAAGCTCAACAGCTCCGTGTTTTCCCGCCGCTAGATCCACACGTGTGCTCATCCGTTACACAGGACATCAGTTCTGACGGGATCTCTTCCCTAATCCTCCCTCCCTGATATTTTCATCTTGTTTTTATTCATTGATGAGATTATCCTCATAGTTTTGGTCATCCTAAACTGTTTTTTATTGAGTTATCGTCTCGTTTTCATCAGTGAAATTGACACTGACTGCAAGCTCGCATTGAGATCTGCCACCCGATGAACTGAACAAATCCCTTCCCCTTTATGTCATCTTCTCTGATAATCTGTTTCATTCGGATGGATGTCAAAATACAGAAGAAAAGATCGGTCACTACCAGTGTTGGGGTAACGCATTACAAGTAACTTGAGTTACGTAATCAGATTACTTTTTCAAGTAACTAGTAAAGTAACGCATTCCTTTCAAATTTACAACAAAAGTTACTTTTTCACATTTATTGGACTGACGCGTAAAGAGGCGTGTGTGTGAACATGATGGTTATTACAGTTCTAGACTAAATTTGAGCATTTATTCATCTCACTTGCATAAAGATTGAGTATTCCTCAAAAACAATAAAATCTGTCAAATGCAAAATATGCAAACCTCCGATAATTAAATGTTAAATAAAAATGAATATTTAATCTACTTTTAGTGACCAATTTACTGCTGACCTTTAATGATTCAGTTAAACCATGAGCAAAAAATACTAAAATTTTTATTTGGTAACACTTTACAATAAGGTTGTATTAGTTAATGCATTAGTTAACATGAACTAATGATGATCTGCACTTATAAAGCATTTATTTATCTTTGTTAATGTTAATTTCAACATTTACTAATGCATGAATAAAATCTTGTTAACATTAGTTAATGCACTGAGAACTAACATGAACAGCTGTATTTATATTAACTGACATTAACAAAGATTAACTAATGCTGAACAGAGGTGTTGTTCATGGTTAGTTTATGTTAACTAATGCGTTAACTAATGTTAACTAATACAACCTTATTGTAAAGTGTTACCTTTTATTTTTATTGGTAAAATTTTTCCTCCTGCGTCCTATTCTCCCATGATCCAGAATGGCAGCAGAGCGTGTGCATTTGTATTTTTACCTCAGCCTGAGGCTTATTATTTCAATTTTGGTATGAAGAGGTCTTTACATTTGCACAAAAATAGAACCTTTTTGTTATAAAAAAAAAACAAGCCCAGTCCAGGTGAGAAAAAGTAACCAAAAGTAACGTAACTTTCCCCAACACCGGTCCGTTACACCAGTGTACTGTACCTACATACGCACATAACTCTGCGAAAATATGACTAATACGATTAATGTGCAATAGTGTGACTGCTTCTCATGTATTCACTCTTCCCCAGTGAAATGAGGAGCATCAAATCTCCTGTCCAGGAGCACATGGAGGCCTTGGTCCGAGGAAGCATCCTTTATTGGGTCAGCAGTCCTCCACACACAGCATGAGCTTCTCTGATAAAGAGGAGCGAGACAGCCCGCTCCCGAACGGACGCAGCATATCTTTAATGGACTTGCAGGACTCTTACCTGGCTCAGGGGCATCCGGTTCCCAACCCTCTCACCGAAGCCCCTCCTCGATTAGGCCGAGTGGGCTCTCAAGCGTCCATCGGCCCCGTCCCTCCTCCACACCTCCACCAGCCTCCCGTCCATCCCAAAGTTCCCCAGCTGAGGGATAATCTGCCCCAGAGTGCCCCGCAGGTGCGCCGCCCGATCCACCCCTCCCTCAGTCAGCAGCGCAGCCTGCAACCCCTGTCTTTCCAAAACCCTGTTTACCACCTCAGCAACCTGCAGGCCCAGTCCACCCAGTCCACGCAGCCCGACTCCAGCTCGGAGAACCTGAGCACAGCCAGCTCTCGGAGCGCCAGCCCCAGCGCGAGCGGTGTGCGGGGAGCCGCTCCCAGAGCCCGGATGCCCTCCACCAGCAGCGTGGAGGAGCTCAGCCGCAGAAGCATCCAGGGGCAGGAGACGCCTCCACCCACGGCACGCTGGCACCCGCCCCTGGCAGACCAGCACTCCGGAGCGCAGGCAGTGGCCGTGCCGAGGCAGAGCAGCGCGGGCACTGCGCATATCGTGAAGGTGGAGCAGCAGAGTCGAGGAGCGGGGCTGGGAAACACCGGGGCTCGGACCCCAAGGTCTCTCCCTCACAGCACTTCCCTCCGAAGCAGCAGCAGCATCAACACCGAGCCCCAGCAGCCCAGCGGAGAGCGATCCCGGCAGCAGTCCACCTGCTCCAGAGACAGCTCGGCACCAGGGGCCCGAGCCAACAAGCAGGTGCAGACCCAGAACAACACCGAGATTTATGTGTAAATGTTGAGCTGTAGAGATGATCTAAAGCTGAGGAAATCATCTCTCCATTGATGTATGGTTTGTTAGGATAGGACAATATTTGAAAATCTGGAATCTGAGGGTGCAAAAACATCTAAATATTGAGAAAATCTCCTTTAAAGTTGTCCAAATGAAGTCCTTAGCAATGCATATTACTACTAATAATACATTTCTGATATGGACATTTACACAATATCTTCATGAACATGATCTTAAAGCTACACTGTGTAACTTTTTTAGTTTATTCTTAGCTAAAAACACTTCAAAAATATATGTGCTCATTAATGTATATTTACTTCTTTCGAGTAATAAAGTAATATTCTCGTAAGTGTATAATATGCCATTGAAAACACACACGGGTGAGGGGTTTGAATGCGCGTCGCCATGTTGCCCCTCCATCTTGAAAGTACAGTAGCCAAAGAGGGACATTCCCGTAAATTCAAGCTTCGCCTTTGGTGTTTTAACACTCGATGGTGTCGAATGTGAAGAGGGGGATTGCTTGAGACTGATATAGCCTACAATGTAAACTTTGCCTTACGCTAGTGATGTCGTACAATATACAGAATAACCATAGCACCGATAAAAGTTACTTTACTAAGATTAGCTCGCATTCGTCTGGGAACCTGATCGCTGATGTTAGCAATGAAATGGCAAAAAATAACAAAAAGGTAAAACTATTATTCATTTTATACAGATGTCATAACCTACATGTTAACTGACAAATTAAATAACTGCAAATTATAATAGTTTTCTAAAGTAACCTCATCACTTGATCGAACTGGAAGCCATATTAATCTTGGACTAGATCAGCCACCGTAGGAGTTAAAACGAAATCGGAATTGAAAGGAACAGAAACTAATATTCACTGGATGATCATTTACCTTTTCACCGCTAGATGGGGGAAAATATCACACAGTGTAGCTTTAAAGGGTTAGTTCACTTTATGTCATTAAAGACACCCGTAAGACCTCCGTTCATCTCCGGAACACAGTTTGAGATGTTTTATATTTCGTCCGAGAGCTTTCTGCTCCTCCACTGAATGTGTGCACGGTGTACTAACCCTTTCCAGAAAGGTCATCAGTTCTCCATGTGTGACATCAGTGGGTTAGTTAGACTCTACTAAAGCATCGGCAATACATTTTGGTCCAAAAATAACAAATACTACGACTTTATTCAGCATTGTCTTCATCAAACTCTGTTTGTTTTCAATCCGCGAACAAAGATTCGAACGGTTATGAATCAGCGTATCGATTCATGATCAATTCAAACGAGACATTGGCGATCCGAATCATGAATCGATGATGTTTTTATGACCTTTCTGGAAAGGGTTAGTACACCGTGCACACATTCAATGGAGGACCAGCTCTCGGACTAAATATAAAATATCTTAAACTGTGTATTACGGGTCATTATTGATATAAATTTAATTTTTGGGTGAATTAACCCTTTAATATCCTAATGATTTTTGGCATCAAAGAAAAATGTATAATTTTGACCCAATGTATTGTTGGCTATTGCCCCAGATATACCCGTGAGACGCAGCACTGCTGATGGGCTTCATTAATGCTTGCTTGTGTGCTTAAGGTCCAGTCACCCGTTGAGTCGGTCACCATGTCTCCAGTGGAGCGCACCGCCGCGTGGGTCCTGAATAACGGACAGTATGAAGATGAGGAAGAGGAAGGCACAAGCAAAGACGATCCCAAACATGTAGAAAAGGTACTACATACGATAAAGAAGAATGCCTCTAAATGTGCGTTGGATGCAGTCCAACAGGTCTGTAAGATGTTGTACTCCTCTATGAAGTACGAGCAGGAAATCTCGAAGCTGAAGGAGCGCCTGCGGACGTCGAGCCGGAGGCTGGAGGAGTACGAGAGGCGGCTGCTGGCTCAGGAGCAGCAGATGCAGAAGCTCCTCCTGGAGTACAAGGCTCGGCTGGAGGACAGCGAGGACCGTCTGCGCAGACAGCAGGAAGACAAGGACAGCCAGATGAAGAGCATTATCTGCAGGTGAGTGTATGACCACCATCAGGCATAACATTATGACCACACTCATGAGCTCCTGTTAGTGGGTGGGATATATTCGGCAGCAAGTGAACATGTTGTCCTCAGAGTTGATGTGTTAGAAGCAGGAAAAATGGGCAAGCGTAAGGATTGGAGCGAGTTTGACAAGGACAAGGACAGTGATCTTTTATAACATTAGATATGATCGTAACTGATCGATTTAATGTAGCAAAAAATAATGTAGTTAAATTATTTAGTATTAAGTCTTTAAGGCACAATATGTATGATTTTGGGATTTAAAATATCAATTAGATCAGTGTTATATATTGTGTTGGCTTGTGTGGATTATCCCAAAAGTTTCCAAGAATGTTTAAATCCAGAGAAATCAGTGCTTTCCCCCAGGACACGCCCCTATCAGTGACATCATCCGGTGTGATTGTGCAGTAACCATGGCAACACTAGCGGCGCTTTAATATCTGCTGTGTTTATGAGACACTGTTTGGATCATTGATGGACAGAAACTCATCATTGTTCTCCAGCTCAACACAGTTAGTCTGATTGTGTAAATCTGCTGTTCTTGATTTACATGTTTTACCGCCTAATATGATCTCGCTCACTGCAGTGTGAACAAGTGTCTCATAGGAGCATTATAACATCACTTTAACACGCGCACATGTGTGTGATATGATCAAACAACGCTGCGTTACACACACACGCATGAGCGGAAGAAGCGCTCGCGGCAGAATAAAAGCTCCGCCCACTCAAGAGTCAAGCCACGCCCCTGCTCTGAATAAGAGACCGCTAGCAGCTCTTTCACCTTTAATTTGTCTTGTTCATACATACAATATATAAAATAAAGTTTAAAGATTATCGTAAAGGCATCTGACAGAGTGTTGTGGTTCATAGGCTGATGGCCGTGGAAGAAGAACTGAAGAGGGACCATGCGGAGATGCAGGCGGTCATAGACGCCAAACAGAAGATCATTGATGCACAGGTACTGGAGATGCCCGAATGCAAGTGTGTGTGTGTGTGTGTGGAGATTGTCTGGTTGTGAGGTGCTGGCCTGTGTGTGAGGTTCAGCAGGTATTAAAGCTCATTGTCACTGTGTCCTACTGAATTCCAGGTCGCTAATGGGACTGAGGTAATACCAGCAGGCAAGTACAGTTTTGCTAGGCCTGTGTAAGCGCACCCCGATCCAACACCCATGCCTGAACCTGTGCAACACTCAGTCCTCCGAGCGGTTCGTTTCTCTCCACCTCAGACAATAATAAAACACCAGATAAAGGTGAAGTGTGTAGCTAAACAGTTTAACAGACATGTGTAGGTCGACTAAAGAAGAATGCAAACACTGGGTTTGTGCTTTTAACATTGTTTGACCGATCAAGTATGAAAAGAGAAAATTGCCAAGAACTACAATTGTCTATTATTTAACAAACTGTAGCTTTGTTATAAAATATTAGATATAGTAATATACACCAATCAGGCATAACATTATGA
>CM040915.1:33185740-33200740 GCA_023029165.1 Gobiocypris rarus | reverse complement strand
TGATGATAGTCAAGTACACTGGGTATAAAGCAGCTGTTCAACTGTGAACACACCCATAAAGACCCCTGAGATATAGCGCCTCCAAATGGGCCAACAATGCGATGGCTCTTCTAACTATTGTCATATTGGGTCCATAACTGTACAGTACAGTAACCAACAATTTCAACAAGTCAATTTAATTACTCAATTAAATCAGAAAGTACAGTTGTAAGATATTACAAATTATTCCATTGACAAATAGTATTTAAGCACAATTAATTAGCATTTTAAAGCAGTGAAAACATGATTATACATTCCATATTTGAAGTTCTGGAGATGTGTCTGTCATCTGTTAAATATAATAATAATAACATCTCGGATCACCGTCAGGAATAGCCCAAAATGAACCAAATCACATTCGATGAACATGTTTGAGTGCTTTAGCTCGACGCTACGCTGCGTCACTTCCGGTTCCTGCTCGCGGTTGCGGCGATGCTAATTGTCCTGTAGCAAACGCACTTTCCTGATCATCGTGTACGGCTTGTTTTGGATTTGCGTGCGAGGGGCTTTTTCTGGTATGATACAAACGTAAAATGTTTCATCTTAATTGTGTGCATTTGTTTCATCAGGCGTGCAGATAGCTGTTAGCTAATGCTAGCCCATTCATCGCTGCACACAGCCGGAGGAATCTGTGTTCATATTAAACATGTGCTTTAAACTTTAATCTTATCGCGTTATTGAGTCAGTAATCTCCACGGATGCAGTTATTCTCGCTGTTTATCCAGATCGCTTGTCTGAGGGTGTGTTTACTCTGATATGAATATGAATTTGATGACATGCAGGTCGTCAACAATGGCGGACGTGAAGAACTTCCTGTACGCCTGGTGTGGGAAGAAGAAGCTCACTCCCAACTACGACATCCGAGCGGCGGGAAACAAAAACAGACAGAAGTTCGTGTGTGAGGTGAGCATAAACCCGCGTGTGTGTGTGTGTGTGTGTGTGTGTGTGTGTGTGTGTGTGTGTGTGTGAGAGAGAGAATAAACCCGTGTGTGTGTGTGTGTGTGAGAGAGAGAGAATAAACCTGTGTGTGTGTGTGTGTGTGTGAGAGAGAGAGAGAATAAACCTGTGTGTGTGTGTGTGTGTGTGTGTGTGTGTGTGTGTGTGTGTGTGTGTGTGTGAGAGAGAGAGAGAATAAACCTGTGTGTGTGTGTGTGTGTGTGTGTGTGTGTGTGTGTGAGAGTGAGTGAGAGAGAGAGAGAATAAACCCGTGTGTGTGTGTGTGTGTGTGTGTGTGTGTGTGTGTGTGTGAGAGAATAAACAAGTGTGTGTGAGAGAATAAACAAGTGTGTGTGAGAGAATAAACAAGTGTGTGTGTGTGAGAATAAACAAGTGTGTGTGTGTGAGAGAATAAACAAGTGTGTGTGTGTGAGAGAATAAACAAGTGTGTGTGTGAGAGAGAATAAACAAGTGTGTGTGTGTGTGTGTGAGAGAGAATAAACAAGTGTGTGTGTGTGTGAGAGAGAGAATAAACCTGTGTGTGTGTGTGTGTGTGTGTGTGTGTGTGTGTGTGTGTGTGTGTGTGTGAGAGAGAATAAACCTGTGTGTGTGAGAGAGAATAAACCTGTGTGTGTGTGTGTGTGTGTGTGTGTGTGTGTGTGTGTGTGTGTGTGTGTGTGTGTGTGTGTGAGAGAGAGAATAAACAAGTGTGTGTGTGTGTGTGAGAATAAATGTGTGTGTGTGTGAGACAAACCTGTGTGTGTGAGAATAAACGTGTGTGTGACAATAATCGTGTGTCTTTGTGTGTGTGAGAGAGAGAGAATAATCCTGTGTGTGTGAGAGAGAATAAACCAGTGTGTGTGTGAGAGAGAGAATAAACCAGTGTGTGTGTGTGTGAGAATAAACCAGTGTGTGTGTGAGAATAAACCAGTGTGTGTGTGTGTGTGTGAGAATAAACCAGTGTGAGTGAGAATAAACCCGTGTGTTTGAAGTGAGAATAAACCTGTGTGTGTGTGTGTGTGTGTGTGTGTGTGTGTGTGTGTGTGTGTGTGTGTGTGTGTGTGTGTGTGTGAGAGAGAATAAACAAGTGTGTGTGTGTGTGAGAGAGAATAAACCTGTGTGTGTGTGTGTGTGTGTGTGTGTGTGTGTGAGAGAGAATAAACCTGTGTGTGTGAGAGAGAATAAACCTGTGTGTGTGTGTGTGTGTGTGTGTGTGTGTGTGTGAGAGAGAGAATAAACAAGTGTGTGTGTGTGTGTGTGAGAGAATAAACCAGTGTGTGAGAATAAACCAGTGTGTGTGTGAGAATAAACCCGTGTATGTGTGAAGTGAGAATAAACCCGTGTGTGTGAAGTGAGAATAAACCTGTGTGTCTGTGTGTGTGAGAATAAATGTGTGTGTGTGTGAGACAAACCTGTGTGTGTGAGAATAAACGTGTGTGTGACAAGAATCGTGTGTCTTTGTGTGTGTGAGAGAGAGAGAATAATCCTGTGTGTGTGAGAGAGAATAAACCAGTGTGTGTGTGAGAGAGAGAATAATCCTGTGTGTGTGAGAGAGAATAAACCAGTGTGTGTGTGTGTGAGAATAAACCAGTGTGTGTGTGAGAGAGAGAATAAACCAGTGTGTGTGTGAGAATAAACCAGTGTGTGTGTGAGAATAAACCAGTGTGAGTGAGAATAAACCCGTGTGTTTGAAGTGAGAATAAACCTGTGTGTGTGTGTGTGTGTGTGTGTGTGTGTGTGTGTGTGTGTGTGTGTGTGTGTGTGTGTGTGTGTGAGAGAGTGACAATAAACCTGTGTGAAGTGACAATAAACCTGTGTGTGTGACAATAAACGTGTGTGTGTGTGAGAGAGAATAAACCAGTGTGTGTGTGTGAAGTGAGAATAAACCAGTGTGTGTGTGAGAGAATAAACCAGTGTGTGTGTGTGTGTGAGAGAGAATAAACCAGTGTGTGTGTGTGAGAGAGAGAATAAACCAGTGTGTGTGTGTGTGTGAGAGAGAATAAACCAGTGTGTGTGTGAGAGAATAAACCAGTGTGTGTGTGTGTGTGAGAATAAACCAGTGTGTGTGTGAGAATAAACCTGTGTGTGTGTGAGTGAGAATAACCCAGTGTGTGTGTGAAGTGAGAATAAACGTGTGTGTATGTGTGTGTGTGTGTGTGTGAGAGAGAATAAACCAGTGTGTGTGTGAGAGAATAAACCTGTGTGTGTGTGAGAGAATAAACCTGTGTGTGTGTGTGTGTGTGTGTGTGTGTGTGTGTGTGTGTGTGTGTGTGTGTGTGTGTGTGTGTGTGTGTGTGTGTGTGTGTGTGTGTGTGTGTGTGAGAGAGAGAATAAACCAGTGTGTGTGTGTGTGTGTGAGAATAAACCAGTGTGTGTGTGTGAGAATAAACCCGTGTGTGTGTGTGTGTGAGAATAAACCTGTGTGTGTGTGTGTGTGTGTGTGTGTGTGTGTGTGTGAGAATAAACCTGTGTGTGTGTGTGTGTGTGTGTGTGTGTGTGTGTGTGTGTGTGTGTGTGTGTGTGTGTGTGTGTGTGTGTGTGTGTGTGTGTGAGAGAGAGAATAAACCAGTGTGTGTGTGTGTGTGTGAGAATAAACCAGTGTGTGTGTGTGAGAATAAACCCGTGTGTGTGTGTGTGTGTGTGTGAGAATAAACCTGTGTGTGTGTGTGTGTGAGAATAAACCTGTGTGTGTGTGAGAATAAACCTGTGTGTGTGTGTGAGGTGCTGTTGTAATCCCAGTCTCTTCCCTAAGGTGCGTGTGGAGGGTTACAGTTACATTGGCATGGGGAACTCCACCAATAAGAAGGATGCTCAGTCCAACGCAGCCCGAGACTTTGTGAGTTATCTCGTTCGGACGAAGGAAATGAGTCCCGGTGAAGTTCCTGCTCTAGGGGTCAGTATCACACCGTGAGGACCACAGCTCGTGTGTCGTGAGGAGTGTCTGAGCTCATGTTTCTCATGTCCAGGCCAGTGTTCCTGACGGAGGGGAGGAAGAAGGCGGAGCGGAGTTCGGGAATCTCCCATCCAACTGTCCACTCCCTCCACACCTGGCGGTGAAAAGGGAATCGGGTGAGACTCTCACATCATTCCTCCAGTCACTGGTGCTAAAACATCACATCTGCTTCCTGTGTGTCAGTCGCGAGGGCTAGCTAACCTGATTAAGCTTTAAGAACAACCCTTGCTAACAGTAGGGCTGCCCCCGACTAAAGATATTTCTAGTCGAATAACGCTCCTGCATTTTAGCGATTAGTCGATTAATCATTAATTTATGATATTAATATAAAAACTTGCGTATATACAAGGAAAGGTATAGTCCAGGTTGAAGTTTAACACTTCCATATGACAGAAAATGCTAAAGCATGATATTAGCGCATTCAAAATGAAAATGAAGCGCTTAAAACAGAATAGTAAAGTGTTTAAAGTATACATCGCTTATGGACACAAAAATCAGTGGCCAGAACGTTATAGGCTAATTATAACATAAAAACAGCAATCAGACGCATTATCAAAAATACAAACTGTAACAGTCAACAAAATATTATTTTTTTGTAGAATAAAATAAACTAAAATTCGTTCTTTAAAATAAATTAAAAGAAGTTATTAGTAACTTAGGCCTAGTACAAAACAAGTACTGTAGCAAAAACGCTGTTTGGTATAAAAATACAGTGGAAAATTAATATAATTTTTATATTGTTCAAAAGGAAAATTAACAAAAACGAACAATTTAATAAATGCACATGGCACATCGCACAACGCCAAAACTTAGAATAAAAAAAAAAACGGCAAACAAATCAACAGCCTAAGTATTTTATTAAATTGTTTAGAACAACTATATTTAAGACAAAATGTGGAACAAATAATTTAAAGAACACTAATACAAATAAAAAATATCAGAGCAAAGCCGCAAACTGCCATTAAGACGACGGATGAGTCTCGACCTGAAACAACAAATTGCAAACATCAGACTAATTTTTCTTACAGAATAAAAAAACAACTGCATTTTATAAAAACGAATAAATAAAAATAATATGTATTTGTTTATTTGTATAGCCTACCCGTTATAAAAATACCCGTTTTTTATATAGCCTAACAGATAGCAAACAGAAACACTTCAAAAAGGAAATTAAGCATTCTTACCTATAAGCTTTTAATTCGATTTTTTTTTCCTATTATGTGAGAGGAACACCATCTTGTCCACATTGTTGGGAAGAAGGGAGCTTCTCGACCTTTGAAAAGATGCGCTCTGATGGAGTGGATGTGGAAGGGATACAGTGGAGGCGTTTAGCTGCTTTAGCGAGCTTTGGATATCAATGTTCACCAAGCCAATGGTCCCGAATTAACCTTTGTTTTATCTGCCCAGTATATTTTGGTATACCGCGAGGCACGAGGTCTCGTTGATCTCTCGTTGCTTTGATGTCATGTCATACACTGATTTTCACGTGATTTTTTTTGCGACTAACCACCTAATGAAAATGTATTCGACCAAGCCCTCTTCATTTCGACTAACGTTTAGTCGACTATTTGGGGGCAGCCCTAGCTAACAGTGAATTCTTCCTGTGTCTCAGAACCGTCGGAGAGTTCTGCGTCTACACCCGTTCCTGGAGTCACAGGTTTGGGCTACTCTGGTTTTGGGAATGCCCAATGGGAGCGAGGAGCCAACCTGCAGGAGTATTACTCCAAGAGACAAGAGCAGGACGACAAAGCGGTAGCTCTTCATTCTCAGGCATGACCACCGTTACGGAGCGTCTCAGAGAGTTACGGGCTCTTTTCTTGTTCCCCAAGACCTTAGAATCCGAGGAAGTTGATCTGAACGCTGGCCTGCATGGGAACTGGACTCTGGACAATGCCAAGGCGCGTCTGAACCAGTTCTTTCAGAAGGAGAAAAACCAAACCGACTACAAGTACAGCCAAGTGGGTCCGGACCACAACAGGTCAGCGCGCTCCCATCACACACGCTGAGGTTCAGCCGCTCCTCTAGCTAGGTGCTCAGAGCTCATGCCTTTACTGTTACGCCTCAAGGGTTTGTTTTTCTGCTGGACTGAAACGATCACAGAGAACTCCTTGATGTGCATCTAACCTCAAGGAGATCTCAGACAGTCTCATCGTTCGGCCCGGACAAAATCAGCAATGGGTGAGTCTCACGAAGCGCCCGTCATCTTTCACTGCGGGAATAATGCACATCTGTGAAGATCATGTTGCTGTGGTGAAAGGTGAGCGGGGCATGTTTTTGTGAGGTCCACCCATGTGGAGTGTAATCTTGATGGAGGACGATGCCAGAAATCACAACCTCACCTGGGGGCAAACATGTGACATGACTTAGGCTACACTAAGAGGTCACATGTAACGTGTGCGATTGGTGGGAAAGGCAATGTCTGGTTGTGATTTCTGCTGTCACTCGTCCATCAGGGGCCGAGTTCTCCGGTACCTTGAGAGGAAATACTCCCTGTTTAGAAGTCTGGCAGGAAAACAAACCCGCTCGGGATGGGCTGTATGTCACTGTTGATCACATGTGCTGTCCGGGTCAGAGGTCAGTTTGTGCTACGTTGCTAAAGACATCTGTGGGCTGAATGTCATGTGCAGGTGTCTTGATTTGAAGTCTTGCTCTCTTACAGGAGTTTTATTGCGGAGATGGCCATCTTTGTAAGACAGCTGGGTCGGAGTAAGTATCGGAACGGGACCGTCTACACACTAAAGGTCAAGAGTTCACTGTTAAAGGGAACCCCTGCGGTTAAGATTAAATGATGTCTCTAAAAATGTCTAAATATCCACATCATATTTTGGACAAAGGGGGTGCAGACGATGATGTCCAGTGGTGAGCGACTGATACCCGGGGCTGAGGTGGTCAGACCTGGCCTGTTTTAAATCTGCTTTTGTGTGGCTTTGCGTCTTTACACCGAATTCTGAGCAGACACAGCCGCTTTACACACGCATTAAAGGATTAGTTCACTTTTAAAAAAACTTTTGCTGATAATTTCCTCTCCCACATGTCATCCATCCATGTCTTTCTTTCTTCAGTGGGAAAGAAATGAAGGTTTTTGATGCTAACGTTTCTCCTTATAATGGAGGCAATGGAGCCCAAACGGGTCAAGGTCCGAATGACAGTTTCAGTGCAGCTTTAAACCGAGCGTGGTCATAGCTGTATACGTAGATGCCTCATTAGCGCCTGCATGGATCAGTAGAATGAGGCATCTACGATCGATATATCTATGACCACGCTCGTATTTGACTCACTTGGCGGAAGCCCCGTTTGGGCTCCATTGCCTCCATTATAAGGAGAAATGTTAGCATCAAAAACCTTAATTTCTTTTCGACTGCAGAAAGAAAGACATGGACATCTTGGATGACATGGGGGTGAGGAAATTATCAGCAAAAGTTTTTTTAAAAGTGACTAAACCTTTAACTCGACTGTGTAAAGATGCCTTATTTTGCTGATTGCTGTAACTCATTCTCAGGTTGCTTCAATCACACAGAGCAGTGAAGGCCTACCACAGCCAATCAGAGGCAAAGACCCGCCCCATCTCCGTCTCTGATTGGTTAAGAGCGAGACATGATCCAACCATGTGAAATATTAGAAAGCTAAGAATGCTTATTTTGAAGACAGGAGGCAGGAGCTCTCTTCTCGTTCTCTGTCACTCAGTTAAATCACAATAACTGATCAAAAAATGTCAATGTAGGAAAAACCCTGCATTAATCCGTGCAAGTCTTAACCCCAGGGGTTGCCTTTAACCCTGAGCCTCCCGTCAGGAGCCCTGGCTAATGCTGTGCTGCTTCTCCAGAGGTCTCTGCCCGGGAGCACGGCTCCACCAAGAAGCTGGCCGCCCAGTCCTGCGCGCTCTCGCTCGTCCGGCAGCTTTACCATCTGGGGGTTATCGAGGCCTACACAGGACTGACCAAGAAGAAAGAGGGAGAGAGTGTGAGTTTAACACCCCAGCTGGAGGTCTGTGCGCTCTGTGTGTTTGACGACTCTCACTTGCTGTCTGTGCTGCCCTAGGTGGATGTATATGAAGTGAATCTCAGTGATGATGTACAGCAGCAGTTGCACAGTATTGTGCAGGAGCTCGGCCTCCAGATCCCTCCTCCTGTAAGTGTTGGACAGAACCTGCATGACTTGGTGACATGAGTTTGTGCCAACACCCGTGTGCTGTTTTAGCCCCAGGACCCCAGCAGTCCCGTGTCTCTGGTTCAGGGGAAGCTGGCTCACTTCGAGCCCTCACAAAGGCAGAGCATGGCAGGAGTGGTGCCCTGGTCTCCACCGCAGGTCAACTGGAACCCCTGGACCAGCTCCAACATCGACGAAGGCCCGCTGGCGTTTGTGAGTCTGCTCTTCTGCAATCCATGACAGCAGCTGAATGTAGTGTCTCACACAGCTGAAGCCGGTGTGTTTTGCAGTGTACCCCAGAACAGATCAGCACAGACCTGCAGCAGGAGCTCAACTATCAGCTGGAGCAGGACAATACTCTGCAGACGGTGAGAGAAGAGCACACACTCCAGGAGAGTCGGTGTTGTGATATGAACTAGCGTCTTTTTTTCACAGATTCTAGCGGATCGAAGTCAGCTGCCAGTCAAGAACTTTGAGGAGCAGATCATGTCTGCCATTCACAACAGCCCAGTGGTCATCATCCGCGGAGCCACCGGCTGTGGAAAGACCACTCAGGTTCCTCAGTACATCTTGGATGAGTTCATACACAGTGGCAGAGCGTCTGAGTGCAATATCGTCGTTACACAGGTGAGTGTTGACATGCTTGTAGGGATGGGCGATATGGCCTAAAATCCATATTGCGAATACGATATATATCGCGATATTTCAATTATAATAGAAGCATTTCAGAAGAGGTCCTAAGGAAAGCCAAAATGAAAAAATAAGCCATATTTTACTCACCCTGCTGTAGTTCCAATGCCCTATGTCCTTCTATGTTTTTCGAACCTCAAAAGCTAAAATAAAAACGTCCTGCACGCTAGGGGTGTGCGCTATATATCGTCTGCGATAATCTCGTTGTTGTTGTTTTAACGATGTGCGATCTGAGGTTATCGAGTATATCCCTCACACATCAGAGAGCACGCATGATGTACGTGATGTAGTTTTGTTGATTCGACTAGTGCCGGTGCGCATTAGAGTATACGCTATCACGCAGTGAAAGTACAGTTAATAAGATATCACACAAAGATTGCAGTTTTTCAAATGTGATATTGATTTTATGCAAGTTTACTAAACAAGAAGTTAATATTAAGTGACTTACAGTTTAGACTTCAATATTGCCTGTTTTTTCTCTATTTCGCCACCGAAAAATAGTTTAAAACAAAGACACAGCACTGAATCTGCGTCTCTGAGCAACACACACCGGTGTTTCCATACTGAACGAATCAACTTTTTGAACGATTCAATGATTCAATGACTATGATAGATTAAGAGAGTCAAATGCTTCGTTCCTTGAATGAATCAGCTGTTTGAATGAATCGGTTGAATCTCAATGACTCACTCATTAAACTTGACTCACTGCCACCTACTGGCGGTTTGAATTTCACAGTTAAAGGATTATTTTCATGTTTTAAATCACCTCAAATATCAATATTATTCAACATTTTATGTTTTAAACATTAAATCATTATTTATGCATAACTGTGGGATATTAATTTGTCACTTCTGAGCTGTTTAAATGATCACACAGTGAACAGTCTGTGTAAATGATCTAAATGCCACTTCAGATGCAGCTTCTGTGTTTCCTCTGCACTGCAAAGATTCATTTGGTTGATACTTATTTAATTTGATTGGTAACAGCCCTATTGTGTCTTATTATAATACATTTTTGAAATTTATGAAATTGACACAAATTATGTAAAAAAAAAGTAAATTTATCAAGGTAAAAAGATGATTTCTGTCACTTCTGTGAACTGACCACCACACAGAATATGAAGAATATCATTAACTTTAGGAGTCAGCTGACCATGGCAGTCCTGCACCTGCCAAAGTACCAGCACAACAACACACTAAGCTATAGTGTTGTCACGATACCAAAATTATGACTTCGATACGATACCAGACTAAAATACCTCGATACCGATACTTAATCGATACCACGGTAAAAAAAAACATCCAGTAAAAGTAATTGAATATGACAACAGAACTTATTATTCACTGCTTTATTTATTTTTTAACTAAAAACTCACGTGGCCAGCATGTTCCTGCCCTGGTGTTTGACCATTTCTTCTTATTGCAATCTTTGTTTTTAAAAATAAGCAAAAAATGCAAATTACAAACAATATGACAAAAACAGTGCTTTATTTTTCAGCTATAGGTTTATTTAACAGTATAGCAAGTCAAGAAAGAAATTAAATAATCCACAAAAAAAAAAAACTCAATTCAGCTGGCAATTCAGTCAATAAATTCACTACAGTATACACTGATTAACAATGAATATATTACAATTGTTTAGTCTTCACTCAATAAATTAACTATACACTGATTAACAATGAATATATTACAATTGTTTAGCCAGTCATGGGGTGGTTTTCTATTTTTCATTGTTGTTTGATTAACATTAATCACACAGAATATTAGATCCAGCTTAACACCGATCCAATCACCTCAACTGTACATGCTCACTAAAGACACCTGTGTTTACCTGAATACTCACAGGATGTGCATTTTTACATATCAGTTTGACCATTGAAATCCATAATCCGAGAGAACTGAATAGCGATCGCATGTTGTCTGAAAGGCGTGTGCTCACGCTTCAGATCGAGCACATCCCGCGCCGCGCTATATTCTCTCATGCGCGCATGTTTGTGTTGCTTTCTTTGTCATGCGCTGTGCGTGTATATTTAACTCTTCTGCTTCCAGTGTTTAGTGAACGGTGGAGAGCTCACACACACATCCTGACTCCTGCTGTCACTCATCCACACTAATAAATACAGCTCTTATTAACTTCCTTATTAAAGTACCGGTACTAATACAATTCCATATCGTACCGTTTGTAATAGCAGGGTATCGCAATACTTTTCTGGTACCGGTATACCGTGCAACACTACTAAGCTAAATATCGTCTAATATCGTTATCGAGAATATCTTTTTTTGTCAATATGGCACACCCTTACTACACGCGCTCCTCCCTTGTGGAACAGCGAGCGGGCTCAAACACAGAGACAGTGAGACCCGCGCCACATGTGGAAAGGGTTCCGGAGGCCTCTGAGGTTTAACGAGACAGAAACCTTATTATTCAGTCCAAACTGAGCTTGGCCGTTACTCTGCGTGTGTTCCTGAGATGAGTGCTAGCCGTCAGCAGCCGCCGGCGCTCATTCCGACTTCTGAAGGCGAGATTACGAGATCATTGCATTCAAGTTTCAAAATGTGAGGGTGTTCCTGTGCCTTTTTGTTCAATTCATGTGCAATTTTTCCTCGGAAACTCGTATTTACAATAATTCTGAGAGCAGGTGAAGGCACTGTTGTCATGGCACCCCGGATACACACACACACACACACACACCATTTTGAGAAATCAGGCTCAATAGAAACAAACGCGATTCTCGTCTTTTCGACGAGTAACTTCTATGATAAGAGAAAATCCCAGTAAGGGAAGCCTCCTGAAGTGGATGTTGTGAGGTGGTAGAGCAGATTAGCCATGTTACCTCTCTCAGCTGGAACTGTTACCCCACACACTACGTCAGCACTTCTCAAAGTCCGGACTCCGGTCCGAATCCGGAGGGAATTCAATCCGGACCCGCCTCCATTTCTTATTTCAACAGCAGTAATTGTGTGTAAGGGATTAAAAGTCTGGATTTCCTACTTTGATAAACGCATGTCAAAATCATTTGTTTAGACTAGTTTTAGGTCTTTTTGGAGATGGTCCGGCCGTTCGCAAAGACCCGCCCCCTTTAGTTACTGTTGCTATGTCCGACAAGCCATGGCGCTCTCACACACACACACACACACACGTTCTCACGTGGAGAAAACACATCGCGGAGCAAAGAGGACCCTGACCCCGCGCCGACAGACAGGACAGAGCCATTACTTTTCATATGAAAGTCTCAACTTTCAAATTGTGATCTAAAAAAAAAAGAAATTCAAACAAATACCGTTTTGTCTCTCTTTAATGCGTCATGATCACTGTAACGCCTCAGTAAAAGCTGCTCATCTCTTCCTTCTAGTTCATTGATAAGCATTAAATAAACATGAATGAACACTAACAGAAATGTTGTTTCAACCGCGGAAAGACATCAGTACATAACGGTATAACGTTATAACATTTTTCAAGTTGAAGTCCACCAGCGTTAATCTACGGTACGATCTCTCCTGACTGCTTTGATGGACAACACGGCACAGGCATTCTGTGATTTGATTGGTCAGATCGCCTGTCAATCAAACTTGCTGCGACGGGTGAATTAAAGCGAAGGCGAGATATTTAAAGTTTTCCTCTGTGATTCCGTTGCCATGACATCCAGTGAGTGTACTTTTGTCGTAATTGACCCTTCGCTAAGCCACGCCCGAACACCGCCACAGGCCAATCGTGGCTTAGCAACCGTAACTAGGTGTGGAAGGTCTGTCAAGCTTTCGAGCGAGGGGAACATGCCGAAGCGTTGTGTTTATGGATTGTGCAAATCTGATACCTGGTATCCTATAAGTTTGGACAGGGAGTGGAATTTCTTCCCTTCCCCAAACCTAAAACCCAAGGGGAGAAATTACGCTGTTCTGTTTTTTTTTTTTCCTACCGTAGCACAAAATTATAGCTATAACGTGATCTATCGATCCATGCTACCGCATTGAAAAATCCTAGCGTTTGTGACTAACTTACAGGAAATAATTCAGAGTAACTTTACTGAGGATTCTTATTGGGGAAAAACGATTTTACAGGGAAAATACCCCATCAGACTGCTGTGGATCAAGCAGTGTAGGAGAAAATAAATGTATATATAACATAAGCGTGAGAATGTTATCATTGCAAAGTGCCCAGGCTAATGTATTGTGTTTATTCCACAAGACTTATGGATAAGATGTTTGATTTATAATTATTAGATTATGTTCTAGTTTCACTCCCCCTGCTGTGCATGAGCAGCTGATCCTCAGTGTGTGTGTTTCCCATTGGAAAGGTCAGCGTGTGAGCTTGCACTGGGACCTTTAGGCTTTAGCTTCAATTTTGATGAAATTATTCTCTAATCGGTTGCATATTATGCCGTGGGTATATCCCTCGAATGCATACTGCAGTCCCTTTTGTCTTGCTCTCTCAGATATTTCATCTGTTCGCCAAAATAACCAATTATCTCGTTGGGAATGTCTAACACCGGCACATACTGACGGGCTTGTCAGGCGTAGCAACAGTAACTAAGGAGGGCGGGGCTTAGCGAAGGCTCAATTGGGCGCGAGTGGCGTGACACAACACTTCATCGCAGTAGCGTTTGCATGGGATGATGCCATTGTCCAGGAAATAAAAAGAAAAGTTGATGAAGAATATAGTTTTCAAAGATGATTGGACAGAGAGGAATGCATTCATTTTGCCCCAATCCAGCAGGAAGCCATTCTGTTTGATTTGTAGCAGTTGTGACGAGTGGGAATGCCAAACGGGATTATATGAAAACTCGGTCAGCTGATGGCACACAGGGCTGTTTCTCACATCAGACTGCTCTGTGTTTTGCACCATGATACTATTAAGGTGTTTTGTTAAAGCTACACTGTGTGATATTTTCCCCCATCTAGCGGTGAAAAGGTATATGACCATCCAGTGAATATTAGTTTCTGTTCCTCTCAATTCCGATTTCGTTTTAACTCCTACGGTGGCTGATTTAGTCCAAGATTAATATGGCTTCCAGTTCGATCAAGTGATGAGGTTACTTTAGAAAACTATTATAATTTGCAGTTATTTAATTTGTCAGTTAACATGTAGGTTATGACATCTGTGTAAAATGAATAATAGTTTTACCTTTTTGTTATTTTTTACCATTTCATTGCTAACATCAGCGATCAGGTTCCCAGACGAATGCAAGCTAATCTTAGTAAAGTAACTTTTATCAGTGCTATGGTTATTCTGTATATTGTAAGACATCACTAGCGTGATGCAAAGTTTACATTGTAGGCTATATCAGTCTCAAGCAATCCCCCTCTTCACATTCGACACCATCGAGTGTTAAAACACCAAAGGCGAAGCTTGAATTTACGGGTATGTCCCTCTTTGGCTACTGTACTTTCAAGATGGAGGGGCAACATGGCGACGCGCATTCGAACCCCTCACCCGTATGTATTTTCAATGGCATATTAAACACTTACGAGAATACTTTATTACTTGAAAGAAGTAAATATACATTAATGAGCACATATATTTGTGAAAGAACTAAGTGTTTTTAGCTAAGAATAAACTAAAAAAGTTACACAGTGTAGCTTAAAGAAAAATCCAGACACTTAAATGAATGTTTTTGCCACTTTTGCACTTGTTTTTCATGCATTTTGAATGAAAAAGGCACCTTATTTTTTCATAAAATGATTGTTGATTTGTTATACATGTTTATTAGAAACACGTTTTAATTACCATTAGTTCCGGACTTTTGTCACTGATGAAAATTCAGATTTGGACCTTTGAGAAACCCTGCACTATGGAGTAGAGGAGTTCACTTTAGTTTGCTCCTGCTTGATGGACCGCATAAACCCAGATAATGGCTGTCACCAGCTTCTCCGTTTCGCTCTCAGCCATGTTTACTAAAGATGATGATGATGATGAAGATGATGATGAAGATGATGATGATGTGCTGCAGTCAGTAGCAGCTCGTGGTCTATCAACACGCATTATCACGATAGAATTAAAATCTTTATCCTAGGCCAAATTTGCATTATTTATATTGCATATCGTTCATATCGCCCTTTACTAAATGCTTGGTTATCTTGTGTGCTCGCTCGGTCGCATGACCCGTGTTGTGACCCGTGCCGTTCTCCTCCTAGCCGAGGCGGATCAGTGCTGTGTCCGTGTCGGAGCGGGTTTCTTTCGAGCGAGCGGAGGAGGTGGGGAAAAGCTGTGGCTACAGTGTGCGCTTTGAGTCTGTCCTGCC
>CM040915.1:33148240-33180740 GCA_023029165.1 Gobiocypris rarus | reverse complement strand
GTAAATCAGCTCTGATGTCACGTTTACCTCAGAAAAACCTCTCCAGTGTTCAGAAACGCATTAGTGAGCTAGAGAAATGAGCATTTTGATAGATATATGCACCATATTACATATTCATTATATTCAATATTTAATGCATGCATGAATAAATGTATGACAGACACCATTGAAATGATTATATTTCAAAAACGAATTGGATTGGAAATATGGTTGTTATTGTAAAGCTAATATTATATTAACAACATAATATTAGTTCAATACTATATTAGGCTCCCGTAGTTTACAGCATTAGTTTTGATTGCCATGTATTGTTCCTGATGTATATCCAGAATAATCATTGGATCGAGTTGTGAAATGGCCATACCCAGCCCTAGTAAAGGACGATGTTTCTTTGGTGTACTGTACATGTATCTTCTCTATATGCTCCGTTCTGATCAGAAATGTTTTTAAAATATAAACTGTGTGTCATCCAGGCAGAAAGTGAAGTTGTTCACGTCTCACAACAACATGACGAACTACGCCACAGTATGGGCCTCCAAGACCAACCTGGAGCAGAGGAAGGGGCGAGCGGGCCGGGTCAAGCCGGGCTTCTGCTTTCACCTGTGCAGCCGAGCGCGCTTCGAGAAGTATGGCATTCCTCAGTCCTGATGATAACACACTCCTGTCACCTTTCCATACTGTCACGATACGAGATTCGAAGATAAAACCTCCAAAATAAAGTGGTGTCATTTAGATAATATTAGTATTATTATCAGGACACACATATTCCCCCATTGCGTTACTATACATGGTATTTAACATTATATATTAGTAGTTTAAAGGTGCAGTGTGTAGTTTTTATGAGGATCCATTGACAGAAATGCAATATAATATTCAAAACTCTGTTTTCAGTGGAGTATAAAGACCTTACATAATGAGCCGTTATAGAGACAGAGCGCCACCTGTCATAATCTGAAGTAGGGCTGGGCGATATCCAAAAAATATATATATCTCGATATTTTCAAAATTTTGACGATATTCGATATATATCTCGATATGTTTGCGATTGCTTTTAAATGAAAAAAAAATATTTTCTTTTGCCCCCATTAAAACAACAAAAACTATTTAGATAGAACCAAATTAAATACAAAATGTTAACGTTTACTGGTAACGGGTTGGGATGACCAAAATCTTAAATCATGATACGAGTAATTTAATATTTTTTGAAATGTACTTTTATAATTACAATATAGAATTTTAATTTAATTTGACAAACCAACCGCCTCCATTGACTTTCTATTGCGTGAAGTGGCCTCCTTGTCATTTCGGACTTATTAAAAAAAAAAGAACAATGTATAAAAGCTGATATGTGACAAGGTGTACAAAAAACAAGCTAAAGAACCCAAAACCAAAAACCCAGAAGTTTTTATAAGCTGTTGACCCAAAAAACGAGCCTTTAAAGACATAAAAGTGGACACAGGCAATAGAGACCGAGCGTGACAAGTGATATTACACTGAGAACTACACTCACTGGAGGGGAAAGTAATCAGCGACAGGAAATATAATACATAAAACTGACATTTGGATATTTGACTAAATATTTACTGTACATGTAGGCATACTGAGGCATTCTGAGTGTCAGGATCCCAAAATTCATCCATTCTTTCTGCTGAAGCTTCACATTTTATTGCCTGTATCCACTTTCGTCTCCTTAAACACTCGTTTTTTGGGGTCGACAGCTTATAAAAAAGTTGTTTGCTGTTCACCTTGTCACATATCAGCTTTTAGGCATTGTTCTGTTTTTTGTAATAAGTCCGAAACGACAAGGAGGCGCCTCACGCAATACAAAGTCAATGGAGAGCATTGGATTGTCCCCCCGGTGTGGGCGTGGCCTAATGGCGCTCTGTCTCTATGTTTTTATGACCTTAGAATGAGCCGTTTCTCTCTACACACACACATGGGTCCCCTTACAGTGAAGCCGCCATTTTGTTCCGCCATGTTTCTACGGTAGCCCTAAAGGGACAAACTTCTCTACAGAGCGCTAGCTATTCTCTGCTGTCTCAGACGAGCACATCTTTGTCCTGTGTGGGCCACCGTAGCTTCACAATGTGCTCCGGAAGGGAGGGGTGAGCGGTGGATGAGTGTAATTCAAAACCTCACCACTAGATGCACTAAAACTTACACACTGCACCTTTAATGTAGTCATGCCACTGAAACTGTGAACTTTTCTCATGCAGTCCTGACGACACACACACTCTTCCCCCCCTAAACCTACCCAACACACACACACACACACACACACACTGAGTATGATTTATAAGCCTTTTGAAATATTTTTGGGTAATGTGCTCATAAGTCACCCTCTCCTTGTAATACCTGTGTCATACCCATGTCATTATACACATTTGTGTCCTGATATTTCACATAAACAAACACACACACACACACTCCCGGTGCTCACAGTCCCGTGCAGTATACATTAATGCACCATACGTATAAGAATAAACCATCTAAACGCTTTGAATAATCCTACTACTAAATGATGTTTGTGCTTCCACTTTGAGGAGTGTGTGTGCGCTTCAGATGATCAGTGCATGTGCACATGACTCTTCCCAAACTGTAAAGGGTTAGTTCTGCATGTACTCGCTGTAGTTTCCACACATCAGGAACAGCCGTGTTTACTACAGTAGATCTGCTCATCATATAAAGCCATCGTGTCTCTTCAGAAGAGCACATGATGACAGAGTTTACAGTTTTGATGGATTACACCTTATAGATACAGTAAAGGGAGCCGTGGATGAAACAGCTCTATATCGTTTACATTATATGGTGATCTGCTACCTCACGCAGTCGAGCTGTGTCTGAACTGATGATTGCCTTGATGGTGCAGGCTGGACACCCACATGACTCCGGAGATCTTCCGCACGCCGCTGCATGAGGTGGCCCTCAGCATTAAGCTCCTGAGACTGGGGGCCATCGGGAACTTCCTGTCCAAAGCCATTGAGCCTCCTCCGCTGGATGCTGTCATTGAAGCCGAGCATACGCTGAGAGGTACGGCTGTAATGCCTCAGTGCTGACTGTGTTGAAGTGAACCAAATCCAACAAGCCTCCGTTGTTTCCCAGAGCTGGATGCCCTCGACTGCAATGATGAGCTGACTCCACTGGGACGCGTCCTGGCCAAGCTGCCCATCGAGCCCCGCCTGGGGAAGATGATGATTATGGGATGCATCTTTAAGTAAGTTTCCTATTGTGCTTAAGTCAGTGTAACCGGCTGATGTTTACCTGTTGTTTCTGTGTGTGTGTTTGTGCAGTGTTGGAGACGCGGTGTGCACCATCTCCGCCGCGGCCTGTTTTCCCGAGCCCTTCATCAACGAGGGAAAACGCCTCGGCTTTGTTCACAGGAACTTTGCGGGCACGCGTTTCTCCGATCACGTGGCTTTACTCTCTGTCTTCCAGGCCTGGGATGAAGTCCGGTGGGTCCAGAGGGAATTGTACTCGTTGTTTTTACGTTATAATTTCTTATGGGATTCGGCATTAAAATGGATTGTACTTTTTCAGGATGGGAGGTGAGGAGGCAGAGATCAGGTTTTGTGAGCACAAGAGGCTGAACATGCCCACTTTGAGGATGACCTGGGAGGCCAAGGTCCAGCTAAAGGAGATCCTTATTAACGTCGGCTTCCCTGAAGGTTAACCCGTGCTTCTTCATGCGCTTGTGCTACGGTTTATTACCGTCCACAGATGTTATTTGAGTTTCTGAGCTGGGGTTTTTTCCTCTGTTTCTTGCAGAGTGCCTCCTGAATCAGATGTTTAACAATGTGGGACCAGACAATAACCTGGATGTGGTGATCTCTCTGCTGACGTTTGGCTCGTACCCCAACGTGTGCTACCACAAAGAGAAAAGGAAGATCCTGACCACCGAGGGACGAAATGCTCTCATTCACAAATCCTCAGTCAACTGTCCCTTCAGCAACCATGATATGACGTATCCATCTCCCTTTTTTGTCTTTGGGGAAAAGGTTGGTTTTAAAGTCTTGCTTGAAACTACTTTTTAGACTCCATTACATCAGAGTTAGACCATTCTTTTCTACTTGAAATGAGCCCATGATTTCCTCTCCTCAGCTCATCCTAGGTGTGTGTGACATTCTTCTTTCAGACCAACACAATCAGAGTTATATTAATAACTGTCCTGCTCTTCCCAGCTTAAAGTCAATAAAAGTGCGTCCATCCATCATAAAAGTGCATCCATCCATCATAAAAGTGCATCCATCCATCATAAAAGTGCATCTATCCATCATAAAAGTGCATCTATCCATCATAAAAGTCGTCCATCCATCATAAAAGTGCGTCCATCCATCATAAAAGTGCATCTATCCATCATAGTGCGTCCATCCATCATAAAAGTGAATCTATCCATCATAAAAATGCATCCATCCATCATAAAAGTGCATCTATCCATCATAAAAGTGCATCTATCCATCATAAAAGTGCGTCCATCCATCATAAAAGTGCATCCATCCATCATAAAAGTGAATCTATCCATCATAAAAGTGCATCCATCCATCATAAAAGTGCATCTATCCATCATAAAAATGCATCCATCCATCATAAAAGTGCATCTATCCATCATAAAAGTGCATCTATCCATCATAAAAGTGCGTCCATCCATCATAAAAGTCGTCCATCCATCATAAAAGTGCATCTATCCATCATAAAAGTGCGTCCATCCATCATAAAAGTGAATCTATCCATCATAAAAGTCGTCCATCCATCATAAAAGTGCATCTATCAGTCATAAAAGTGCATCCATCCATCATAAAAGTGCATCTATCATCATAAAAGTGCATCTATCCATCATAAAAGTGCGTCCATCCATCATAAAAGTCGTCCATCCATCATAAAAGTGCGTCCATCCATCATAAAAGTGCGTCCATCCATCATAAAAGTGCATCTATCCATCATAAAAGTGCGTCCATCCATCATAAAAGTGAATCTATCCATCATAAAAGTGCATCCATCCATCATAAAAGTCGTCCATCCATCATAAAAGTGCATCCATCCATCATAAAAGTCGTCCATCCATCATAAAAGTGCATCCATCCATCATAAAAGTCGTCCATCCATCATAAAAGTGAATCCATCCATCATAAAGTATATCTATCATCATAAAAGTGCATCTATCCATCATAAGTCGTCCATCCATCATAAAAGTGCATCCATCCATCATAAAAGTCGTCCATCCATCATAAAAGTGCATCTATCCATCATAAGTGCATCCATCCATCATAAAAGTGCATCTATCCATCATAAGTGCATCTACATTTATTAATATAACTCTGTGTTGTCATATACACCTAGGATGACTTGAGGGTGAGGAAATCATAGGGTCATTTTAAAGTGAACTATCCCTTTAAGGGGTAGGACATTCTGATTCTAGAGAGCGTTTGATTGGATAAACTACTAGATTTTTGTTCAAAGAAATGTATATATTTGTTCAATAAATTGATCAAAAGTGAATGTATTAGTTTCCACAAAAATACGAACTCTTTTAACATTTGATAATGTTTCCTGAGCTCCTGCACAGCCCAGACTTTAGCGGTTTAGCTCAAATCTGCTGAAGGGTTTTCTGCACATTTAGGAGCACACCAGTATCGTATGTCTTTGTGATTACAGATCCGAACGCGAGCCATCTCTGCCAAAGCAATGACCCTGGTCAGTCCTCTTCAGCTCATTCTGTTCGGCTCGAAGAAGATCACGTCCAATGGAGATGTTGTTGAGCTGGATGACTGGTACGTTTCTCAGGAAACTGAACCACAGATAAAAGACCGGAATCCTGGGAGCAAACCAAATATTTGCAGGAGATCTTAATTCTTGATTAAGAATATCTCTTCCTTGTTTAGGCTGAAATTGAGGATTTCCCATGATGTGGCCGGTGGTGTGGCCGCTCTGAGGGCTGCGATGGAAGGCCTGGTGGTGGAGGTCACCAAAGACCCGGAATATATCAGGAATCTGGATCCCACCAACGTGCGCTTGCTGAACGTCATTCGACTTGTGTCTCGACCCTCGTCAGCAGGCATCAACCTCATGGCCACTAACGCACGGTGAGAGAATCCTACAGGCTCATTTATTAGGATGAAGGACCTTTTGACCTTGAGATCTTTGGATGTAACGCATCTTTTTACAGCTTTGGAGATGGTCCACGTCCACCCAAGATGGCCCGTACTGATTTTGGGGGTGGTGGAGAGTTCAGGGGTCGTGGCGGAGGATACAGAGGCGGAGGCGGTGGATCTTGGTCTGGGGGAGGATACAGAGGAGGTGGAGGATACCAGGGCGGAGGAGGCTTCAGAGGATCAGGAGGTTATCGTGGAGGCGGCGGTGGTGGATACAGGGGGGGTGGAGGAGGAGGTTTCAGGGGATCTGGCGGATACAGGGGAGGAGGAGGAGGATACGGAGGGAGGGGATCCAGAGGTGGGTGGGGTGGAAACAGGGGTGGGTATTAAAGCTCAACGACCAAAATATCTTTGAGATGGTAGAAAATTGTTTGTATTTTTCCTTTTTGTTGATGCTCAATCTTTTCTCTTTTTTTTATTAAATAGCTCATTTGTGACCAACAATGTAGTAATCATTTTTAATAGATTGCAAGTACATGTGAACTGTTGTATTCTATTAAAATACTTCCTTTTGTATCATTTCTTTGTGCTCTTGATCTGATCATAAAGGAGATCATAAAGTCCTGGTGTGAATCCCAGAGGTTCCAGATGTGTAACTCCTGCCAGGGTTTCTGTCCCGATTGAGCAGTGCTTTGTGCCCTAAAACTCAACGGCTCATATTTTAGAAGAATGCATTTTCAGACACATGCCAGTGAAATTTCACAATAAAGTTGCTTGTTTTCATCATAATAGATTTCTGATTTATAAATGCATTAATATTCTCCCCAGTTCATCAGAGCCCAGTGTCTTTCCAGAGACCACACACTCCTGACGGATGTCTGCATGAGCGCTGAGACTGAAGTGTGTTGACATGTCTAAAGTACAAATCAGTTCTTTTTATTTTTTTGTGCACCATAAATTATTTTGGCTACATCTTTTATTGAGCAAATCCATGGCCAAATCAAAATAAATTCAACTAAACATCTGAATGTGTTGGAGTGCTTTGAAATGACCAATTAATACTTATAGTGAAATATTTGCAAACCACTAATCCTTTAGTGTTATCTAACGTGTGTGTGTGTGTGTGTGTGTGTGTGTGTGTGTGTGTGTGTGGTCTGCTCATGATAACCGACAGAGGGCGCTTTAAACCCCAGCTCATGTGTGGATGTTAACTTACATCAATTACTCAAAACGTGTTTAACTGATATTATTTAGTATTTACTCTGCAAATACACACCGTGCATGACTTTAATATCTTTACTTAGTTCTCATGTGTGCCCATCAGCAGTGCTGCGTCTCACGGGTATATCTGGGGCAATAGCCAACAATACATTGGGTCAAAATTATAAATTTTTCTGATGCCAAAAATCATTAGGATATTAAGATCATGCTCATGAAGATATTTTGTAAATGTCCATATCAGAAATGTATTATTAGTAGTAATATGCATTGCTAAGGACTTCATTTGGACAACTTTAAAGGAGATTTTCTCAATATTTAGATTTTTTTGCACCCCAGATTTTCAAATATTGTCCTATCCTAACAAACCATACATCAATGGAGAGATGATTTACTCAGCTTTAGATCATCTGGACAGCTCAATTTCACAACACTGACCCTTAGGACTGGGTTTGTGCTCCAGGGTCACACATTAGATATAATCACTTACGGCCTGTGGGTAGGATGAGCGCACATGTCCTGATGGACTAAAGTCCCCTTAGAGAAGTATTGCTGATGAATGTGTTCCCAGTTTTAAGGACAATGCTCATCCTGGGCATGCCTGGACCGGAGTCTCAGTGTGAGGGGCTGGAATGAGCGTTTGAGGAAGTGTTGACACTCACTTTGACAGATCTAGCGCTCATTTCCCCTGCTCTGGATGGAGTAAGCCTGGGTGATGGATGGATGGACGGAGGTCCAGGAGAGCTCCCTAAGGTCAGGGGCTGTGCTAGATCTCCAGGGTGTATACGCATCTCTCCGCTTTATAATGTGAGTTTTACAAGGAGCATTTACATTTCTTTCCATCACAGCTGATTTGATCTTATTTAGAGAGATGCTAATTTGCCTAATTAATCTCCACAGTTGTGAACGGATTGATTGCGTTGTTTAACAGCAGAGTTTGTTCTTGAGCACCATCTGATTAAATCGTGTTATCTGAGGAATGGAGACCGGATCTGATGATGGAGGTCCTCTGATGTCTACAGGATCTGCTGGAGCTCATCAGCGGCACAGCGCTCTCCCATCAGTCCTAACCCTAACTGGGATAATCCCATGCAACAAAAAAGGAGAGTTTGTAACAATATGAATTGAAAATAACAGAAACAAATAGTCTGAATAGCCAGTCTTATCTGATATTTCTTTCTTTTTATATATCAGGGTTTGTAGAAGCTGTTTGGAGTGCTTGAATTTGACTTTCTGAAATGTAAATCCTGGAAAAATCCTGGTCATTTTTATGAAGTGCTTAAATAAATAAAAAAGTGCGTATTGAAAGACAATAATGTGAAACTAGTATTTAATTTTATTTATGAAACAATATTTCAAAGTGAAATGAATGCTGCAGCCCATCTGATATAGATCTAGAGCCCTTCCACAGCGTGATATTGTTCATATAAATACATAAATATGAGTGTATGATACAGTTTTCATAGTATGAGGAAAGAATCAGTTTGAATAAGGAAAGCGATATCTTTGTCGCTTAAAGTTACCAGTCCTTGTGCTGCACTTTATTCATACCTGTTTGTTTTTTTTGTTTATTTATTTACCTTTGTTTAGATTTTGAAAGACAACAAAGATATTGTTTGATAAGTGAGATCTCTGATTGTAGTCCCTGAAAACCAAAAAAGCAGTGCTTGAGAAGTCCAGTTTTACAGAATCTGTACGAGCCCTGATAGACACAGATCAGGCATAACATTATGACCGGTGAAGTGACTAACACTGATGATCTCTTCCTCACGGCTCCTGTTAGTGGGTGGGATATATTAGGCAGCAAGTGAACATTTTGTCCTCAGAGTTGATGTGTTAGAAGCAGGAAAAATGGGCAAGCGTAAGGATTTGAGCGAGTTTGACAAGGGCCAGATTGTGATGGCTAGACGACTGGGTCAGAGCATCTCCAAAACTGCAGCTCTTGTGGGGTGTTCCCGGTCTGCAGTGGTCAGGATCTATCAAAAGTGCTCCAAGGAAGGAACAGTGGAGAACCGGCCACAGGGTCATGGGCGGCCCAGGCTCATTGATGCACGTGTGGAGCGAAGGCTGGCCCGTGTGGTCCGATCAAACAGACGAGCTACTGGAGCTCAAACTGCTCAAGAAGTTAATGCTGGTTCTGATAGAAAGGGCTCAGAATACACAGAGCATCGCAGTTTGTTGCGTATGGGGCGGCATAGCCGCTGACCAGTCAGGGTGCCCATGGTGGTCATAATGTTATGCCTGATCGGTGTATATAAATTAGTTATATGAAACCATTGAATATGTAGTGGTTAGGATGCTTATCTGCATTAAAAAAAAAAATGTAATATATATTCTAACAAAAATTTTAAATATCTAAAATGATCATCAGCCTTTATCTTTAAACACACATCCCTGAGGATATGACAACTTTATTCTTTGAAGTCTGCGTGAAGGATTAACCTAAACATGGACAGAATGAGTTAGGGAGGAACGTTTAGTTTGTTTTCTATCACATCTCTGAAACAATGCTGGTAAAATATGAATAAACCGCCCGCAGGCTATATAAAGCTTTGGGACACGCCTCTCCTGGTGTATATATAACCCTGCTCTCCGAGCAACAGCCCGTCCGCTGGTTATTCATAGCACAGGACCATCAGTGTGCAGGTACAGCTCTTCATCAACATCTTGGGATTCTCCTGGGATTAAGCCTCAGTTTAACACACATCTATACGGGCAGTCAGAGTCAAGCTGTTTTACTCAAGCTCATTTGGAAAACTTTTACTTCACTACATTCCAAATTCATAAATAAAAGTTGTTTTTACCTTTAATACTTAATACATTAAATATGTCTCAATTAAGACTTTGAATAGTATTCAGTATAACACTGATAAAGAGTACACACACACACACAGACACACACACACACACACACACACGAGCCTCCGGAGCCCATCAGCAGTGCTGCGTCTCACGGGTATATCTGGGGCAATAGCCAACAATACATTGGGTCAAAATTATACATTTTTCTTTGATGCCAAAAATCATCAGGATATTAAGATCATGTTCATGAAGATATTTAGTAAATGTCCATATCAGAAATGTATTATTAGTAGTAATATGCATTGCTAAGGACTTCATTTGGACAACTTTAAAGGAGATTTCCTCAATATTTAGATTTTTTTGCACCCTCAGATTCCAGATTTTCAAATATTGTCCTATCCTAACAAACCATACATCAATGGAGAGATGATTTACTCAGCTTTAGATCATCTCAATTCCACACAAATTGTGCTCACATGTGTATATTTGTATAGTTAGTGGTCAGTTCATCTCTTATGTTGGGAATCTGTGAGATTCTGTCCCCTCCCACTCCTGGACTCGACTGGGAAACTGACCAATTGGGAAAGCGCAAAGACACGCCCATAACCACCAGGCCACGCCCATGCATGTCTCCCTGCCTTGTTTAGCGGGTCGGCGGTCCATCAAAGCATCCTTCAGGCGGAAGTAGACGTAGGGATTTTTTTTTTGGGAAGTTCTGTGACTTGCGCACTGGCGGCCAGGGTGTAGTCGGATATCGCTCCTTTTCTCCAAAAGTTTTTCCCCATGGCGGTGGTTACAAAGTATCAATAAAGTGCACGAGAGAAGTCTCGAGGAGGGCAAGGCACGACTGCTGCGTTTGTGGAGGTGAAGCGAGCGGCTCCATTTTACGCATGCGTTCATTTATTAAAGCGCAATCTCGGTAGCTGGCGAGTTACCGCAAACTTTTTAGAGACTGCGCGGATTTAAGGGATCGAGACAGTGACGGTCGCATACACTAAAGGACACGATGTGGTTTTGTAGCTCTTTGTTACTGTGGACTGTGTGGGCAGCGTGCGGTCACGGAGCGATGGACGAGTGCGCGGATGAGTCCGGCCGGCCCCAGCGCTGCCTGCCGGAGTTCGTCAACGCCGCGTTCAATGTGACCGTGGTGGCCACCAACACCTGCGGCTCTCCGCCCGAAGAGTACTGTGTGCAGACCGGGGTCACGGGGGTCACCAAATCATGCCACATCTGCGACGCCGGGGACCCCAGACAGCACCACAGCGCAGTTTATCTCACCGACTACAACAACCAAGCGGATACCACCTGGTGGCAAAGCCAGACCATGCTAGCGGGCATCCAGTACCCGAACACCATCAACCTGACCCTTCACCTGGGTAAGCCCTTCACTTCGTGTGTGTGTGTGTGTGGCTCCATTCACATGTGCTGCTTAAACCAGACCCTTCTACTCACTCACTAGTGTGCATACTATAACTGATGTCCTTTACTAGTGTGCATACTATAACTGATGTCCTTTACTACTCACTCACTAGTGTGCATACTATAACTGATGTCCTTTACTAGTGTGCATACTATAACTGATGTCCTTTACTAGTGTGCATACTACAACTGATGTCCTTTACTAGTGTGCATACTATAACTGATGTCCTTTACTAGTGTGCATACTATAACTGATGTCCTTTACTAGTGTGCATACTATAACTGATGTCCTTTACTAGTGTGCATACTACAACTGATGTCCTTTACTACTCACTCACTAGTGTGCATACTATAACTGATGTCCTTTACTAGTGTGCATACTATAACTGATGTCCTTTACTACTCACTCGCTAGTGTGCATACTATAACTGATGTCCTTTACTACTCACTCGCTAGTGTGCATACTATAACTGATTTCCTTTACTACTCACTCGCTAGTGTGCATACTATAACTGATGTCCTTTACTAGTGTGCATACTATAACTGATGTCCTTTACTAGTGTGCATACTACAACTGATGTCCTTTACTAGTGTGCATACTATAACTGATGTCCTTTACTAGTGTGCATACTACAACTGATGTCCTTTACTAGTGTGCGTACTATAACTGATGTCCTTTTCTACTCACTCACTAGTGTGCATACTATAACTGATTTCCTTTACTACTCACTCGCTAGTGTGCATACTATAACTGATGTCCTTTACTAGTGTGCATACTATAACTGATGTCCTTTACTAGTGTGCATACTATAACTGATGTCCTTTACTAGTGTGCATACTATAACTGATGTCCTTTACTAGTGTGCATACTATAACTGATGTCCTTTACTAGTGTGCATACTATGACTGATGTCCTTTACTACTCACTCGCTAGTGTGCAATCTATAACTGATGTCCTTTACTAGTGTGCATACTATAACTGATGTCCTTTACTAGTGTGCATACTATAACTGATGTCCTTTACTAGTGTGCATACTATAACTGATGTCCTTTACTAGTGTGCATACTATAACTGATGTCCTTTACTAGTGTGCATACTATAACTGATGTCCTTTACTAGTGTGCATACTATAACTGATGTCCTTTACTAGTGTGCATACTATAACTGATGTCCTTTTCTACTCTCGCTGTGGATATTGACTAGTAACTACTTCATTGTCTGTAATTTAAATATGTGACTCTGGAGCACAAATCCAGTCCTAAGGGTCAGTGTTGTGAAATTGAGCTGTCCAGATGATCTAAAGCTGAGTAAATCATCTCTCCATTGATGTATGGTTTGTTAGGATAGGACAATATTTGAAAATCTGGAATCTGAGGGTGCAAAAAAATCTAAATATTGAGAAAATCTCCTTTAAAGTTGTCCAAATGAAGTCCTTAGCAATGCATATTACTACTAATAATACATTTTAATGTAAACAAAAAAAAAGCAAGAGAACACTTTCAATAAGGTGTCTTTGAACTAACAACGGACCGTGCTTCCACAGAATTTATTAAATGTTATTTAAAAATGTACTTTTACATTAATATCAAAAATTGTATGTGTTAACTAACATTAACAAGATTTAGGTGTATTAAATAATCTTTGTTAGTTGATCTAGTGCGATAATAAGGGCCTGTGGTGTCACCGAAAGCAAATGTAGAGACCGTACCGAAGAATGTGCTGATGTCTCGGAGTCTAATCAATGAGTGCTAGCCGAATGTTGATGAGACGCCTGACAGGTGTAGTTTTCTGCATTATACAGTCATTGAGATCACCTGGTCCTGCTGCAGAAATGCATTATGAAGTAGTGATGTTATTTGATAGCTTTAGGCTGCTAAATCTGCATGTTTCTAATGTTTTAAAGTTACTTTTTTGTTATATTGTACTAGCAAAGCAAGCACATTATCTCTTGAATAAGACTCAAGTTTGATTGACTGTCACCATTCATCACGATTGATTCAATTTGAGTACTCGATTTAAAAAAATCCTCAATTGCATTTTGCCCGTGTCGGATAACCGGTGTTCACCCTCAAGTCATCCGAGGTGTATGTGACATTATTCCATCCATTATAAAAGTGATCATGCTTATGATGGATAGATGCACTTTTATGATTAATAGATGCACTTTTATGATGATAGATGCACTTTTATGATGATAGATGCACTTTTATGATGATAGATGCACTTTTATGATGGATAGATGCACTTTTATGATGGATAGATGCACTTTTATGATGGATGGATGCACTTTTATGATGATAGATGCACTTTTATGATGGATAGATGCACTTTTATGATGGATGGATGCACTTATGATGGATGGATGCACTTTTATGATGATAGATGCACTTTTATGATGATAGATGCACTTTTATGATGATAGATGCACTTTTATGATGGATGGATGCACTTTTATGATGATAGATGCACTTTTATGATGGATGGATGCACTTTTATGATGATAGATGCACTTTTATGATGATAGATGCACTTTTATGATGATAGATGCACTTTTATGATGATAGATGCACTTTTATGATGGATGGATGCACTTTTATGATGGATAGATGCACTTTTATGATGGATGGATGCACTTTTATGATGGATGGATGCACTTATGATGGATAGATGCACTTTTATGATGATAGATGCACTTTTATGATGGATAGATGCACTTTTATGATGATAGATGCACTTTTATGATGATAGATGCACTTTTATGATGGATGGACGCACTTTTATGATGGATAGATGCACTTTTATGATGGATGGATGCACTTTTATGATGATAGATGCACTTTTATGATGGATGGATGCACTTTTATGATGGATAGATGCACTTTTATTATGGATGGATGCACTTTTATGATGATAGATGCACTTTTATGATGATAGATGCACTTTTATGATGATAGATGCACTTTTATGATGGATGGATGCACTTTTATGATGGATGGATGCACTTTTATGATGGATAGATGCACTTTTATGATGGATAGATGCACTTTTATGATGATAGATGCACTTTTATGATGGATAGATGCACTTTTATGATGGATAGATGCACTTATGATGGATAGATGCACTTTTATGATGATAGATGCACTTTTATGATGATAGATGCATTTTTATGATGATAGATGCACTTTTATGATGGTTGGATGCATTTTTATGATGGATAGATGCACTTTTATGATGATAGATGCACTTTTATGATTGATTGATGATGGATGGATATAAGTTGATTGTTTATATTATGTTTATTGCTTTATGTATTTTAACAGTGTTGTTCAATCAAACCGTATGATTACTAGCTTTCATACCTTATTTGAACCAATTATTGGTCATTTTGATGTTCATTGTTCACTTAGGTCTATTTTTATTCCCACAAAAAATATCAGATGACTCGATTAATCATTAAAATAAGAGCGATGATTTGTTAGTGACCGAACACAATCAGTTCTGAGGGCCATCATGGAGAAGGCTCTGGGTTTAGAGGGTCATATGAGATGCGTCCTCTGGGTTCAGAGTGTCTTAGATGATGGAGATCCTCTGCTAGACTTGGCATGGAGTGCCCTCTCTAGCCGGAGGTGAAGTTGTGTGCGTTACACGAATCATTGAATTTCTGCCAGTCTAAGCAAAAGGATTGGGTTACAGGAGGAGGTGTTCAGACTGTGGGAAAAGAACACTAACATAACCAATTAGTCCCAGCCAGAAGAAGATGCTACACGAGCCCCCGGAGCCCATCAGCAGTGCTGCGTCTCACGGGTATATCTGGGGCAATAGCCAACAATACATTGGGTCAAAATTATACATTTTTCTTTGATGCCAAAAATCATTAGGATATTAAGATCATGTTCATGAAGATATTTTGTAAATGTCCATATCAGAAATGTATTATTAGTAGTAATATGCATTGCTAAGGACTTCATTTGGACAACTTTAAAGGAGATTTTCTCAATATTTAGATGTTTTTGCACCCTCAGATTCCAGATTTTCAAATATTGTCCTATCCTAACAAACCATACATCAATGGAGAGATGATTTACTCAGCTTTAGATCATCTGGACAGCTCAATTTCACACAAATGGTCCAGGGTCACATCCGATAACCAAATGTCAGTAATAAGCATGGCTAATGAGCTGTAATCAGTGTGTTAATACATTTGCATTTAGATAATGGAAGAGGAAGTGGTTTTGCTTTGAATGTTGGGTCTTACACTTGTTTGATTAGCAGCATTTGTTAGCACGTGGGCTGTAACGGGTCAGACGGCTCTTCTTGTTAATGTAAGCACTTTGCATTTGAATCGTGTCATTAAAACAGTGTGAAACTGGCAGTCTGATCATATTTGATGCTTAATTATGTGTCTCCAAGTGATGAATGACTACTCTGAGGGGGTATGCATATGTAGGAATTCCCTCAGTAAATTTTGTTTCTGTACTCTTCTATATGAATAAAATATTATGCAAGTTTTTTAATATGCATTTTGGGCCATTTTGTCCATGCACCGTTTTTACACGGTTTCCTAAAAAGTGTAAATCTTACCGAGAACTGAATCCAAAGTCTCGGAGAAGATTCCCAATTGTTGATTTGCATGTTTTGGTTGACTCTCCGTAGGTGGGAACCCCCTAGAAGTCTGGGTCCCAGCCATAATCTTTTGTTTTCCGTGCTTTGCCTTTGATGGCTTTTATGTTTATTGTGCCTCGGTTGGGATGGTCGAGGCGGAAGCAGGCATGTCTTAACTCGACACCGAGGCCTGTGAGAGCGTGGAGATTTGGCCTTCGCAGACTCGGGGGGGCGCGGAGAGATGAGGAGGGTAGATTTACTGTTCTGTATTTGTGCATGTCCCACTCCTGTACTTTATTAACCAGTTCTGGCTGGCCTGTCGCGCTCCAAGAATGTGATGAGACTAAGACATGTGAATCATCCTCCAGACGCTGGTGAGGAAGACGTGCCGGCGTGTGTATCTGTGCTTGTACAGGCAGAGAGAGATAATGGAGTGGTTTGAAGAATGGTCAGGTTAGTGGAAGATTGCTGATGCTGCGGTTTTAAATCGGTCTGCTTGTCAGACAGAGCCCAGAGGGATCGCAAACATTAGTGTAGCCATGTTGTGTCAGACCTAGCTACAAGTGCCAGATCATATTTCTGTAGTCGGGAGAAGAATTTCCAGAATCTTCATAGGCTTCAACACTGAAACAATGACTGTAGGCTAGCGGAGTATAAAGCTGATCCGGTGGGTCCGGTGGCGATACACAGGTGTGGTGTGCAGAAAGAGAGATGCAAAATAACACACTGTTCCAAGAACAGCACACAAAGCAGGATCTCGCTCTCCATAAACTCTGCAAACTCTGCAAACTCTGCATCCGCTACTCTTCTTCTTCTGTCCTTCAGAGCGATGTGTAGAACAGCAGCTCTACTGCACGTGTGTCCTTAGGATTTGAAGTCTAATATTTATTTTACTCCCTTTTAAATTAAAATTGTATGATTGTTGAAATGAAAAGTCACCCTTTCTGTTTTCTAAATGGATGCTATTGATCTTACTGTGAACGATTCATCTGTGCATCCGTTTCATGAGAAAAAACTGATGTTAAAGGTGCAGTGTGTAAGTTTTAGTGCATCTAGTGGTGAGGTTTTGAATTACACTCATCCACCGCTCACCCCTCCCTTCCAGAGCACATTGAGAAGCTACGGTGGCCCACACAGGACAAAGATGTGCTCGTCTGAGACAGCAGAGAGTAGCTAGTGCTCTGTAGAGAAGTTTGTCCCTTTAGGGCTACCGTAGAAACATGGCGGAACAAAATGGCGACTGTTAGGGAACCCGCGGTGTGTGTAGAGAGAAACGGCTCATTCTAAGGTCATAAAAACATAACGGCTCATTATGAAAGGTCTATTGAGTTATGGATATTATATTGCATTTCTGTCAATAGATCCTCATAAATACTACACACTGCACCTTTAACATAAACATGTCTTCTGATGAAATTACAGCACTTTAAAAGTGTTTCCTCAACTCCTGAACGTCTGCGGTTTCCTCCAGGAGTGTGGGAACGCTGCGTCTCATGAGCGTTTGGAATATGATTCTCCGTTCAGTGAGGGAGTCGATCTGTAGGAACGGCTCGGAGTGAGTGTGATTCATGAAGCCAGGCCTCTGGGAATCCTGTTTAGGACAAATGCATCTCCGTAGATTGATAGAGATGTGTTGATGATCACGGGCAGCACGCTGGTTTTCGGATTGGATTTATGTTTAATTATTTGCCAGTTTTTATAAGTAATTTTTTTTTTAAAAGCTGATAATTGTACTTGTCTGTTACTTCCAGCTGCTTTTATTATATAGCAAGTTTCTTTTCAAACTGAGAGGAGGTTTTGCAGTCGTGGAGAGGGAGGCTGTCCTTCTGATAAACTGCAGCAGTCGGGATTCATTAACTGGAGCTGTGAATGGCTCTTATCCTGCCCGGTTTCCTCCCTCCCCGATCAAAGAATCCACAGTTTCCTGCAAACTCTCTGTCCGTGCCGTGCATGTTACTATGCTTCATATTGATTTGGATGCTTGTCATTTTTCAATTTCATATGCTATGGAATGGTTTGGCCCAGTGCTCCTGCTCGTTCATGTGTGCTTCATCAGGAGCTGTCCTGGTTTTCACTTCTGTTTTCAGGGAAAGGTTTGGCTGAACATCTGCCTCCTAATTGTTTAAATCTGTGAAAATTTTGGAACGCACTCTCTGGAATACAATGCGGCTCTTTCAGTGCTGTCTGTCTGTAAGGCTTCAGTGTAGTCGATTATTTATGTGTCAGGAAACAGCTTGTTTGATTTGGAGCTAATGGGCATTTACAGTATGTTAAGAAGTTTGACCCTGGTTTACTTGACGAGAGCCAAACTCCTGGGAGAAGAGCTCGCTCTTAGTTCTTGTTTTCCTCCTCTCTTTGTCTCTCTCTCGCTCTCGATTCCTCAATGAGAGGAGACGATGAGTGTTTGGCAGTGTGGGAAACTGAGCAGCAGAATGTTTCCTGGGCTCTGGGGTCCGCGTCTCATCTCTCAGAGGCGCTTTTTTCCCAAACTCCATCAAAGAACTTGTCATTTCTGAAGGACCAGATGGTCCAAATTATACCAATCTGAGTGTAGGGGCTGGAAGGAAGAGCGTGCTATCTGGTTTGAACCTATTGTTATTCCGTGGAAGGTATGATCTCAGTGTGGGAAACTTGTGTTTATGAACCTGTAGTCATGTAACGGCACGATTGGCTTTACTCCAGTCTGCTTTTCTCCTTGGAGACAAAAATGGCGGTTGAATTTGTTTAAAACCCTCTCACTGTAGTAAATCCAGTCCAAGCTAATCTGTCGTTTCCACATTTACCGTGCCAGCGCTCTGAAGGCTATGACTTGGGCTGTTTGGGGCCTGATTTGAGCTCCGGACCACCCAGGGTGGACAAAGAGAAGAATCTCCCTCATTTCCTGCTGATAAAGCCATTGTGAGCCGCTAGTCCTCTCCAGATTGTGCAAACGTGTACTGAAAGAGCCCACACTGGGTCTGTGGTGCCAGGACCGGACCGTCAGACGGGGAGCTGTGGTTGTGCTGTCCCCTGTCCTGTGGGCCGTTTGACTCCAATAGTGGAATAAGCCCTTGGGGCCAGTGTTTGTTGCCCTTGCCATCACTGATTAGTGCTCGTAACAAATGACTGCACCCCGTTAAAAGTTAAGCTCTGGAGATTTAACGCTAGTTTGGCATAAAGAAGCCTGTCTGCCTGATGGGTGCTTGAGAAGTGCTAAGGGTTAATCTGCTTGGGTTCTCTGATCACTTTTACAGAGAGCCTTCAAAACATTCAAAAACATGTTAAACTTTGGGATAAAGTGAATTCTGAAAATTGTAGGTAGTGAGTATCCAAATGCGTTTCAAAGAGAAATAAGCGAGTTTATCATTATACTGTTTTATTGTTGTTTTATATTAAAGGGTTAGTTCACCCAAAAATGAAAATCCTGTCATTAATTCCTCCCCCTCATGTCGTTCGACAGCCGAATCAGCGGTTCGGATCATGATTCGGATCGCGTGTCAAACCACCAAACTGCTGAAATCACGTGACTCTGGTGATCCAAACCGCTGATCCGATACACTGATTCATAACGCTCCGAAGCTTCAGGAAGATGTGCTTTGAAATCGGTCATCACTAGAAGGCGATATTTAGTTTTAGAGCGCAAAAACTATTCTCGTCGCTTCATAAAATGATTGTAGAACGTCTGTAGTGATGTAACGACATCTTTAGTTCCTTTTATGGGACTTGAGAGAGGAAATGACATCACTGTCAATGGAGGCCTTTCTGAGCCATCGGATCTCAACACTAATATCTTTAGTTTGTGCTCCGAAGATGAACGGCGGGTCAAAATTATACATTTTTCTTTGATGCCAAAAATCATCAGGATATTAAGATCATGTTCATGAAGATATTTTGTAAATGTCCATATCAGAAATGTATTATTAGTAGTAATATGCATTGCTAAGGACTTCATCTGGACAACTTTAAAGGAGATTTCCTCAATATTTAGATTTTTTTGCACCCTCAGATTCCAGATTTTCAAATATTGTCCTATCCTAACAAACCATACATCAATGGAGAGATGATTTACTCAGCTTTAGATCATCTGGACAGCTCAATTTCACAACACTGACCCTTATAATTAAGAAATTTTAATCGCCTGGTATCACCTCATTAGAAAGTTTGTACAATGTTAAAATTAATATTTAGCAAATCTCAAAATGAATATATCTACATTCAAAAGAGTACATTCATTGAGTTTTGAAGATCAACTTTAAGTGAATGCTATGGATACATTGAAAATATTTAATATTATACAAACCCTGGAAGTATTCAATATCGAACAGTACCGGAAATGTAAAACAATTAGAGATATCAGCCAATAACTGATAATATGGTAAAGATCTGAACTCTGTGTGATTCCGAGAGGAAAGGCTTGTGATGTGTAGTGTTGCTGCTGTGATGTGTGTTCATGAAGAAGGAAGGGAAACGTTCCCACAGTTGAGCTCCCTGTATTTACACACACACTGGATGTACATTATTTGTCCTTGGTCTTTCAATACCTGGAGGCTTAGTGCAGTCAATGCTCTCAGCTCCACCTGCAGCGGTCGTCTTGTTTGGGTTTAGCTCTTCTCAAATGTCATGATTGGGCAGGCACTAAGATACGGATAGGCCACCCTGTTTAAGTCTTTACAGGTGATAACATGCATTAACCTCCAGTCCAGTGACGGCATGTGTTTGCAGAAGACTTTGTTTCCTCTCTGCCGGCGCTACATTGTCAGGATCAATCATGCGGTCTCATTCTTCATTGTGTTGTCCCTTCTTCGTTTGATCTGAAGTCTAGACTTGTATGGAAATGTAGTTCATTCTGAGAATGTGACAGGCCCAACACGTGCGAGAGGAATAAGACGTGCGCTGGTTATTCTCCAATCCTGCCGTTCACCGAGTGTTATCAGAAGCAGGAAAACACTCCCGTGAACACATGATGGCCTTTGGATCGATGCCAGTATTGCAACCTGTTGTGAAGTGGATATCAGCGCTCTAACATATGATGTCAGCCAGTTCATCATCTAGCATTTATTCTACAATTATATATGTCATTTCGTCATTGGGTAGCATTTTGCACATTGCTATATGTGACCCTGGAGCCCAAACCCAGTCGTAAGGGTCAGTGTTGTGAAATTGAGCTGTCCAGATGATCTAAAGCTGAGTAAATCATCTCTCCATTGATGTATGGTTTGTTAAGATAGGACAATATTTGAACATCTGGAATCTGAGGGTGCAAAAACATCTAAATATTGAGAAAATCTCCTTAAAAGTTGTCCAAATGAAGTCCTTAGCAATGCATATTACTACTAATAATACATTTCTGATATGGACATTTACTAAATATCTTCATGAACATGATCTTAATATCCTAATGATTTTTGGCATAACAGAAAAATTTATAATTTTGTCCCAATGTATTGTTGGCTATTGCCCCAGATATACCCGTGAGACGCATGAAGTGCTGATGGGCTCCGGGGGCACATTTATTAAGTGTAGTTTAGTCCATATTTAACTTTAAATTTCACTCAAATAGGCCATGAAGCAGCTGTGTCACCTCAACATGCTCTTCAGGAGTGTGTCCAGTGCCAGGATCTTCCCGATGCTGTTTTCCAACAGAAAGGTTCTTCAGAAGCTTCAAAGCGTCACATCCAGGTTTTGAAGTGTGAATCCGATCTCTCGGCTTCCTTGCAGATTGTCAGTTGCCAAATACAGCTGTTTTCACACATAAACAGAGCTTCACAAGCCAGATGGGAAGGGAAATGTTGTCCCAACACAATGGGGAAAACTGTGTTTATTTCTTCTTCTTCTTTAGTTCTTCCAGCATGCTCAGGTGCTTGAGCTGGCTGTGTATGCTTCACAGCTGGTTCATGCTTTATGAAAATCCCCTCCCTCAGGCATCGGCGAGAGCTCATGCTTTTACAGTGAAGCATGATTTGAAAGTAGAGTAAAATATGAGGTTTACAGTCGGAGAGAGAAACCCTTGCTTCCTGCTTTTAGAGACAAACCGGTCTTTTTCCAGTGCATGCTACAATACAATAAAGAACAAGTTCCAGTAGATTTGTTACAATCAGTGCATAGCAAGCATGAACACCAGTAAACGTGACTTTAAACTGGAGTATCCATCAAATATGGTGTGCAAAATTAAGCAAACCCAGATGGTTGCCTATTACCCTCATTTATTTGGCAAATATGACTTATTATTGTGCTTGGAAATGCACATATCAGTGTAGATATGATTTTATTGGCTGTTTTTTTATTTAAATCTTGGTTTTGCCTGAATGTATTTGTGGCTTGGACATGTTGATACTGAAGTCCACATTTTGCATGCTTTCAGAAATTCTTAATTAATGCAAACCAAGCCATTCATCAGTACTCACACAAAGCTGATATTACACTGTAAAAAATGCTGGATTGTTTTAAACCTCCGGTTGGGTTAAATATTTGCTTAAGATAACCCAATCGCTGAGTTAAAACAACCCAATCACTGGGTTAGTCCATATTTAACCCACCATTGGGTTGTTTTTTACCCAGAATGTTTTAGAGTGTAAAATAGGCTAAAGGTTCAATATAAGATTAATATGGTTTTCATCACCTTGTCCATTGAGTCTGGCCTCCATTAGGATGTTGTGTGGGGAAATATCATGTTCTAGAATCAACACATTGTGCTTTTCCCTCTTGTGGCTGGGCAAATAGTTGTTTTAGTCCGTCATACCTTCAGGTCCTATGGTTTCCTGTGTTATGTTTTTCCTGAAGTGCCTTGAAAACCAACTCAACCCTTTTTGACAGAATATTAAACAGGCGATCCTCTGGCAGTTTATTCCATGTGAGAGGAAAATAGTCATTTGGCAAATCATGACGGGTTTACTGTTTGACTCTTGAACTATTTGGCTTTTTTTCGGATCATTATGTTACAATCCGTTATATCCTTTCAGCAATGGTTTTCATTTATTTTCCACAGTGAGAACCGTATGAGTTGAGTTATGCACCAGTTTTATGTGGCGTAGCACCTTTTTTGTCCTTCAGTGCAGGATTCAGTCCATTGCATGAGTCCGACAGTTCCTTCACACATTCCTCTCAGATTATTTGTCATGCCAACCTTGCATAAAACTCATTCATCAAGAGATCATTTGGTTCAGTAACACTTACCTGTCAAAGGAAGAGTTTTTTATGCATCCAGGAATAGATTATGAGTGAAAACAAGTCCCAATCGAGTCACCCAGTCTTGGCATCTATCCTGCCTCTGATTCAAACCCAGGAACCAGTAATACATCACAAACTCAGCTTTGGTTTACACTGCCCTGAATGTTAAAGGATGAGTCCACTTCAGAATTAACATTTCCTGTGGTAGAACATCCCAGATGTTCATGTCTTTCTTTCTTCAGTGGAAAAGAAATGAAGTTTTTTGAGGAAACCATTCCAGGATTTTTCTCCACATAATGGACTTCAATGGGAACCAACGGCTGAAGGTCCAAATCAATGCAGTTTGTGGGATGGTTTGTCTGGATCAGGCCCTATTCCTCTGGGATGGTGCAGAGCCTCTGAAGCCCTTCCTCTGAAACTGCAGTGATTTGGACCTTCAGCCGTTGGTTCCCATTGAAGCCCATTATGTGGAGAAAAATCCTGGAATGGTTTCCTCAAAAAACTTCATTTCTTTTCCACTGAAGAAAGAAAGACATGAACATCTGGGATGAGATGGGGTGAGGAAACTATCAGGAGATGCTCATTCTGAAGTGATCCTTTCAGAGCTGATTTCTCAGTAAAGATGACCCACTTGTGTTGCATGCTTAGAATATTCTATTAAACTGAAACGTATTTTTATAGGATTTCTAAGCTTGGTTTTTAAAGCAGGTCTTGTAAAGATTTGTCATGCGCTCTCTGTTGACCAAAGGTCACTTTGGCTTCCGGCACGCAGAAAAACGTCAAGCCACGATTGTAATCGGAGTCTCGGCAGTCACTTCCTTTTGTCTCCCCTGTCCAAACACGATCTCCTCCCGAGGAATAACAAAGCAAACTCTGCACTTTGTTGTGACATTCCTCCTGCCTTTGTGTTGGATAATTGGCCAGAATGCTAGTTTGCTGATGTGGTAACAAGGGCTCCAGACTCGAGGGAAATGCAAAGATAACGTATAGACCCTTGTTCATTTACAAGTCAATTAAGTCTTATCTTATTTATTATTTTAAACTCTAAAGCGCTGACTCGAGAGAGTTCGTTATCGCTCAGCTGTTGCTGTGTGTAAGTTAATGCAGAGTGTGTTGGTCGATCATGGGGATAAACTGAAGCACTCTCGGCAACCTGCCATTTCTGTTCATTCTAGTTGCATATTATACTTTATTTGACGTTCTTTGGAATAATTTAATCCTCATTGTTTTGATGCAGTTCATTGTTTGCCAGGTACACATCTGTGCTCTTGTTCAGAGATTTAGAGCGTGTGTGTGTGTATTATACGCATAAGCAGATTATCAGCGCTCAGGCCAGTTCGTCGTCGATGGGGAAAGTTTGTCGTGCACAATCGGAGGATCTTAGAAGCCGATTTACTTTATCGACCTGCTTAGATTCAGACCGTCTGACTATCACAGATTATTTTAAAACTCCTTGTCGCCTTGCACGAAGTTTCTACTTCAATTCTTCAGCGAATTGGAGAGCAGAAAGGATGAAGGGAACTCCTCAGAGGAGCTTATTAAAGTAAAAAGGTACAGCCGCTTAAGGAATGTCTTGAATGGCTGGCTCTCCTTAAGCCTCTTGAATGAAGCCCCGTCCCACCGGAGAAGCCTCAGCCGTGTGTGTGTGTGTGTGTGTGTGTGTGTGTGTGTGTGGATGTCAGGCTCCTATCTTTAGATCTGAGGCATGGGCCAGGGCTCCCCCTCTATCTCTAGCCCACCCTCTTCAAGTTCTACTTCACAAAACCCCTTTGTCTTCTTTTCTTTACATGGGGGAAGGGTTATCCAGTAACTGGATTAGTCTTTTTGTTTGGTTATTCCTACTTGTCTGTTCATACACCCCCCACCTTTCAGTCTGCTTGTTTTTTCCCCTCCATCTCCTCATTTTCCCTCTTTCTTCTCTTCCTGGCTTTCTTTTTCAAACTGAAAATTCTTAATTAGAACTCACTCTCAACTTCATCGTCCCGTTTTAGAGAAGTCTTCATCTGGATGAGATGTTAAACACCAGATTTACACTCTAAAAGCTTAACCACTGCCTGTGTTTGTAGTCCATTCATCACTGTTTACTTTGAAGTTTGAAGTTAACATTCCTGCCGTTGAGAGTAAATTGAAGGGCCGGAGCGGCTCGAAGGGGGGCAAAGTGCTCCGTCTCAGCACATCGGAGGAGCGCTTCTTCAGCGTCGCTGGATTGTGTCCGAGGGAGGGAAGGCGTGAGAAGCCTGAATGGGACGTGTTATACACTAACACTCACCAAATGTCAAATACAAGAACAAAAGTGGCTTTGGCGACTGGCATTTTCTAAGAAGTGATGCAATTGTCACATTTTTGAACGATAATCAAAGCAAAACCGTCTTCTGAAGTAAGCAAGTGTATATTTCTCTCTTCTGCAGTTAGCAGACGCTTTTACCCAAAGCGACTTACAAAAGTGGAACACCAGCGGTTTGTCATTATGCAATCTAAATCATCTCTCCATTGATGTATGGTTTGTTAGGATAGGACAATATTTGAAAATCTGAGGGTGCAAAAAAATCTAAATATTGAGAAAATCTCCTTTAAAGTTGTCCAAATGAAGTCCTTAGCAATGCATATTACTACTAATAATACATTTCTGATATGGACATTTACAAAATATCCTCATGAACATGATCTTAATATCCTGATGATTTTTGGCATCAAAGAAAAATGTATAATTTTGACCCAATGTATTGTTGGCTATTGCCCCAGATATACCCGTGAGACGCGTGCAGTTTAATGGTCAGTAAAAAAGCTCTACTATTGGCAAGAAAGTTAATTGTGGACCGTTGAAGGTTCGATTTGCTTTCATTGTTCCTGATCATTCAGTGGCACTATCAGTCCGTTCTGTTGTGAAATTAACTACACTTTCCAGTTCGGCATGACCTACTACAGTTAGGGATGAGTCCACTCTGGAATGTCACTGACCATAATGTGACCCATGAGATTTGATTTAGTCGTTGCCTTTGTATCTACGTGCCGAAACACGCCATACTCCAGGATATGGTGCCCTGAGGACACTCTTGACTTGCACGCCTACGCCCATACTCCCTTTCTCACTGGCCCATTACTGACTCCTGACCCCTTTAACTCCTTATTTCACCAGCGAGAGCACAGAGCAGTGTGGCCATTGTGTGGTATTGCAAAGGTTTAGAAAAGTCCTGCTTATTTAGAAAGAGGAAATTAATCCAAGGCCAAATTTCCCATGTGCTCCTGTTGGGCATTTTGATACTGTTGATATCAGCGATCACTCGTCATGTGGAAATGAAGTTCAGCTCTCTGTAGTCCTCCTCTCTCATAATTACATGCATCACTTCAAGATGGATTTAAGGGCTTTGTACAGCCTGACCTCACACCACACTGAGTTACTGCAGGAACCAGTCGAGTACTGTGCCATGTCTGTAGTGAATTACACTGTTAATATGGTAATAAAATTGCTTTAGATACGCCAGTAAATCTGCCAACATTTAGCCATGCATTGGCATTGAAATCTGAATTCACACTTGAATATTCTTCTTTTGTGGTGTTTTTCCCCTCTTCATTACAGATTTTCATGCATTTCAGAACGTCTTGGTGTCTGTTTATTTTTCAAAATTCTAAAACTTGATTTATTTCCCAGTTTAAATTAAGTTTAAATGAACCGAGCCCTGGTGTGATTGCTGTGTTAGTGCGGTTCATTTGAACATGTGTGAACGCTGCCATCCGAACAAGCGGAGCGAGACCCTGAATAGATGCGTCTCATCCGCTTCCAAAACGAGCTCTGGTGCGGTTCGACTGATATATGAACGCGTCACGGACCAAAGACAGGAAGATGAGACCCTAAAAATAATAATAACTCACAGTTTTACTGTTTTACCATTTAAAATAACTTTCCTATTTTCATAATGTAATTTTTTTTTCCTGTGATGTAAAAGCTGAATTTTCTGCAGACATTACTCCAGTCACATGATCCTTCGGGATCTTTATAATATGCTGATTTGGTGATTATTATTATTATCATCAATGCTGAAAACAGTTGTGCTGCTAAAAGGAACACTCCACCTTTTTCAGAAATAGGGCTTATTCAACATCTTTCCTACATTTAGATATGTAGGGAAAAACCCCACCTAATTACTTCTTGTGCCCTGCGTATTCACAATGAGTATGAATAGCGCTGCAGATTAAGACTAGGAGATTTCCTAGGGACTATATTATGGGGAAGCACAGGCGAAGCACTGCTACTGCAGAGATATCACACAACACATGCACAACATACACCGGTGTGTTGACGGAAGTAATTAGGTGAAGGGTTTTATTTGGATCACTTTTACTCGGGACATGCTAGCTGGCAACATAGGATTCCATTCATTATGCTAAGCTAAGCTAGCGGCGACCCTGCCAAACTAAAACAATGCATGCACTGAGACACAAATGCATTTTCCCACATATCTAAATGTAGGAAAGATGTTGAATAAGCCCTATTTCTAAAAACACTGGAGTGCTCCTTTAATATGGAAACCATGAAGATTTAAATTAACTCAAAGAACAGCATTTATTTGAAATAGAAAACCTTTTTAACATATGATCTCTTTTGATCAATTTAATGCGTCTTGCTGAATTAAAGTGTGAAGTCCTGGCGTGTGTCGGTGTGAGCAGCAGTTGGCCTTCGGTCATATCTCGACCTCAGATTAGCGGAGCACCGGCGCGGCTCCGGGAGTGGTGAGGATCTGGATCAGGTCAGAGGTTAGTAATGATCCAGGGTCTGCTGAAGCTCTTGTGTCCGTCGGATGTCATGGGATAGCTCTGCTCTGTTTGGAAGGGTTTTGAAGAGCTAGAACAGTATATTTCATAGTTGACTGTTTCCCAGACGTCACCAGTAGTTTCTGCTGTTGGCCGTACAGGAAGTCTCTTCAGAGGGATGTCATTTATGATTCAACACAGATTGTGTGTGCTGAAGGGAAAACTGTTGTTACTGTTCATGTGTGTTGTGCCTAGACGTTCGGTTCCTGAGAGCTCATCTGGTGATATAGACGAGTGTCTGTGAATATTAAACAACACTATTTAAAGGGTTTTTTTCTAGGCGTGGTTGTGTTTATGGGGCGCAGTATAACATGTCTTTATACTTCTTTTTCTTATATTTATTCCACACCACTGTCTCCACTGTCTTTTGAATGGCTCGTTTGCTTCCTGCTTCTATGAAGCCCATCCCTCCGGAAAACACAATGGTCTTAGATTGGTTAGATGGCCAAATGTAGATTCATGTATTTTTATTGGCTGAAGTTCCGAGCGCAGGTTGTTCGGAAACGCCCCTTACCGTTACGGGCAGTCACATCTGCGGTGTAAATAATGCCCTTAATATTGCCATACCAATTTGAGCCCGATCCGACCCAGATAGCGGGGATGAAGGTCAAGCAGAACCTCTGCACGCAAGGCTTTTAGTGGACGTTCGTGAATGGGAAGTATTTTTATTTTTATCTTTTCATATTCTGGTTAAAGTTTTACTGTATCCGAATACACCACTGAGTCGTAGCTTGTTTGTAAAGGTATTGTTTTATTTGTAGCATGAACACCTTGTTTATGATCTTTGTTGCGTGTTCGCGGGGGCGGAGTTTATGTTAATAGCAAGGGTTTATGATGTCACATCCCTGGGGAGAAGCTCCTTGTAGTCCAAACCGCCCGTTTTTGTAGGCAATAAACTGCCATCACTTTAAAAGACAATACCTCCGTTTGCATTGCAGTCTCAGCGCTGTAACTGTGCAGATACTGTTCATGCTCAAGCAGCAACATCACACTAACTAAAGTTAAAACACATGCAACCACCCCTTTAAATATGAATCATGACACACCCTCACACCCTCACACGCTCACACGCTCACACGCACACACACACACGCACACACACACACACACACACAATCACTACACAATCACATAGATGCACACGCACACAATCACACTCACTCACTCACATAATCACACACACACTCATGCGCGCACACACACACACACACACACACACACAATCACACTCACAATCACACAATCACACACACAATCACAACACAATCACTCACACGCACACACTCACACAATCACACACACACACAATCACACACTCACGCACACACAATCACACACTCACGCACACACAATCACACACTCACGCACACACACACACACACACACACACACACACACACACACACACACACACACACGGTTGGTGTTTCCATCTCATACGAGGACATGAATGCGTGAACTTCATCTCCAGAGCCGCTCTGAGTCACTTGTTTTGTCAATACACTACCCAGAATTTGTGGGAAATCTTTTCAAAAAAATGAAATTAAACATATTTATTTATTTTATTATTTTATTTATTTATTTGTTTATTTATTTTAAATTGGTTGTTTTTATGAATTCAGTCGAGTAGCCTGCTATGTACTGGTAAATCTTCCAGTAAAGGAACATCACAGACGGCAGCTCTGGCATAATGTCAGTAACACTTCGAACAGGCCTTACGGTTTCTGCTCCGTTATTCTCAGTTATTGATGTTACTGGTTCAGATGTGAACGGTTCCCGGAGCACTCATGCTTTGAGACAGAACGCAGGAGCAGTCTTGTCACCATCAGCCGCTTTCCCTGCATTCCTGCGGCTAGTTTTAGCCGTAGCAGCTGTCTTGTAGCAGTCTGCGTTCAGTTGGTTTGCGGGGTCAAATTTAGCCCTGGCAGACTGATCTAACCCGACTTCCATTCTGTTCTTGCCCTGAGAGCTGGCTAGCATAGCATGTGTTTGACGCTCTGCCTGAATCTGAAGTTAGGTCTCATTAGCATGCCTAGCACACTCTCCTGAGCCTTCACACAGCCAAAGACAGTACGAGCAGGAGGAGACGGAGCACTCATAGAAAAAACAATGGGAGAAAGAGCAGCGCTCCATCTACTTCACTTCAAAGCTATGCTATTTTAACATACAAATGTGAATTGCAGTAACCAAGGCAACACTGAAGCTGAACTTTTAACTTTTGGGGTTTGGGGGTGGGGAATGCTGTTTCCTGCATTGTGCCTTATTCACACTGGTCAAGAGTTGATTCATCATGATAAACACGGACAAACTTTACTGAGTATTTCAGTGCCAAATACACACAAGTTTCGGAAAGTTTTTTTCTGAGTATGGCCCTGTATGACATCATAAAGGGAGGAACTCCTTATATGGGCATTTCTCCCGAATGAACCTTTTTTTGGTCCTGAGACTTCCACGGAAGATACAGGCCTTTGTAAAAAAAAATATCTTAACATTTAGATCACTTCTATTATTGATTGTTATCAAGATGTGAAGAGAGCTTCAACTAGTATAACACAAAGAGTTTATGAAAAACATTGCATTGAATTTTCATATCCAGTTTTCTTTAAATGTGAGCATGGATGGCCAAGCTCGTCCGACAAAACATATTCTAAATCCAGACCGATTTCTACTATCATAAAGATGATATATGTCTATATATCTTTATTTATGTATTTATTATTTGTCGTAAAGCCAAATTGGCCATCTTGGATCTTTTTATCTGGCCTTTACAATGGATCTTAGCCTCCAGTACAGCTTTCTGAACGGTTTAGTTAAATGAGTTGAATTTAAATTGTGCATTAAACCTTTGGTCTGCCAGCATCTTATGTAGTCTTGGTAGTATAAAACGATACAGGGTTCGGTACAGTACTGAATACTGTAATATGATTGGTTAAAATCTGAAACCTCTGTTGACTCTTGTCTAGCACATGCTGGTTCAGACTAAACATCACGTTTATCCTCCCAAGAAAATCTTTGATGAAAATCTTCAGAATCCTGCAGCCAACAGGCACCGCTGTGGTGAGAGGGGTGAACGGCTGACTTTGGGTGATTTTGTCTATTATAAAGTAGAGAGATAGTAAGATGTCTCCTTCCTCTTATCACTCTCAGAAAGCACCCTTTGAAAAGAGCAATCATCCCCTTTGGATCTGTGCTGTATCTCTTCTGCTCTTGTAATGGCTGTTATCAGCGGTCCTGCTGCTGGGCTTTATTAAGGGAACAGCTGAGGGTGACAGGCAGGAAGTGGCCAGCTGAGGGTTGAACCTTTTGGAAACGAGCACGCTGGTGCTGTTATAGTCCTGGTGTTTTAAATATCACACCCTGGCTGTCAGCTTTGATATATTAGAGCCTCGCCATGTTGATCGTCTGACATCTTATTGCTTAACGTTTTAAGTGTCAGCCCCATTTTTGGGCATAGACCCGTGAATGACATTTTAAAAATGATACACATTATAAATCTTAAAGACTTTGGTGCACAGACCGTTTGTTGACTTTTTATAGGGGACACAAAGAAATTTAGGTGAACCCATTTTTTTTAAAAGGGATTGTTCACCCAATAATAAGAGTTTTGTCGTTTACTCACCCTCATGTTCATTCCAAACATGCACTATACTGGCAAAAGTGTTGAGACGCCTGCCTTTCCATGCACATGAGCTTTAATGCCATCCCATTCTCAATCCGTAGGGTTTAATATGGAGTCGGCCCACCCTTTGCAGCTCTAACAGCTTCAGCTCTTCTGGGAAGGCTTTCCTCAAGGTTTAGGAGTGTGTTTATGGGAATTCTTCTAGAAGCGCATTTGTGAGGTCAGGCACTGATGTTGGACGAGAAGGCCTGGCTCGCAGTCTCCGCTCTAATTCATCCCAAAGGTGTTCTATCGGGATGAGGTCAGGACTCTGTGCAGGCCAGTCCAGTTCCTCCACACCAAACTCGCTCATCCATGTCTTTATGGAGCGACGCTTTGTGCACTGGAGCGCAGTCATGTTGGGACAGGAAGGGCCGTCCCCAACAGGGAACGGTACTCCACAGGAGTTTGGAGGTCTGGAGCGATTGACTCTGCAGAAAGTTGGTGACTTCTGCGCACTGTGACCCTCAGCATGCGCTGACCCCGCTCTGGGATTTCACTTCGTGGCTGAGTTGCTGTTGTTCCCAATCGCTTCCTCTTTGTTATAATCCCACTAACAGTTGAGCGTGGAATATTTAGTAGTGAGGAAATGTCAGGAATGGCCTTATTGCACAGGTGGCAACCTATCCCGGTCCCACGCTTGAGTTCACTGAGCTCCTGAGAGCGAGCCATTCTTTCACAAATGTGTGTAGAAGCGTCTGCATGCCTAGAGCTTGATTTATACACCTGTGGCCATGAAGGGATTGAACACCTGAA
>CM040915.1:33098240-33145740 GCA_023029165.1 Gobiocypris rarus | reverse complement strand
TCTTGAAAGGTTTGAGATTTTTGTTGGTTTGGAACGAGGCTGTCGCATGCCTTAAAGGCCTGAAGTTAATGAGCGGTGAAGTGAGTGCTGAGCCAAGGCTTCCTGTGGAATAGATTTGTCAATGTAAAGTTATGAGTGTTCATGAGTTTATCATTAACTCTTCTGAATGCATGTGCAGACCTGAAAGAGTCAGAAGAGACCGTTCCTTATTTCGCCTTCACGTCATCCTTTTCTATTGTAAAGGATTATTCAGTACCCGTTAAGCTCAATCAGAAGTATTGATTACATGATTTCAGTCTCTACTTATAGATCATGGTTATGATGTGGCGTTTACAATGATTTAAAAGCATAAATTATTTTGTAAAGATTACATTTTTTGGTAATCAATGTTATGACACAAGTTCTGTCAATTGAGCTTAACCTGTATTGAACCTAGAATATCTCTATAAGTTATATGCTTATTGATGTTTAAATGGGTCGGTAAAAATATCAGAAATGTATTATTAGTAGTAATATGCATTGCTAAGGACTTCATTTGGACAACTTTAAAGGAGATTTTCTCAATATTTAGATTTTTTTTTGCACCCTCAGATTCCAGATTTTCAAATATTGTCCTATCCTAACAAACCATACATCAATGGAGAGATGATTTCCTCAGCTTTAGATCATCTGGACAGCTCAATTTTACAACACTGACCTGGATTTAGGCTCCAGGGTCACATGGTCCTTGAAATTCACTTTTTTTTGCACAAAAAAGCAAATATACATGCCAAAAAAGATCATGGCACATTTGCTTTCTCATGTCACGACTCCTTTAGGTGTTTATATTCTGTGATTTGCTGGTGAGCTTTTAATTGCATTTCCTGAGCTCACAGTCATGCTCACTTCTACTATTTTTAAACCTAGACTGAGCAAGACCAGACAAGGTGGTGCTTCGCTTCTCCAGCTGTCTAGAACTCAACAAGCTACCACCATGTGTGGAGTTACAGCACAGATCCCGTTGTTATGACTAGTCGACCACAGAGTCTTGTCTGTGAGCGCTGTGTGATGTGGTTTGTGTGTGCGATGTGGTTTCAAACGCGTATCAGGGCCTTGAAGCTTCCCCTTCAGCCAGTGATGACAGCTTCTGCAGTAATATTCAAAGTAAACCACATCTTTGATTTGACTTAATACTCTGCAATACTTAATGGTTACATTTTAATTAAAGCAATGCTTGTCAGGAAAGCCGAGACTTTTGTAAGAAGAGTTTTTCCAATCTGATGAGTGTAATAATAAAATATAGAATATATGTCCTAATGCAGAGCATGCTGGGAACTACAGATCCACTGCCCAATTAGTTATGTCAACAAAAATGATTCATGTAGTTTTAACACACATGATTTAAGTCGAGTTCAGTTTTAAATATACATTAGATCGATTGTACATTTATTAAATCAAGTTGTGACAATGTTAAAATATTTTACATTTATACAATGTAAAAAGCATGTTACTTTAGAGGCAAAAAAAATATTTTTTTGAGTGTGTTGAAAACTGTCAACTCATTTATTTAATGTTCACCTGCTTCATTTTTGGGGCAAAATGAGATTTGTCTTAAACCCTTATCTTGGACTTCATGATCGTATGCATCACCCCTCAGCTCTGATACTGAAGACGCAGGACAGAGGATGTGTGATCTTTTGCTGTGTTGCAAATGTTTGTTGTTGGTGCCTTTTGACTTCTAGGGCGTGCAGGCAGGGTGGGCCTGGTTTTATTGTGTGTTTGCCCTGGTTTCCCACACTATAAAACACATTTTTAGCCCCATGTGATCCTAGGTGGCCATCGCTGTCAATACTCACAGTGGCTCCTGTTGTTTTCCCATCCACAGCTCTCCTGTTTCCTGCAACAGTGTGAAGCCAGTCACTTCTAACCGGTGTGACAGTCTCTTGATTGTAATCCAATTATTTGTTTGTTTCAAAATCCCTTGATGTTAAGGAAAGTCTTGAGTTGTGTAGTGATGTATTGATTTTGTAGTCTGGCTCTTTGGTAAGGGGGAGGGGGGGGGTCTAATGCTATTTCCCGCATTCTGCCTTAATCCCACTGTTAAAGAGTCTCATGATAAACATGGACAAAGTTTCAAAGCACGAGTTGCGAGAGCAAGAGCGCGTCCATCATCGAGCTTGGTTGAGGTTACGGGAGCCGTCTGCGGCGCTGCCGTTGTGTTTTTAGACACGAGATCATCAATGTCTCTAAAGAAGTGTGTGTGTGAGGGAAAGATCAGCTTGTTCAACTTCCCAAATAACCCAGCGTTAAAGGGAACAGTGGATCCAGTGTGTGTTCCCGGAGTTCTGCAGGTGTGTGTGTTTGTTCCCGGTCATTAGTGAACAACACCAACGTATTGTGCGTGTGCGTGTGCGTGTGCGCGTGCGCGTGCGCGGTCATGAGTGGGATCCTCAGGCGGAGAGTGAAACTGCAGCAAATGTGTGTTTTGTTGGCAATCGGTGCGTAAGTGCATATAATGTGAACAACACCAGCGTAGTGTGTGTGTGTGTGTGTGTGTGTGTGTGTGTCTGTCTTTAGCTCCGCCCACTGCACGCCTCCACGAGCTCGGCTGTTTTCAGAACGAATCGGTTCAGTGTTTCTGTCTTTTATAAATATGATAAACTAAAGACTCTTGGGAGATATGGAGGATCAACACGACTCTATAGTGATTCTCACTCCAGTGGTCCCATGGTCTGTCTGCAGAGCCTCAGGCATTAAACTCAATCATTACTTCCCACCCTCCTTTCTGTTTTCCATCCTCCCGTCTTCCTGCCTCCTCCCAAAGGGTCCCACGCTCCCCTTGGAGCTCAGCGCTGTGACTCTCACTAAAGAGCGAGCAAACAGCAGATCCTGAATCAGTGCTTCGGTTTAGGTGAAGATGGATCAATGAATACAGTGCGGCTTATCAGAATTCATGAGGGGTTAACATGCTTACTCCTAAGTCCTTAAACTCTAATGGATCATGTGGAAAATATATCGTCGTCGTAGAAATGGAAAATGACTTTACGGTCTAATCTACTATAATCCTAAATCTAGTTCTCAGTCTAATCTAGTCTCATTATAAACCTCTGGAACTAATATGTATTTACAGCACTCTAACCCCTAACACGTGTTAACATTTCTAGCAGTTTTGATTTCATAAGTTGCATTCTCAGAATATATAATGCAATAGCAATAGTGGAAAGGCAAGATCATGTAGTTGTGAAGTTCTAGCTTGGTCAAAGTGAAGTGTGACTGCACCAAAGGCATTGTCCAGAATGCTGATGTGTCTGGTGGTTTTCTTTACTTTATCGAATCCACCGCTCTGTGATGTTCAATAAAGGGCTCTCTGTGATGTTCAGTAAAGGGCTCTGTGATGTTCAGTAAAGGGCTCTCTGTGATGTTCAGTAAAGGGCTCTCTGTGATGTTCAGTAAAGGGCTCTCTGTGATGTTCAGTAAAGGGCTCTGTGATGTTCAGTAAAGGGCTCTCTGTGATGTTCAGTAAAGGGCTCTGTGTGATGTTCAGTAAAGGGCTCTCTGTGATGTTCAGTAAAGGGCTCTGTGATGTTCAGTAAAGGGCTCTGTGATGTTCAGTAAAGGGCTCTCTGTGATGTTCAGTAAAGGGCTCTCTGTGATGTTCAGTAAAGGGCTCTGTGATGTTCAGTAATGGGCTCTGTGATGTTCAGTAAAGGGCTCTCTGTGATGTTCAGTAAAGGGCTCTGTGTGATGTTCAGTAAAGGGCTCTCTGTGATGTTCAGTAAAGGGCTCTCTGTGATGTTCAGTAAAGGGCTCTGTGATGTTCTGTAAAGGGCTCTGTGATGTTCAGTAATGGGCTCTCTGTGATGTTCAGTAAAGGGCTCTCTGTGATGTTCAGTAAAGGGCTCTCTGTGATGTTCAGTAAAGGGCTCTCTGTGATGTTCAGTAAAGGGCTCTGTGATGTTCAGTAAAGGGCTCTGTGATGTTCAGTAAAGGGCTCTCTGTGATGTTCAGTAAAGGGCTCTCTGTGATGTTCAGTAAAGGGCTCTCTGTGATGTTCAGTAAAGGGCTCTCTGTGATGTTCAGTAAAGGGCTCTCTGTGATGTTCAGTAAAGGGCTCTGTGATGTTCAGTAAAGGGCTCTGTGATGTTCAGTAAAGGGCTCTCTGTGATGTTCAGTAAAGGGCTCTCTGTGATGTTCAGTAAAGGGCTCTCTGTGATGTTCAGTAAAGGGCTCTGTGATGTTCTGTAAAGGGCTCTGTGATGTTCAGTAAAGGGCTCTGTGATGTTCAGTAAAGGGCTCTCTGTGATGTTCAGTAAAGGGCTCTCTGTGATGTTCAGTAAAGGGCTCTCTGTGATGTTCAGTAAAGGGCTCTCTGTGATGTTCAGTAAAGGGCTCTCTGTGATGTTCAGTAAAGGGCTCTCTGTGATGTTCAGTAAAGGGCTCTCCGTGATGTTCAGTAAAGGACTCTGTGATGTTCAGTAATGGGCTCTCTGTGATGTTCAGTAAAGGACTCTGTGATGTTCAGTAAAGGGCTCTGTGATGTTCAGTAAAGGGCTCTCTGTGATGTTCAGTAAAGGGCTCTCTGTGATGTTCAGTAAAGGGCTCTGTGATGTTCAGTAAAGGGCTCTCTGTGATGTTCAGTAAAGGGCTCTCTGTGATGTTCAGTAAAGGGCTCTCTGTGATGTTCAGTAAAGGGCTCTCTGTGATGTTCAGTAAAGGGCTCTCTGTGATGTTCAGTAAAGGGCTCTCTGTGATGTTCAGTAAAGGGCTCTCTGTGATGTTCAGTAAAGGGCTCTCTGTGATGTTCAGTAAAGGGCTCTCTGTGATGTTCAGTAATGGGCTCTCTGTGATGTTCAGTAAAGGGCTCTCTGTGATGTTCAGTAAAGGGCTCTCTGTGATGTTCAGTAAAGGGCTCTCTGTGATGTTCAGTAAAGGGCTCTCTGTGATGTTCAGTAAAGGGCTCTCTGTGATGTTCAGTAAAGGGCTCTCTGTGATGTTCAGTAAAGGGCTCTCTGTGATGTTCAGTAATGGGCTCTCTGTGATGTTCAGTAAAGGGCTCTCTGTGATGTTCAGTAAAGGGCTCTGTGATGTTCAGTAAAGGGCTCTCTGTGATGTTCAGTAAAGGGCTCTCTGTGATGTTCAGTAATGGGCTCTCTGTGATGTTCAGTAAAGGGCTCTGCTCGTCTCTAATATACTGCATTCCTCAGATTCCTCCATTGTAATGCAACGCATGCCCTCCTTCACTCCACCTACCCGCTGGACATTTAACAGTGTGGCATGGTCAGTTCCGGAGTGTAGACTGGTTTCAATGTAAATTCTCATTATTCCTTCCTCACCATCTCGCTCTCTCACTCTTTTCTCCCAGAAAGCGGGATGTCTGTGTTGCTTGGGTTACCGGTTAAACTGAGCTTGACTGTTGCTGCAATGCTTTTACATGACTCATGTGCAACGCTCTTGGAACTTACTCAAAGGTTAATTAGAAGATTGAGCAATAAACGTCAGATCAACAAGTGTTGGAGTTTTCAAAACAATATGGATATTTAATAAGATTAGACTGAAGGTCCCTCTAGAGGTCAGATAATGTGTCTGTTTGGAGAACAGAACGGTGCATCTCCTCAGCCAGGAAATGAGGCTTGAAAGCCTGTGAAAAAAAATACAGAACGTTGTTTCTTTCCCTTTTTGGTTGATTTGCGTGTAGGGTGCAATTATTGAGAGGTTGGCGAACAACATATTTTAAACATATAAATGTGCAACTGAGCCACGATTTTCTTTCAGGTTATATTAAACTTTAAATAATTTAAGTAATTCCATATACCTTTGTGAATTGTGCCCCCGGAGCCCATCAGCAGTGCTGCGTCTCACGGGTATATCTGGGGCAATAGCCAACAATACATTTGGTCAAAATTATACATTTTTCTTTGATGCCAAAAATCATTAGGATATTAAGATCATGTTCATGAAGATATTTTGTAAATGTCCATATCAGAAATGTATTATTAGTAGTAATATGCATTGCTAAGGACTTCATTTGGACAACTTTTAAGGAGATTTTCTCAATATTTAGATGTTTTTGCACCCTCAGATTCCAGATTTTCAAATATTGTCCTATCCTAACAAACCATACATCAATGGAGAGATGATTTACTCAGCTCTCAGATTCAGAAAGTTGACCCTTATGACTGGTTTTGCTGGTCAGGGTCAGGTATGTATTTCAGGAAGTGTGTGAACGCTCTGTCTGGTCACGCTGAACAGACTGATGCATGCGTGTTGTGTGGACGCTAACAGATGTTCCACATGCATCTCCCAGCAGGCCGATGGGCAGATGGTGAAAAATGATGTACAGGAAAAAAACTGTCTTGCCCACACGTTTAAAAAGTCAAAGCCGTCATTGTTCATCCCACCACGGAAGAATGCAGTGAGGTCATGAGAGGAAGTTTAATTGGACTGTAGCTTTGGGCTCCGGACAGCCCCCCCACTCATGTGCTCATACAGCAACTCCTAATCCTTCCAGTTCCCTGAGGGTCTCTTTCTCCCGATCCCGCTCTCTCGTGCACCTCCGGCTGTGTTGGAGAGGTTTGGAAGAGCTGAAGGAATGCAGAGAGAGCTTTCAGTCACCCCATAGACCGTCTTCCTCCTGGAGCAAACAGGCACACCTTCAGACGGTCGGATGAAATGCTTGAGGAGAAGAGGTGGAAATGCCATTTCAATGATTGAATCATTTTAAAACCTGGATATGATTGTGTTTGCAGCCGATCCGGGATCTTTGTGTCAGTTTCACAAAGAGTCACATTTCATAACAATTGCGACAGTAAACTACGTTTTCTCACTATATTCTCATACTATTATGTATGAAATCCTCGTTTTCTTTCTGGAAACAATTAAAAAATATGATTTACATATTAAATATGTGCCCCCGGAGCCCATCAGCAGTGTTGCGTCTCACGGGTATATCTGGGGCAATAGCCAACAATACATTGGGTCAAAATTATACATTTTTCTTTTAATGCCAAAAATCATTAGGATATTAAGTTCATGTTCATGAAGATATTTTGTAAATGTCCATATCAGAAATGTATTATTAGTAGTAATATGCATTGCTAAGGACTTCATTTGGACAACTTTAAAGGAGATTTTCTCAATATTTAGATTTTTTTGCACCCTCAGATTCCAGATTTTCAAATATTGTCCTATCCTAACAAACCATACATCAATAGAACATTTAGGCAGTTGTTTTATTTGTGGTGATATAATGAAAATTGTGTGTACATGATTTTTGGCCAGACTGTTATAAAAACTAATCATGAACACACGCAAAAACAAGAGAGGATGAAATATTAATAACTGATTATGTTGTACTCAATTTTTCTTGTGAGCTTTTTGTTTTTCTATGCACTTTTTTTGCATAGTAAAATATTTTTGACAGATTAATAGTTTAGTGTCTTTGTTCTTCCCTCATATTTTTAAAATACATAAATCAAATATTTTCCTCACATTTGAGCAGAATGTTGTGCAAAGGTAAAGTATTGAGAAATGACAGAGGGCCAACGCCTCGCCTCAGCCCCGCCTGAACACACAGGGTGTAGCTCAAATCCAGCTCCTTGTTCTCGCGGGGAACGCCAAACAGAGCAATTGGTTTTCCGTACCATAAATTACTCTCTGAGAAATCCCAGTCCGCCACATGACATTTTAGAATGGCTTATAATCAATTTACCCTCGATTAAAACATTCCCACAGCAGTAAAGCCACAGCAGTAAAGCTTTCAGGGCTGTTTAGATAACGCAGCCACTTATTTAGAGCTTTACCCCGTCCTGTAAACAGCTCTGTGAATTACTGTCGGCCCCTGGGAGCCAGTCCGCCTGGGGCCCGAGGCTCATTTGCTGCCGTGTTGAATGGGTGCATCTTTCTTTTGTTGTAACGGAGCTGTAGCTCAATTGTCGCAGGTCTTTATCACCTCAGACATCTCCCATAGGGCTTGAAGGTAAGCTGAAAGGTGTGAATTCAGAGCACGGCCTTTGGCAAAGCGCTCCACCTTTTCTTTTCCCTCCCAAAGCCCGGAATGCCAATGATGAATGGAATCCCTGATTGCAAAGATGTGGATCTCACCTTTAAACCGTATGAATGGGCAGAACTCCGGCACACAATGAGACCTGCGCGTTAGTGTTTCATTAGTGATTGGTGGTTATTTAGTGTTTGTTTTAAGAGGATTTAATTGGGGTCATGTGACCGTTGCATACCAACAAGCCTGACCGTGTTATTGTGATGTGATTTTCTGAGCCGGGCCTCTTGGCAGCGCCTCCTTTTGAAAGAACACCACTGGACGGCCTCTCCATTTCAAAGGGCTTTTCAGTTTAGTCATTTCCCCCATAAAACTTGGATTTACCTTTAGCTCACAAATAAATGCGTTTGACGCTTTTAAAGGCGAAATCTTTTGCCCTCCGCCTTGCCAAGCAAGCGTGCAAAAGTTCTTTGAGAACAAGCCCCTGTTCCCAATCACACAGGCATTCCTAACAAAGACTTTGTTTTAGTTTGTGTGTTTCCATTCACTCGCGCTAATCAGAGTCCGGCCAACTTGTTCAAGGGAGGAACCGAGAACACTCCAGCGGGAGTAAAACTCAAGGATGTGGAGTATCTCCTGACTGATTTGCTATTTTCTGCATTTGGTCTCTCTCTCTCACGGCTGACGTGTTCCCGTCTCTACGGTCACGGTCTCCTCACGACTGGTTTATGTGGATCTCTTCGGACAGCTGCTGCTTTTCTTCCCTCACGATTCAGTGTTGAACTCGTTCTGAAATATGATGAGATCTGGAGCCGCGAGCACAATGCACACACGTGTCTGTGGTGCGGGTTTAAAACTCAAGCTATGATAGTCTATAACATAAAGAAAGGGATTCAGCTCGGGCGGCCAGACGTTTAGAAGGACAGAATGTGGGGCGAACTTTATTTATAAAATTCAGCAGTCGCTGAAATGGTTTAACGCAGTAAAATATGAACTGAAATGCACAGAAAATATCAAGCATAATAAAATGTAGTAAGTAAACTTCTGTTCACAAGTTTGGGGTCGGTAAGATTTTTTTTTTTTAAGTTTGAAGAAGATCCTTAAATTTAAAAAAAGTTTCATAAAAAACTGATTGTTTTCTGTTTGAATATATTTCAAACCACTGCAGTTTTGAGGAGAAAATACTCATGACATGAATTTGTACATGGTTTGTATTAAAGCTTATTAAAAACACCAAGCTTTAATGTTGTTCATATGTCTATGTGATGTTCACCACAGGGGAGTTAAACAAGCTCTGTTCAATTTAATGCATCCTTGCAGTTTCTTTAAAACTCAACTCTAAATGCTCCTGAAAAGAGTAGAACAGTCCTAATGTTTGTCCCACAAGCCTCAGCGTGTTGCCTGAGCCCTTCTCTCATCCTTCATAATGAGCAGTTAAGCCACGCTGAACCGCACCATGGCATTTCATCAGCGTCCTCGCCTCCTTTAGGACATGCCTTACATCCTTTCCCACTCCCCTTCTATAGAATCGGCAGTGTTTTCCTCCCCAAACCCTTTTGATAACAGAAGCAGAAGATGATATCTTGTGTGATAAAAGAGGTTATTCTACTATAAAAGCACTCAAGATCATGGGCAGTCCCTCATGCCATGACCCCTTTAATGCGGCTCAATGTACTTTTCCTTTCCTTGCGTCTCATGTTCTTGTTTGTGGCTGCAGTTTTTACTAATTTAGCCATGTCTGGTTAGCATTCTTTGATTTAGTGGCATGTTTTAGGGAATATGTCTCTTCCCCATGGTTATCTTCTGTGTGTTACCTCTTTCTCTTAGTCTATGTTGTCCCCTTGCTTCTGATCATTTGAGATGTTCCCTCTCTCTTTCGGTCCCGCCTCCCAGTTTTGGTTACAGGTGTGAGAGAAATTACATCTGAGTCTGTTTTACAGCAAAGGCTCAATACCCAAGGCTGATATCCAGAGATATTGTGACCTTGAGCAAGGCACATGAATCCAAGGTGGCCTCCGGGGTGTTGTCCCTCTGACTCCAGCCAATGGGACGAGTTATCCTTACAGCACCAAATCAGACGCTATCTGATGTTTTGTAGTTGAGGGGGATTTTAGACCAATGAAATTGCGAGTGGGTGGGGCTAACACAAGGCTGCAGCTGGTTAGGATCTGTGAGTGAGGACAGATTGTGAAATACAGTGGAGTAGAAGCTCCCTGTCTGATGTACAAGCTGCTTAAAGTGCCTACATTTGACGTTTTGAAATGTACGTCCTGGAACACCCTTGAAAACAGCCATATTTATGAAGAGGTACTTGACAAGTGCTTGAATTATTGAGACAATAAACAAATTGCATTTTTTGGATGGGTTAGAAACCCTATTTTCATGCTAAATTGATGCTGCATAGATATAAATACATTGTGCATGACTATGTATTTATAATATACAGCTTTCATTCTTAAACTCCATCATATAATCACGAAATAAATAATCAGTTTGGATAAGGAAACTAATAAGGATGCTATATTTGTCCTTTCAATGGGTAAATCTGCCACAGTCATTGCGTACTTTGCATGTGCTGCACTTTATTTGTACAGTTTTATTAGTATATTTTGTTTATCTGTTGACCTTTTTTAGAGTTTGATAGATAATAAAGATATTGTTTGATGAGTGAGATCTCTGATTGTAGTCTTTATGTGACTGTGATAAAGCTGTGCTTGATGCTGGACCGGCGAGAGACGGCTGGGTCTGAGCAGCACGGAAATGTATTTTTTGTTGTTGTCGAATACGTCCTCGATCTACTCAGCCACGCAATGGGAAACTGGGGTTTTATCATCCATACCCTGATTGTTCTGGAAGGAGTGGAGAAATTCACAAACTGGACCATGTTGACTGGGGGTCCCAGACTTTTGGACCTTTTATATGCATTCAGTGCCGGCCGTAATGAGTCAGGGATTCGGTACAGTGGAATTTCCCATTAATGCCGGGATAAAAGAGCCCTTCAATATGCCTCCATATGAGCCGGCTTTTAACTCCTGGAGTAAACCTCAATACATCAGGCGACTTTTCCCATGAGGATTAGAAAGTAAAACCAGCAGTCTCACAATAACAGTAAATAATTAAAAGACTAAGTGAAGTTTACTTCCACAAACCTCTGATATTCTGAAGTATCGTATAATATATGTTTTTATGTTTTATAGTACACCCCCATTTCCACTAAAATTACCCGGAACAATTTGTCCCAGAAACCATTTTCCCAGGATTTTTGTCTTCCTCCAGACCAGTTGCTGTCTGCGTTTCCATCATGGGCGTCAGAACCTTGGTATCGCGGGACAAGACCCCCCTTTTTAAGACCAGTGATACTGGACCCGTCTCCAATTCATCGCATGTCTGTTCACCCCTAACCGATAAACACTGTATTATTAAACACGGTAGATACTTAATTTCCACTTTTCTAATTGTTTCTTCATTTTTATTAAAATTGTTATTTTCTGCATTGAAAATAAAAATGATGTGATGAGAAAAGGGAGTAGAGCGAGTTCTGGCAAAAGGCGGATTCGAACCTCGGGTCGACCCTACACTTTTGCCACTGTGAATAAATTGTTTTCTTCTGTAAATGTGTCTGGACTTTAGTAACCAAGCCGGGACTGTTTTGAGGGAGAACTTCATTTAGACCCTGGTTCCTGCGGTGGAAACACGGCTTGTGTTCTCCATCCTGGTATGTTGTCCCAGCTGGCTCTGAGAAAGATCATGCGATGAGGAGACACCTGTGTCTGCTTCCTCACAGCTGCAGCCGAGGATGGTTTCGCTCCGTAATGTCTGCCTTGTTGACCCAAAGGAAATGACTAATTGCCCATAGGATGTGCCATATGTTTGGGATCACGAGAACATCAGGTTCTGATGGTTCTTTAATCTGTCTGCGTATGTCTTGTTTTCCTTTGCTGCAGTGGTATAATGTGTCGTTTGCAGATGTTTGAAACGGGCCTCCATCTTTAATTCTCTCAGTGCGCAGACCCTGAAAGCACACCCTCTCAGTCTCCAAAGGCTTTGTGACAAAGATGAGACAGGCCTGACCCTGTCCTCTTGATGTGCAGCCTGGCTTCAGTCGTGCCTTTGCTCCAGTGAGCGAGTCCCTCTGAAGTGCGCTGGCTGCGTGAAGGGGCTGTTTTGTTCCTCTCTCAGTCAGCTTCTGGCCTGATTCTTCACTGCTTTGCCAGCAGATTTGGTTCGTCTTGTTTTGCGAGGATGCCGGGGAGACTTCAGAGGTGAGACCTCAATGATGGCACTGTTCGCCTCAGCGCTGGAGTGGTCAGCCAATCGCATGCGGACACCCTAAGGCTTTGCATTGTTTGGGTATTAGGTTTTAAAAGTCATCCTGCGGTTGTCGGATTCATGGCTGTGTCAAATGTGGATGCCTTGGATTGTTCCTGGGTTCAAAGCAGGACTTGATTAATAGTCCTATTTGGTCACAATGTTCTTCCCAGCACACATAAACTGCAATGAATTCTGGTATGATCAAGAGTTTGATTTGAAGGATTGTGAGTAAGAGTGAGCTGCCAAAAAGAGGAGTAGAATTTGAAATAAGGCCAACTATTGTATAACAGCTGGAAACCCTCGACTCTGTCTGAATGTGTGCATGCTTGGGAATATTGTCTTATTTTATGAGCGTGACGTCATCATTTTCCCTCTTTTGCAAGAGCTTGTGCCGTTTCTTCTTCTTTTGTTGTTTCTAGTCACTCTTAAAGGGATGGATTATCCTTTACTCGCCCTCATCCAAACCCATTTCTTATGTAGAACTAGGGCAGCACGATTATCACTCAAATCATAACTGTGGATTATTCTCTTAAAATTGCAATCAATCAGATTATCACAATATACATTGCATGATGTTTGGAATAGCTTTAAAGCATCGTTTGAAGCGACTGCATGCCATATTATGTCAAAATAAACAAGCTGAAAACTCTTCCTGAAGAACCTTTATGGCATTAAAGGATTAGTTCACTTTTAAATAAACTTTTCCTGATAGTTTCCTCACGCCCATGTCATCGAAGATGTCCATGTCTTTCCTAGGTTTTGATGAACACATTCCAGGATTTTTCCTCATATTATGGACTTCAGTGGGAACCAAACGGGTCAAGGTCCGAATGACCGCTCCAGTGCAGCTTCAGAGAGCTTTAGACCACACCAGACGGCAGGGCTGCACAATATATCGAAATATTGCAAATGTACATATCGCAATATTCATATCGCAAGGGCACGCAATATCTGAATGATTTTAATAGGTTACTGCAACATTGTGAAAGTCTGTGTTTTAGGTCGACGCATAAAGCAGAGAATAGACTGGGCTCGCGACTGTTACTTCTGTGACTTGCTTGATGTTAAAGAGTTATTAAATGCAATAACTTTCGAAAAACAACTCCTTCCTCTCTCGTGCTGTCTGACACACACACCGAAACGTGCGCACAAGCCGTTCTTTTTCTCGTTACTTGTTACACACTCGAACTGTCAAATACTTGATGAGTATTCATGTAAACACAGTCGGTTATGCTTTAAGTGAAAGATATCAGTTGGGGAAAGAAATAGATTTTACACACTTAAAGCAATATCACTTTGAATATTGCATTATTAAACATGGATATCACATTTTTCTTCAATATCGCACAGCCGACGATGGTACCGTGCTCTTTTCTGTGATGCATGACGTCACGTGATACACAGCTACATTGGAAAGGTCACGCTTGTCCAGAGCGGTGTTTACAAATGTGCGGAAGGAGGAATCACAATCATCCGGCATCTGTGTTTTACCTTTAACTGCTGCTTTTGTAAGCAGCGTTGGGCTCCGTATGTGTACGCTCAGCTCTAAACACTGATTCTGTGCTTCCGCCCACGTCACGCGTGACCTTTCCAGCGTGATTGTGTATCACGTGACATCATAAACATGCATCACAGAACAGAGCATGGCCAGCATTTGTGCTTATAAAACTTAATCTTTTTGTTGTATTTTTTAAATGGCCGATAGTTTGGCTAGATCAGACCCTTTTTCATCGTCTGGTGTGGTCTAAAGCTCTCTGAAGCTGCACTGGAACGGTCATTCGGACCTTGAGCCGTTTGGTTCCCGCTGAAGTCCATTAAATGAGGAAAAATCCTGGAATGTGTTCATCAAAACCTTCATTTCTTTCCCACTGAAGAAAGAAAGACATGGACATCTTAGATGACATGGGGGTGAGGAAACTATCAGGAAAAGTTTATTTAAAAGTGAACTAATCCTTTAATCCTCACATTTTTTAAATACATTTTTTTGTATTTTTTGTATTTAAAGAAACCATCCACCAACCATGGCATCTGTAATTGTGCAGCCCGATGCAGAACACAGAAGAAGAAGTTTCAAAGAATGTTTCCAATGTTTTTGCCCGTACAATAAAAGTCAATGGGGTCCAAGACAACATTGTCATTAGTTGATATTTTTCTAAACGCATCAACTTGAGGGGATTAAATGATGACCGAGTGAACCTTTGCTTTCTGTGTATCTGTATCAAGTCCAAGTTCACTCAAAAATGAGCCGCATGAATTTGAGTTCCACAGGAAAAAATAAAGTTTTGAAACTGTGACGATCTGGTGTCCATTGTGTAGAAAAGAGCAGCTCAAAAATGGAAGAAAATGAACCAAAATCATCCTTGTTTTCTGACTCCACAAGGAGAAGACATGCTTTAAATCTTTGATTCACCTTTGAGTCATTGTACGCTTTTTTTTAAGACCTACATGTGGCATTTTGAGCTCCTTCACAAACCAAAAAGCAGAAAGCCCACGCCCCATTGTAAAACCTCTCCCACTTCTGTTGAACTTTGACCTTGTGTGCAGGGGCTCCTGAAAGTCAGCAAGTTCATTCTCATGTTAAGGGCCGTAGTGCCGTCCGAGACCGCTGAAAGGAGCGAGTCTTTCTGCCGTTGCTTTCAACCAGTCTCGGCTTTAGCTGTAGTTCAACTTATTGATGCAATCTCCCAGTCTATTTACTTAACTCACAGTTGTCCCTATTTTTTGCGGATTTGTTTGGAGAGTGAATTCTTTGCTAAAGCAAACACTGGTCCCCCCCGTGGCCCTGGTGAAAGATGGTGTCATTTTCTTCGCACTACATAAATGATGTCTCTCCATGCCGTTTCCATTGGCCCCTGGTTACGGCCTGCTCAGACATGCAGAAATATGCTTTACACACGCTGGATGAATGCTGGAGGACCGCGCAAATATGATGAAATCCAGCACACAAACTGAGCGTCTCGTAATAAAAAAAAGCATGTGATTATGCTCTTGTCAGAGTTTGAGTGCATGTAAAGAGGAATTTCAGGCCTGGTGAGGGAATGATTCCAGTCATGGCAGAGATAAAGAAAGGAAAACTAGTTTAAACGCATGCATCAAGCTTTTATGAATGTAAAAAAAAACATTTTCACAAAATTTATATACAATGCAGAAACTAAATATCAGAAATTAATGTATAAATTCCATTGTATTTTTAAATAACACAACAAAGATATAGTCACATGGTTGACCTCGTTTGAAACGGGGGGGGTCCCTCTCACTTTCTGAAGTGGTTGTGCCCATGATTCCTGAGGGAAAAATAAAAAAAACAATAGAAATCTGAGGAGTTGCAGATCTTATCGGACAGGAAGGAGCTCAGGTATTTGGAGTGGAACGAGGTTATGTTTGCATGGCGTTATGCCAGCTGTGTGTAATATCAGGCTTGTCTGCTTAACCTTGTGCAATCTTTCAGCGCTGTGTGTGTGTTTGACACCTGCAGTGCTGATTTAGTGTCTTATCCAGTCCTTGAATCCAGCTCTATCTTTCTGTGGGCCGCACTGAAGCACTGTTTAGTAAAGAGAGCGTATGGCATCCGTCCAGTCATCTTCCGGCTTTATCTGAACTCCGTTCTACCTTTAGCCTATCTGTGTGATGTACATTATAGAGCACGCCTCACTGATCTCGTCTGGTGTTTGCCTAAATATATGTTTATCTGTGACTTTCCCATGCAATGCATGCTGATTCTGCACCAGTTTTCCAGTTGAATATTAGGGTTTCAGTGCTTTATGGTGTTCCAGTTGAGTAAGGAATGAAGTGTGCCTTCTCTGTTCCCCCAGGCAAGTCTTTCGACATCACCTACGTGCGTCTGAAGTTCCACACCAGCCGTCCTGAGAGCTTTGCCATCTTCAAGCGCACCAGTGAGGACGGGCCCTGGGTTCCCTACCAGTACTACAGCGGCTCCTGCGAGAAGACCTACAGCAAGACCAACCGCGGCTTCATCCGCACGGGCGAGGACGAGCAGCAGGCCCTGTGCACCGATGAGTTCAGCGACATCTCACCCCTCACCGGAGGAAACGTGGCCTTTTCCACACTCGAGGGCCGACCCAGCGCGTATAACTTCGACAACAGCCCTGTCCTGCAGGTAAAGAGTATCTCTCCCTCCATCGCGCGCTCCTCTTTGATCGCCCTAACTCACTCATGAAGTCGATCGCATCATTCGCAGTCTCAGACATAACAGAGCGATTGGTGGGAATCTCGTTGCCAGATGTGCGGTTGTGCTGTAATGTGTGACTGCAGCCAAGTTACTTTTCCAAGATTGAGCAACTTTCTGCAGCCCGAAACAAACAACTCCGAGTTTAGAGCCGCTTGCATGCGAGAGATGCTGGTGTTCGGGGTGTTGACACATAAGCTGTAAAAATACTTCTATAAAAAAGCAGTTTTTATATGCACAGGTCCAAGACAAAGAGATGTTTAACCATTTACTGCAGTTTAAATGATGTGATGCCATGTCACGTCAACAACCTAAATATAACCAGAAAATAACACATTTGCCATATTTTCTGGAAAATAAGTTGCAGCTGTTTAACTACAGGAAATAATATTAAAAGTGAAAAAAGTATAATATAGCAGGCTCTCCACATCGAGTACATTTTAGAAGGTGGATCACATCTACTGTCAAATGCTAATTATTCTGTCAACAATTGATTAAAGGCGCAGTGTGTAATTATTCAGCAGAGGGGCGTGTCTTGACTCTTGAGTGGGCGGAGCTGTTATTCTGCCGCGAGCGCTTCTTCCGCTCATGCGTGTGTGTGTAACGCAGCGCTGTTTGATCATATCACACACATGTGCGTGTGTTAAAGTGATGTTATAATGCTACTATGAGACACTTGTTCACACTGCAGTGAGCGAGATCATATTAGGCGGTAAAACATGGCACTCTGTGCGGTAAATCAAGAACAGCAGATTTACACAATCAGACTAACTGTGTTGAGCTGGAGAACAATGATGAGTTTCTGTCCATCAATGATCCAAACAGTGTCTCATAAACACAGCAGATATTAAAGCGCCGCTAATGTTGCCATGGTTACTGCACAATCACACCGGATGATGTCACTGATAGGGGCGTGTCCTGGGGAAAATCACTGATTTCTCTGGATTTAAACATTCTTGGAAACTTTTGGGATAATCCACACAAGCCAACACAATATATAACACTGATCTAGTGGATTGGGATATTTAAATCCAAATATTACCATACTGGAATTATGTTTGTGCATATTGTGTTTATGCTCACTAAGGCTATAATTATTTGCTGTAGAACTGTAATATTGCGAAATATTACAAATTAAAATGGTGTGCTGATTAATATTTTTTGTTCAATGCATAAATTCAATGGATCCTCATTCAAATAGTAATGACTCCAAACTTGTTAGCAGTAGTTTACTATATATATATAAATGAACTTCGCATAATCACATTCAAGGTATTTACTTTATGGTGCCTATTTTATTTTTTCATTTTTGTATTATTTTCAGTGGTTGAGTAGTTCACACCATTGTTTAGTTGCTTCATTGAAGCATTGATGTTATTGTTAAATAGGTGTGTTTTAAGCATGTTCCAGCCGTTACACGCCACAGAAATACTAGCGATACATTATTTCAGTTCACCAGAACTTGATATTCTTCCAGAGACCACAACCACGCAAAAGCATCTTTCAGAGTAATGAGCTGAATAAGAGACCGGCGCGAGCTGAGTCAGTCCTTCCGCGCTGGAGCTGGAATCTGTTGTCAGGCAGGGAAAAGGGCCAACACGAGATGCTGCCGTGGTTACGGGGAGGTGGGAAGAGGTTAACTGTGGGAGATGTGAGCCGGATTGGGTGGACAGCAGATAATGTATTGCTGAACTCATGAATGGAAGCAGGCATGCGGGCGAGTTGGTGTGTGTTCGTGAGACCCGTGCTGGGATGTCCAGGTGGCTCGGCACAGCCTGCAGTTGCAACATGTTACTAGGTGACGCCTCCAGATTTCCCACCCGCTTCTGATTGTGCTTGGCAGCGCTCGGACACATCTGGAGAAGGGTGCGTGTGTGTACATGGCATGCAAGAGCTGGAACACTGGGATCTTTCTTTAATCCGTTTCGATCATGTACTTTCATATGTTGATCGTCTGAGTCGGTCTGCTTCACAGAGGAGAATCTGAAATAGATAGAGGCCTATATTCTGGTGGGACGGCGCCTGAGGTCAGAATGTTTCTAGTTATTATGATGCCCTCTTCCAGTTATTTTGGGAGCTCTTCTTTAGTGTAATGAGACCGCATCATTGGTCACTTAAACGGTTGTAGAAATATAATCATGCATCACCAAATAAGTGCTTTTAGTATGGTCTTTCAAATGTAATGTTACTTTTACCAAATGCACAATTTTAGCCCCGTCGCCAGATGCCTCCATATCAGACATCTCATGTGGTGTAAAACTATTAATACCCAAGGCCCGAACTCTTTTTATAGGAATGGATCTGTTTCTGTGGGTTATGTGGCTCTCACGCCGACTCCAATAGAAGCGTGTGATGAGTGAAGATGACGAGGTTTGTTTGTTTCTTCACTCATCGTCTGTCATTAATAGCATTAGTTGATAATTGGGTGTTACGTTTATGTTTTATGTTTCCGAGCAGTGCTGATGGGAAGATCTTGTCATATTTCTTGGGGACTGGAAAGGGTTATAGTGAAAGTGTGCTCATCAGTCAAAACCCTGTCTTCATGTTGTTATGCATTGCGATATACAGTAACTGTGATATATAAATTACACACAATCTGCACCTTGAAATAATTGATTGTACTGCGCATCCTTAAGTCATGATGTAGCTTTGTGTGAGGATCGGTAATGGAGCCTGAAGTCTATAGAGGTGTTGCCATAATGCATTGCTTCAGAGTGCAGTCATGTTGGGACAGGAAGGGGCCGTTCCCAAACTGATCCCACAAAGTTGGGAGCATGAAATTGTCCAAAATGTCTTGGTGAAGCATTAAGAGTTCCTTTCACTGGAACTAAGGGGCCAACCCCTGAAAAACAGCCCCACAGCCCATAATCCCCCCTCCACCAAACTTTACACTTGGCACAATGCAGTCAGGCAAGTCCCGTTCCCCTGGCAACCGCCAAACCTAGACTCGTCCATGGGATGGTCAGACAGAGAAGCGTGATTGGTCACTCAGAGAACACGTCTCACTGCTCTAGAGTCCAGTGGTGGCCCACTTTACCCCACTGCATCCCACGCTTTGCATTGCTCTTGGTGATGTAAGGCTTGGATGAGCTGCTCGGCCATGGAAACCCATTCCATGAAGCTCTCTCCGCACTGTTCCTGAGCTCATCTGAAGGCCACAGGAGTTTGGAGGTCTGGAGCGATTGACTGCAGAAAGTTGGTGACTTCTGCGCACTGTGACCCTCAGCATGCGCTGACCCCACTCTGGGATTTCACTTCATGGCTGAGTTGCTGTTGTTCCCAATCGCTTCCTCTTTGTTATAATCCCACTAACAGTTGAGCGTGGAATATTTAGTAGTGAGGAAATGTCAGGAATGGCCTTATTGCACAGGTGGCAACCTATCCCGGTCCCACGCTTGAGTTCACTGAGCTCCTGAGAGCGAGCCATTCTCTCACAAATGTGTGTAGAAGCGTCTGCATGCCTAGTGCTTGATTTATACACCTGTGGCCATGAAGGGATTCAACACCTGAACTCTGGGATCTGGAGGGGCGTCCCAATACTTTTGGCAATATAGTGTATGTCATATTTGGTATCAGAATGAATGAAGGGTTCCTGCAGGGGTTTAATGGACTGAAGATCTTCACCATTGTTACAAGGTTCCCTGGCTCGTCTTTAAAACTCTCTGCTATTCTGTCAGCCCGCCTGTAAAATAAAAACTCACACGGTTTATAGCAAAGCTTTCAGAGAAGGACTAATGTCTTGGTCTGAGTCATGTGTTCTTTGGTTTCTGAGATTGGCCACATCATGTTGGGAGTGCCAAAGGGAACAAAGTAGGCAAAGTTCAACTGCAAGTCATGTGTAACATCACTCTAAAGGACATTTACATGCTAACCGGCACGTCACACTGGGGTTTTTCTCTTCCCATGAAGCCTTTCTGCAGACATTTACAGTGCCGACGTGACTCCAGCAGGTTTGGTTTAGATTAGAGGCCTGAGGATTTATTTTCTTTAAACATCTGCACAGAACAGATGGGAAGAATCCTGCTAAAATCTCTCCCATAACTATTCCAGAAAAAATGGAAACTAAATCGTTACATGCTCCTCTATGACCACTCTTGCTTTAGTTTTCCCATGAATAATGCCTAATTTGTAACACAACTGTTGTTTTCTCTCTATCAGGATTGGGTGACCGCCACAGACATCAGAGTGACCCTGAACAGATTAAACACTTTCGGAGATGAAGTTTTCAACGATCCCAAAGTTCTCAAATCCTACTACTACGCTATCTCAGACTTTGCTGTGGGAGGAAGGTAGGTTTTCAGTTTCAGCGTTTAAATCCGCTCTCCAGTGTAAATATGTCAGTGTATAGTTTGAGACATCCACATATCTGACCAAAGATATCAGCAGCTCTATCTGGAATGCTGGACATGTGACCTGAAAGATGATATGAGGGTTTTCCAGTGTGCAAACAAAAGAAATGAAGCAACGCTCCTGAAAGATTAGATCGCGGGAGTGAGAGTTTTCACACTCTCTGTAGGAACGGCTTTCCCAACTCACACAGGTCAAAAACAGCACACACATTCAGTTTTGTTCAATATATAAAAGAAATTCCTGTGCAATTATCCTAACTCCAGGTACAACAGTGAAAGCATTACCTCTTCCTGTCTGTGGAATCGGTAAACTATGCCGGATATTTGTTAGATAAAGAAGAAATTATACGGGATCAGAGCCCTGTCGAGTAAGTGTGAAACATCTCCTGGTTGCATGTCTTTTCACCTTAATCTGTTTGAAATGTGGAGCAGATTTCCATTACACAGCCCACATTCCCTGCATTCCTGCCTGGGAGTGCTGGATTACAGAGCACAGAGGAGCTGGAATGGGGCCGGCAGAGAGTCTGGAAAGGGAACGAGGCCGAGGCCGAAGGGAATAATTTACACCTGTCCGGCAGACACATCAGCGCTGAACGGCAGCCGGATGATAACCAGAAACATAGCATCTTGGGAGTTTTAATGCGTCCGTGATAAGTGTATATATAAGGATGAATGCATATCCTCCAACAAGTTATTATTTCTCTCGTCACCTTTTCCATAAGGCTTTGCCAAAGAACACCTGACACGATGGCTTCAGCTGCACAAGCCCTCTCTTGTTCTGTCTCTGTCCTGAACACGAATATTCCCCTGCAAACAGGCTTCCCACGGGCCCTGACATCCTTCAGCGTTTGTGACTCTCAGAGAAATATTTCAAGGCCCTGGAAAGTTTTTGAAAAGAAACGTGCATAGATCAGATTTTGTTTTCTGGAAAACATTCCATATTATTCCCTCCGGTCCGCTAATGTGTTATTATTCCAACACTCCGTGTCCTGTAGACTGGCTCGCTTGATTTACGTTAGACACACGCGTTTACATGTTACACACACACACACACACACACTAAACTACTGCGATGGGACCTCAGCGTTTCAGAGCTTACACCGAACCCAAATATGTTCAGTCAATGACTGGATATTGTGCTCAATAACCATAACACATTTGTGATAATCTGCTGCACAGATATTTGATGTAATGTAATGTTGAATTGCTTTGCTTGTTAAGATAATGTAAACCCATGAGGCAAGAGAAACTCAAAGCATATTCATAAATCTTAAATCTTCTGCTGACATGAGCCTGAGCTCTTCTCAGTAAAGCCCATGCAGGAGTGAATATCAGATCATTGTAGAGTACAGTATAGGATGTGCCAAATATTCTTCAGATCATGCAAAACTGAAATACCACAAATAGAATATCACATTAAATATTTTTGCATTGACACATGAAAACTGTAACAATGTATCGGGAAGCACGATGTGACCTTGCTCTCCCTTGAGTCCTTGAGTTAACCAGTGTGTGGGAAACCTGTACAAAGTAAAAGACGAGTGCTCTCGCTTGCGTGCCCAAACTGCGGCCCTGAACGGATGCTCGCATGATTTTGGTAATCGGGCAAAGTTGCTGAATTTTTTCCCCTTGACGTTTCAGTGCATCTTTGTGTCGCAAATTTAAAATTATATTAAAAAGCAAATAAAAGCAATGTTTCCGTCCAATGTGTTAAAGTGAACAAAATGATCACTTCCCGCAAAAAAACCTGAAATTGAAGATGACGCATATATCAAATGTTCTTTGTTTTATTAAATGGGAGAGAATAGACGTTTCAGGGAAGTAAGAGTAGGCAATAATTGGAGCGAATTATACACTCACATGACTTTATTTATATGCACATATTCTAATTTATGCAGTTTCAATTGTAGTTTGTGTTCTTATATCTCAAGCTGTCTTATACATGTATTTGTGCATTTAGGAAATACATTACATTTATTAAAATATGTATTTAAAATCTGTGTGTGCCCCCGGAGCCCATCAGCAGTGCTGGGTCTGATCCCTAAATTTGCATAAAAATACTGAAATGGGATTGTCAAGCCCCAAAACTGGGAGAAGAATATGCAATATCTCCTGCTTGTCAACAGCCCTGTGGATGAAAGCCCTTCATACTGTAGTAGTTGTGTCCTACTGGAGAACTACAGACATCAGCCCCTCAATCTGACTGAGGTTCAGTGATCGGCTCAGCAAACATCGGCAGAGATGTGTGTTTGAACAGCTTTGGCACGTTTGTGTTCTGCAGTGTGCGCTGACCGGTGTGTTACCTTCCTCCTCCCCACCCAGGTGCAAGTGTAACGGCCATGCCAGCGAGTGTGTGAAGAAGGAGCGCAGCAAGCTGGTGTGTAACTGCAAACACAACACCGAGGGAGCGGACTGCAGCAAATGCAAGCCCTTCTACAACGACCGTCCCTGGAGGAGAGCCACCGCTGAGAACTCCAACGAATGCCTGCGTAAGTGCTTCCTCATTCCTCTTACAGTGGGTTTCATCGGATAAAGGAATAATTCATCTCAAAATGTGATCATTTACTCAATGCATTTAGATGCATTGAATCAGCATTGATGACACTATGCAGAATTAGTCATTGCTAGTCATGTGACTGATTCAGCAAATTTGAAAAATATAAATAAATGAGAGCATGAGTGAGATATTTGGTTGCTTTAGAAGACAGTGTGCAAGTCATATGGAAGCCTTTCTTTCAGATCTTTCATGTATGGAGAGCATAAGCTCAGAAATCCTGCCTCCGTTTGTGTAATGCGTAGGAAGATGCCAAATCCCACCTGTTGGATTTCCTCTGTTATGATGAGTACATCTGCAGTCTTTCCCCACAGACACACTGAGGCATATTGTGAGTGGTGTCCGCCATTCCCTCATCTGGACACTTCCTGGAAATGCATGACTAATGTGGACATTGAAGCTCTCACACCCACACAGCTCCTGCTCCTCCACTGAGTGTGTGTCTACTGAGCACTCAGATCCTGTTGATTGCCAAACCGCATCTGCGTAGCTCAGCCTAGTCCCATCGTTTATCACCGCAGATTTTTCCAGCATTTATCGTGTGTGCAGATGTGATGGGCCCAGTAATGCTGCCCTGGGAGCTGTGAGCTGAGGTTGTGTGTTGTTGTGTTTCAGCATGTGACTGCAACGGAAAGAGCGCAGAATGCTACTTTGACCCGGAGCTGTATCGCGCCACCGGACACGGCGGTCACTGCCTCAACTGTGCCGACAGCACCGACGGGCCGAACTGTGAGCGATGCTTGGACAACTACTACAGAGATCCGTCCGGCCAGCGCTGTCTCCCCTGCAGCTGCAACCCTGTCGGTGCGTAAAAGCCATGCATATTTTATTATTTCATACTTCTGTTTCGTTTGGGGTTTTTTCACTCAAGGAGCTCAAATCACAAGGGATCTCACTGTAAAACACTGAACATACACATTTTAAACACAGTTTCTGCCAGTCTGGTGTTCATCTGGAGTCTCTATAGAGTAGTGTTGGTCCTTCATATCTCCCAAGAGTCTTTAGTTTATCATATTTATAAAAGACAGAAACACTGAACCGATTCTTTCTGAAAACAGCCGAGCTCGTGGAGGCGTGCAGTGGGCGGAGCTAAAGAGACACACACACACACACACACACACACACACACACACACACACACACACTACCCATCACAGGAGACATGCTGCATTTTTACATTTTCAGAAAACATCACTTTATGTGATTTATAAGATGTTTTCCTCATGGGGACCAAAAAATGTCTCCACAAGGACAAGGATTTTGGATATTGCCATCTTTGTGGGGACATTTTGTCCCCATACCGTAGATTAACAATCCACACACACACACACACACACACACTATACGTTGGTGTTGTTCACATTATATGCACTTACGCACCGATTGCCAAAAAAACACACACATTTGCTGCAGTTTCACTCTCCGCCTGAGGATCCCACTCATGACCGGGAACAAACACACACACTTGCAGAACTCCGGGAACACACACTGCATCCACTGTTCCCTTAACGCTGGGTTATTTGGGAAGCTGAACAAGCTGATCTTTCCCTCACAGCAGAAACACACTTCTTTAGTGACATTGATGATCTCGTGTCTAAAAACACAACGCCAGCGCCGCAGACGGCTCCCGTAACCCCAACCGAGTGGAGTGGAGTGGCCATATAGGGAATTCCATCCATTATGATGTCATACAGGGCCATACTCGGAAAAAAAATTCTCAAAATCTTGACGGAGTGTATTTGGCACTCGTTTAACTTGTGTTTATCATGAGAATCAGCTCTTTAACAGTGGGAACAGCATCCCCCCCCCCCGCTTTAACAAAGATTAACAATCTTCTGGTGTTAAATCTGAATATGCCTCCAGAGCTTGAGTTTGTGTTTCGTTGGCTGTTCTTCAGGTTCTCTCAGCACTCAGTGTGACGACAGCGGCCGGTGCAGCTGTAAGCCGGGAGTGATGGGAGATAAGTGTGACCGATGCCAGCCTGGGTACCACACGCTGACCGCAGCAGGATGCAGGTGACGTGCCGGAACTCATCCATACTGCGATACGGATACTCATAGCCCGTGATAACATACTCTCCGATACCTCAAACCTTTATCTACTGAAGCACTGGCACGGCTCAGACTGGGCAATCGACGGTCACGCTCATGTTCTCAAAACATTGCATTATTAGCATTCATAAAAATGTGACTGGCCATATACGTTTCAATTTCATATACTTTTTATTCCCTGCTGGCCAACCTAACACACTTCATCTTTCATTGCTTTATCATTTGAAGGACCCCAGGAGCTCTCATTCTTTTCTAGAAGGGTGTATGAGAATGCAGACTCGATCCGTGTCTTTAAAGCTGATCCCTTCTCTTGCCTTTTCCCTCTTCAGACCCTGCTCCTGTAATCCGTCTGGAAGCACGCAGGAGTGTGATGTCCAGACCGGACGCTGCCAGTGCAAGGACAATGTGGATGGATTCAACTGTGACCGGTCAGACTCATTACTTCACCAAACATCCATGCACATGTTCACACACACACACACACACACACACACACACACACACACAAACACACACACACACACACACACACACACACAGTTGGCTTTTTCAACACCCTGCGCTGTTAGCATTGTTGACAAAAGTTATAATTACTAGGTTTGTCAAATAAGAAGCTGGTCATCAACAGAATTAACTCTTACATCAGCAGGTTCAGCTCCCGCTCTGTCATGAGGATGTCTGTCAAAGCTTTTATAAACACAAGTTTAAAAGGGCCGTCTGACGTCTACCCCGCTTTCTTTTGGAAAGTGCCTGTGTGGGTGACTCACTGAGGGTCTGAGGCCATGTGTGTGTCTGAGAAACAGAATTAGGACTCTCAGTGTCAGATGGAAGAGAAAATAGCTCCGGGATGGCAAAGGTTTCCCAGCTGAGAGCCCTCGGCCAGACCATGTAGGGCCTCCAGACTCGCAGTCTCCAGAGTCTAACGCTCTTGTGTTCTTCCTGTTGACTGCGAGGGTCTTTAATTAAGTCTGACTACAGTTTTAAAATAAATAACACCACAAAAAAAGAATGCAATTACTTATAGTCTACACACTATCGTTGAAAAGTATGATTTAAAAAGAAAATCATTCTAATGTGAGGATTTGATGCTCAACAAACATAAGTGACCCTGGAGCCCAAAGCCAGTCCTAAGGGTCAGTGTTGTGAAATTGAGCTGTCCAGATGATCTAAAGCTGAGTAAATCATCTCTCCATTGATGTATGGTTTGTTAGGATAGGACAATATTTGAAAATCTGGAATCTGAACAACATCTAAATATTGAGAAAATCTCCTTTAAAGTTGTCCAAATGAAGTCCTTAGCAATGCATATTACTACTAATAATACATTTCTGATATGGACATTTACAAAATATCTTCATGAACATGATCTTAATATCCTAATGATTTTTGGCATCAAAGAAAAATGGATAATTTTGACCCATACAATGTATTGTTGGCTATTGCGTTTAATGATAATAAAGTACAGTAATTACAACAATTCAGTACAATTAAACAACATATGATTTTTATTTTATTAATTGCCAACCCCTAATTTAAAGAACCATTCTAAGTATGTGCTATTTCCATTTTGGTTTTGCATAATCTCAGCTTTCCCGCCTGTCTTTGCTTTGCACTTAGCATAAAAACCCCTAACCTTTCACTCACATGTGGGCTGTGACATTCCTCACGTCACCGAGTTTGGCCACACATGGACAGGATAATCCCTGCGGGATACACTCATGAGACACCGACAGACGGAGAGAAATGGGAAGACCGCTTCCGGAAGGGCTAAGGAGAGAGTGGCTGAAGCTCCGGCTCTCGGTTTGTGTGTGACTCGTGTTTAGAGGCTCACCGATGACCCGTTTACTTCACGCACTACACATGTTAGGACTTAGAGCCCGCATACAAATCCAAAAACAATATTTCTCAACAATTTCATGCTGAATTAATCACATTGCACAACACACGTGCCCCCGGAGCCCATCAGCAGTGCTGCGTCTCACGGGTATATCTGGGGCAATAGCCAACAATACATTGGGTCAAAATTATACATTTTTCTGATGCCAAAAATCATCAGGATATTAAGATCATGTTCATGAAGATATTTGTAAATGTCCATATCAGAAATGTATTATTAGTAGTAATATGCATTGCTAAGGACTTCATTTGGACAACTTTAAAGGAGATTTTCTCAATATTTAGATGTTTTTGCACCCTCAGATTCCAGATTTTCAAATATTGTCCTATCCTAACAAACCATACATCAATGGAGAGATGATTTACTCAGCTTTAGATCATCTGGACAGCTCAATTTCACAACACTGACCCTTACGACTGGTTTGTGTCCACATTCTAACCCCTGTGTGCATCTCACTCTCAGGTGTAAACTTGGCTACTTCAATCTGGACCCCCAAAATCCGCAGGGATGTACTCCATGCTTCTGCTTCCAGCATTCCACTGTGTGTGACAGCGCCGAGGGCTACAGCCTACACACAATCAGCTCCACCTTCGACAGGGGTGAGCGTCCGTCCGGTAGCCTGCACCCTGAGGCTGTGTGCTGATGTGGCATCACCCAAACGATTGGAGAATGATTAGAGTATGTTATGTCATTGAACAGATGATGAGGGCTGGAAAGGACAGCAGCGGGATGGCTCCGGTGTTCCCGTGCAGTGGTCAGCCAGCTCTCGAGAGATCTCGCTCATCTCAGAAGACTACTTCCCCATCTACTTTGTGGCTCCAGGTATAGCAAGTTCCTTGAGCATTGATTGACAGTAAGACAGGTTGGTCTAACTGTTTTCTTCTTTGTTTCTGTAGTGAAATTTCTTGGTAATCAGCTGCTGAGCTACGGTCAGAACCTCACGCTGAACTTCAGGATTCAGAGACACGGCGCTCGGCTGTCGGCGGAGGATGTCGTGCTGGAGGGGGCGGGGCTTCGTGTGGCCGTGCCGCTTATTGCCCAGGGCAATTCCTACCCCGGAGAGGAGACGCAAACCTTTGTGTTCAGGTATGGTGTTCGATTTTCTGTCCGAGTGACTGAGATCGTTTTCATGGACACAGGAAAGGCACTCCTCTCAGAAAACGTAGTTCTAAAGATGCTTTTAGATGCTTGATTGCTATTTGCAGCGTTGGGATCGCTAGACGAGGCTTCATGTTTTGTGTGAACCTCAAAATCGACGTTTTCCTCTTGTTTTGCCTGTAGCTCTTATCATGATCCCGAGTGCATTCAGACTCCGTTTGCCAGCACGGCTCACACATTATAAATGTTATTACAATTTAAAATAATGCTTTTAAATAAATAATGGTAATGTGTTAATTTACATGCCTTTTTATGTGCAGTTAACTTCAATGTGTTTTAATGTTACATTTTAAGACATGAAATATTTCGGTTTCATAATCAATCTTTTGCAAATCAATTGATTTATGCACATATGTGCCCCTGGAGCCCAAAACCAGTCGTAAGGGTCAGTGTTGTGAAATTGAGCTGTCCAGATGATCTAAAGCTGAGTAAATCATCTCTCCATTGATGTATGGTTTGTTAGGATAGGACAATATTTGAAAATCTGGAATCTGAGGGTGCAAAAAAATCTAAATATTGAGAAAATCTCCTTTAAAGTTGTCCAAATGAAGTCCTTCGCATATTACTACTAATAATACATTTCTGATATGGACATTTACAAAATATCCTCATGAACATGATCTTAATATCCTGATGATTTTTGGCATCAAAGAAAAATGTATAATTTTGACCCAATGTATTGTTGGCTATTGCCCCAGATATACCCGTGAGGCGCAGCACTGCTCTGCTTCTGATCTGCTGTCCGGTGGCTTGTATTGTTAAATATCATGTGTTTTGTCATTCAGACTCCATGACACCACTGACTACCCTTGGAGACCCACAATGAAACATGCAGACTTCCAGAAACTCCTGCACAATCTGACGTCTGTTATGATTCGGGGAACCTACAGCGCTAGAAGTACGTCTCCTAATTCACTGAAGAAAAGCTTTAGTCGCTCCATGAAGACTAAATATAAATGTTTATGAGTTCTGTGTGAGACTCTTAAGGTCATTTTAACTACCGTAATAATATTTCTGCTCTAGGTGCTGGTTATCTAGACAACGTGTCCCTTGTGACTGCCCGGCGTGGCTCTGGCCCTCCAGCTCGATGGGTTGAGCAGTGCACGTGTCCTCAGGGTTACGTGGGGCAGCACTGCGAGCAGTGTGATCTGGGATATAGGAGGAGCCGACCGGAGCTGGGCCGCTTTAGCTCTTGCGAGCCGTGCAACTGCAACGGACACAGTGACTCCTGTGACCCTGTGACAGGTTCGTCATCACAACTGACTTATTTGTATTGCATTGCCTTAGTGTTGATATATCATTTACTGATCTGCTCTCAGGAGACTCGAGCCGACAGGCTGGATATTGGTTTCACTATTTATTATCTAGATGAGGGCCTTACGGAAGGTCATGTGCTCCGGATGCATGCAACATAAAACCCATTCATATACACTAGAGTGATTTTAATGATATAGTGTCCAGAAAGTTAGTACAAAGATCTAAATCCACAATAAGAAAAATACATTTAAGATTCAGTACTCAGAGGCTGAAATACAGACTATAGATTCTGAGACATTTCTAGATATTCCATGCTTACCCAATATTCACTATACACACCGATCAGGCACAACATTATGATCACCTTACTCATATTGTGTTGGACCCCCTTTTGCTGACCTGTCGAGACATAGACCCCTGAAGGTGTGCTGTGGTATCCGGCACCAAGATGTTAGCAGCAGATCCTTTAAGTCCTGTAAGTTGTGAGGTGGGGCCTCCATGGATCGGACTTGTTTGTTCAGCACATCCCACAGATGCTCGATTGGATTGAGATCTGGGGAATTTGGAGGCCGAGTCAACACCTCAAACTCGTTGTTGTGCTCCTCAAACCATTCCGGAAGCATTTGTGCTTTGTGTCAGGAGCATTATCCTGCGGGAAGAGCCACAGCCACCAGGGAATACCGTTCCCATGAAAGGCTGTACATGGTCTCAGCAATGCTTAGGTAGGTGGGACGTGTCAAAGGAACATCCACATGGATGGCAGGACCCAATGTTTCCCAGCAGAACATTGCCCAAAGCATCACCTCCCGGCTTCTTCCCATAGTGCATCCTGGGGCCATGTGTTCCCCAGGTAAGCCACACACACACACACCCGGCCATCCACGTGATGTAAAGAACACGTGATCATCAGACCAGGCCACCTTCTTCCATTGCTCCGTGGTCCAGTTCTGATGCTCACGTGCCACTGTTGGTGCTTTCGGCGGGGTCAGGGGTCAGCATGGGCACCCTGACTGGTCAGCGGCTATGCCGCCCCATACGCAACAAACTGCGATGCTCTGTGTATTCTGAGCCCTTTCTATCAGAACCAGCATTAACTTCTTGAGCAGTTTGAGCTCCAGTAGCTCGTCTGTTTGATCGGACCACACGGGCCAGCCTTCGCTCCACACGTGCATCAATGAGCCTGGGCCGCCCATGACCCTGTGGCCGGTTCTCCACTGTTCCTTCCTTGGAGCACTTTTGATAGATCCTGACCACTGCAGACCGGGAACACCCCACAAGAGCTGCAGTTTTGGAGATGCTCTGACCCAGTCGTCTAGCCATCACAATCTGGCCCTTGTCAAACTCGCTCAAATCCTTACGCTTGCCCATTTTTCCTGCTTCTAACACATCAACTCTGAGGACAAAATGTTCACTTGCTGCCTAATATATCCCACAGATCATCAGTGTTATTTACTTCACCGGTCATAATGTTATTCCTGATCTTTGTATATTCTGCAGCAATAATCAGAGTAGTACTTGTGCTACTTTTGTCTTTGTCTTTGTATAATGTTGCCATCTTGTGGTGATGTGTGGTATTACAGTGTGCCCTTGTCTTGGTCTGCAGGAATGTGTAGCTGCCAGCACAACACCGCTGGCATGAGCTGCGAGAGGTGTAAGGATGGGTTCTATGGGGACTCCACGGTCGGCTCCTCTTCAGACTGCAAACGCTGCCCCTGCCCCGATGGAGCCACGTGTGCTGTGGTGCCCAAGACCAAAGAGGTGGTCTGTACAAACTGCCCAACTGGAACCACAGGTACAGACTCACAGCTTTCAGTCTGTTGGCAGCTTATACAGTATGTTAGTTAAATAAATATAGTAAGTATTACGGCACATAATCATCCAAACTTGAACTGTCTCCAGGTAAGCGATGTGAACTGTGTGACGATGGCTTCTTCGGGGACCCTCTTGGTGAAGAAGGTCCGAAGAGGGTCTGCAAGGCCTGCAGCTGCAATAGCAACATCGACCCGAACGCTGTGGGCAACTGCAACCGAGAGACGGGCGAATGCCTCAAGTGCATCTACAACACCGCCGGATTCTTTTGCGACAAATGCAAAGACGGTTTCTACGGCGATCCCCGTGCCGCAAATGTAGCTGACAAATGCAAACGTGAGTTCAACAGGGACTGTGTTTTGGGGTTTTAGTATCAGTGAGGCTGGCCTCCGTTCATAAAGAGATGCCATTAAACAGGTACGGGATAATCCATAGCTAAAGGATTCTAATGCACGACATGAAGGCAAAGACCGCCCGACGCCACGCGGAGTGCATTACAATCCTTCACAGCTCAGCTAGCCGTGGATTATCCGCTTATGCCATGCTCATTGGCCAACATTGATAACTTAAAGCTGTTATTGATGTTTGCAGAGCAATATTTGACGGAAGGGTAAAACCGCTTCTCTTAAATCAGATATACGGCTGGCTAGGTCCAGCATTCTGCCTGCTCTGAGAGAGAGAGATTCGTACCTGTGTCTGTACAGCATCTCTCTTCACAATGAAGATGTGTGTTTATTACTTTAAAATAGCGATGTAACCCCATCATGCTGAGAAATATAATGTAGAGATCCAGTAGCTTAGATATCTCTTATTGCTAAAAGTCGCAGAGCGGCGTTGATAACAAGTGTCTGTGCTCCTGAATGTGTGTGCGCACAGCACAATCTCAGCTCTGTGTGTGTGTGTGTGTGTGTGTGTGTGTGTGTGTGTGTGTGTGTGTGTGTGTGTGTGTGTGTTGGGTAGGTTTAGGGGCAGGGGCAGTGTGTGTATGTGTGTGATGGGTAGGTTTAGGGGCAGGGGCTGTGTGTGTGTGTGTGTGTGTGTGTGTGATGGGTAGGTTTAGGGGCAGGGGCAGTGTGTGTGTGTGTGTGTGTGTGTGTGTGTGTGTGTGATGGGTAGGTTTAGGGGCAGGGGCAGTGTGTGTGTGTGTGTGTGTGTGTGTGAGGGGTAGGTTTAGGGGCAGGGGCAGTGTGTGTGTGTGTGTGTGTGTGTGTGTGTGTGTGTGTGTGTGTGTTATGGGTAGGTTTAGGGGCAGGGCAGTGTGTGTGTGTGTGTGTGTGTGTGTGTGTGTGTGTGATGGGTAGGTTTAGGGGCAGGGGCAGTGTGTGTGTGTGTGTGTGTGTGTGTGTGTGTGTGTGTGTGTGATGGGTAGGTTTAGGGGCAGGGGCAGTGTGTGTGTGTGTGTGTGTATGGGTAGGTTTAGGGGCAGGGGCAGTGTGTGTGTGTGTGTGTGTGTGTGTTGGGTAGGTTTAGGGGCAGTGTGTGTGTGTGTGTGTGCGTGCTTCAATGCAAACAGGGCATTCATATAGAACAGTGACTGACCTGGAACTACCCGTGCTTTAAATGATTTCCGCTCATTTGTTTTAATGGATTGACAGCACTAGTGTGTTATTAACCTGATGTATCATGTTTGTCTCTGCAGCGTGCTCGTGTTCTCCATACGGGACGCTGGGCAGGCAGACCACCTGCTCCGAGACGGGCCGCTGTGCGTGTCTCCCTCACGTCATTAACAGAGACTGCGGGGCCTGCGAGCCCGGCTTCTACAACCTCCAGAGCGGCGAGGGCTGCGACAGGTGTGAGCCAGCTCTCCTCATGCAGCATCACTGCGTTCTGAACACACCTGCACCTTCTCAAACCCTTTATAATCTTTCTATGTGTTTCCTCAGATGCAACTGCAACCACATCGGCTCCACAAGCGGCCAGTGCGATATCCTCAGCGGCCAGTGCGAGTGTCAGCCTGGGGTCACAGGTCAACGCTGCGAGCGCTGCGAGGTCAACTTCTTCGGGTTCAGTTCGTCGGGTTGCAAGCGTACGGATTCGCCTTACTCTACTAAACTTTAGTGTGAAGTTTATCTGGCTTTGTTCCATCTGCCTGTGGTTTGTTCTTGCAGCTTGTGACTGTGACCCGGAAGGCTCTCAGTCCGCTCAGTGCAAGGAGGACGGGCGCTGTCAGTGTCGCCCGGGCTTCGTGGGAAACCGCTGCGACATGTGTGAGGAGAACTACTTCTACAACCGCTCCACGCCAGGGTGCCAGCAGTGTCCCAGCTGCTACAGCCTGGTCAGAGACAAGGTGTGAGGCTGTCTGATGCACTCAGCTCTCTTCACTAGATCACAGAAGAGACACCTTCACTGTGTTCTTTCTGAGCAGGTGAACCAGCAGAGACAGAAGCTCCTGGAGCTCCAGAACCTGATCGATAATCTGGACAACAGTGAGAATACAGTGAGTGACAAGGCCTTCGAGGACAGACTTAAGGAGGCGGAGAAGACCATAATGGACTTACTGGACGAGGCTCAGGCCAGCAAAGGTATCGTCTGTCATGTGGTCCTTTTCAAAATATCTCAATATTGTGTTAAAATTAGTGCTGTCAGTTAAACGCGTTATTAACGAAGTTAACGCAAACCTATTTTAACGGCGTCAATTTTTTTATCGCGAGATTAACGTTCTTTTGGTCTAACAAGCGTTTTAGTTTTTCTGCGCTGTTGCAACAACTAGTAACGTTAGAAAAACTACAACAGCCCTCCGGATGTAGCTAGACCGGAAACAAAACATCAGGAGCGCTGCGGCTGCCCACACTCGTTTGGACCATTACAAGAGTAGACGTGGATGGCAAGCGGATGCCAATAGTATTCTGAATGGAAAGTTTTCTTTTAAAAAGTTGCCAAATGGTTCCATTGACAAGACCAAAGAAGTCTGCGTGTTTTGTCGTTGTGAAATGAGCTAGCAGTCTGAAATACCACTTAATGGCCAAGCACTCAGCTGATTCGAATTCTCCGCGCCCTCGTCAAAGCCAGGCAACAATGGATGACTTCAGACAGAAACACATGGATACCACAACTAACAAAGTATTTTTTCACCCTTTTATTGATGGATAGTGTTACATTGTGTGAGCGATTATTTTCTCCAAGTGTGAATGACTGCTTCAAGTGAGAATGTTGGTGTGAAATCGAACACTACAGTATACCAATGTTGTTTTCAATAAAACAAACATTTGCACAAAGCAAGCCGATCCACGTTTCTATGTTGATAAGAGCATTAAAATAAGAAAAAATTATGGGACAAAAAGAAATCAAGGGACATTTAGAAAAAATAAAAATGTGCGATTAATTGTGAGTTAACTATGACATTAATGCGATTAATCGCGATTAAATATTTTAATCGTTTGACAGCACTAGTTAAAATGTATACTTGGATGAGATGGGGGTGAGGAAACGATCAGGGAATGTTCAAAAAGCACATCTATTTCAAAAAGCACATCTATTTCACTGTTATCATACAGAAGTGGATAAAGGGCTGTTGGACCGCCTAAACAACATCAACAAGACCCTGAGCACCCAGTGGAGCAGACTGCAGAACATCAAGAGCTCGGTGGACAGCACGGGCACGCAGGCGGATCGGGCTCGGAACCGCGTCCGGGAGGCAGAGAGCCTGATCAGCACCGCTCGAGACGAGCTGGACAAAGCCAAGGAGGCCATCAGTAAAGTGGTGAGACGCCATCATATTCCACTAAACGTCTCCTAATCGCAGTGTTTATATATACTAGTGTTCACCCTGTTTGACTTCCCATAGGACATTAAAATCCCCACGACCTCTGGAGATCCGAATAACATGACCCTCCTGGCAGAGGAAGCCCGTAAGCTGTCGGAGAAGTGAGTGGCAGTGTTTCAGTCGCAGTTAATGTGACTCTCTCACAGTTTTATTGAACCTTTTCTGTGGCTCTTTGCTCAGACATAAAGCAGACGCCGATCAGATTGAAAAGATTGCGAAGGATGCCAATGACACCTCCACGAAGGCTTATAACATGCTAAAGAAGGCGCTCGATGGTGAGAACAAGACCAGCGGGGACATTGATGAGCTCAACAGGAAGTACGTCCTGGACATCACATTATACATGACCTTCATTCTCAAAGCATCTTACAGAACGATCACATGTTTGTTCGGCCAGTAGCTGAGGATATAAAGTAGATTACAATAGGTGTATATATATATATATGATATTGATATTAATATATAATTTTTATATATATATTTATTTATATATATATATATATATATATATATATATATATATATATATATATATATATATATATATATATATATATATATATATATATATATATATATATATATATATATATGTATGTGTGTGTATATATATATATATATATATATGTATGTGTGTGTATATATGTGTGTGTATATATATGTGTATATATATATGTGTATATATATATGTGTATATATATGTATATATATATGTATATATATATATATATATATATATATATATATATATATATATATATATATATATATATTAATATTGTATTTATTTTATATTTATTTACATATTTAATTATATAGATATTTATTTAATATTTATTTATTTTATATTAATATAATTTAATTTGATATTTATTTATTTCATTTTATTAATTTGATAATTTAATTGTATATTTATTTATTTTATATTTAATTATTTGTTATATTTAATTTAGTTAATATTTATTGATTTAATATTTATTTATTTTATTTTATATTCTATTTATTTATTCATTTGTCATGTTTTCTTTTTTATAATTATATATGTATCATTTTATTTATTTTATTCATATTAATTTAATATTTATTCATTTAATATTTTATTTTTCATTTTATATTTATTTATTTATTTTATATTTAATTTATTTAATTTTATTAATTTGATAATCTAATTTTATATTTATTCTTTAGATTTTATATTTAATTTATTTTATTTTATATTTATTTTAGTTAATATTTATTGATTTAATATTTATTTATTCTATATATTTATTAATTTGTCATGTTTTCTTTTTTATAATGATATATATATATATCATTTTATATTTATTTAATTTTATTAATTTGATTATTTAATCTTATATTTATTTATTTATTAATTTGTCATGTTTTCTATTTTATATTGTTTTATGATGATTATATAATGTGATTTAAAGCAGATTTTGAGACGGTGTTGGTGATTTTAAATGCAGATGGTCATGCTTTATAACGCACGTGCTGCTGTTATCTGCTCAGATATTTAGAAGCCAAAGATCTGGCCAAGACCCTGGAGAAACAAGCAGCGAAAGTCCATGCCGAAGCAGAAGAGGCGGGCAACAAAGCTCTGAAGATCTACGCTAACCTGACCAGCTTACCCCCGGTCGACACCAAGACCTTAGAGGTGCTGATTTCAGAACTTTTCTAATTCTTGCTGAATCAACTCGGATGCATCTATAGTCAAACCCTCCTGAATTGTGTTTCCCTCAGGATGAGGCTAATAAGATTAAGAAGGAGGCATCAGACCTGGACAAGCTGATAGACAAGACGGAGAAGGAGTACAACGACCTGAGAGAGGACCTGAGGGGCAAAGAGACCGAGGTCCGCAAACTACTGGACAAGGGAAAGACCGAGCAACAGGTACCTCAGATGTGACTTATGTGCTTAAATTAGTTTTCAAAATGCAAGCATGGTGTTCTAAAATCAGAAAAGATGAGAATATTGAGGTGCTTTTGAGTTGAGCTGCTGTCTCACATGGTTAATATGAAAGAGTGGAGCACATGCCACATCAACGACACTGATGAGAGACGAGGCCATGTCTCATGCTAATCTGACTGAGCTAAATGTCATGCTCTTAATGAAAGCGCTGAACCATGAGCTCATTGTGCTTCTGAAACCTGCTCACTTACTCTTTGAGATGTGTGATAAACTTTTATAAATAGCACTTTCATGAAGACTAGCTGTTGATCATATTGTGTTTGTTCACCCACAGTATTGCTTGTCATGCTAAGGAGTAAATATGTTGATGATAAACAGTAATGGTCAGTGCAGAAAGCAGCCAGTGTTAGCCAGTGCCTGAATGTTGTGTTGTCCGACTCTCTTCAGACGGCCGATCAGCTGCTGGCCCGTGCAGACGCAGCGAAGGCTTTGGCTGAGGAGGCGGCGAAAAAAGGCAAATCTACCTTCCAAGAGGCGCAGGACATATTAAACAACCTCAGAGGTGAGGGCATCTTTTTCCAAAATAATAATAATAACAAATATATCATACAATATATAATGAAAAAGATCTAAATAAATGTGTAACCCTCTATAGGACGCATTGTTCTAAACATAAAATATATTTTTTATGAGTTTTAAAGTGGCTTCAATTATACAAACCAAAAAATAACGATGCACATTTATTTTAGAAATTGATAGATTTATGTACTTGGGACTATCATTCCTATCATTTAATCCCTAACTCATCCCATTGCCCTTTCTGTAAAATATTGCTGCATTAATTTTCTGAAAAGAAGAAATCATTTTGAAACTTGTACATAAACACAACTATACTACAAAAACCCTCACTTTAAATAAATAACTGCAAATCCCAATGGGGAAATGCACGACTGCATTGAGGGCGACCTCGGGAAAGAGACATTCAAATGTCATGTGACTTAAAGAACAACACATCATTGGCTACACGTCTACCATCATTAAAGGGGTGCTTCAGCGCTGGGAAGATGAATCTGTATTTAAACTGGGTCATTAATGTACTAGAAATAGGAAATTATTTTTGAATTTGGTGCCTTCTAGACTGAGAAAACAGAATGACGATATTTGTGTCATCGGAGGAATTTTTCCAGAAATAAAATACATAATTCTCTCGTCTCCGGGTCGTATGAGGGGGGAGTGTAGGATAATTTGAATATAATCCCTGGTTTCTACTGATACAAAGTTTAATGCTAATCGCTGAAGTAACCCTTTAAGATCTGCCCTTTTAATTCCCATTGTGCAATTTATTGTATTTTTTTCTGAATAACAAGGAAATGAGTAGAAATTAATTGTTGCCAAATTGCAACTCTGTACCATAAAGGGTTAAAAAAGAAATATATATTTCAAACTAATTATATTGTTTAGTTTATTTAGATATTTATACATTTTTGTCTAACTTTTAGACTTCGACAAGAGAGTGAATGACAACAAAACTGCTGCTGAGGATGCCATGCGGCGAATCCCAGAAATCAATGCGACAATCAATGAAGCCAATGAGAAGACCCGACGAGCAGAGGCGGCTTTAGGCAACGCCGCAGCAGACGCTAAAGATGCTAAAGCAAAGGCAGAGGAAGCGGAGAAAATCGCTAATGACGTACAGAAGGTACATGTAGAGTTTCAGATGAAGAACATTCAAATCCATGAAGTCCTGGGATGTCTGTATCTTCACGTCACATCACGCCTCAGTCACGCCACGCCTCAGTCACGCCACAGTCACGCCACGCCACAGTCACGCCACAGTCACGCCACGCCACAGTCACGCCTCCGTCACGCCACGCCTCAGTCACGCCACAGTCACGCCACGCCACAGTCACGCCACGCCACAGTCACGCCACGCCACAGTCACGCCACAGTCACGCCACGCCACAGTCACGCCACAGTCACGCCACAGTCACGCCACAGTCACGCCTCACGCCACGCCACGCCACAGTCACGCCACAGTCACGCCACGCCACAGTCATGCCACGCCACAGTCACGCCACGCCACAGTCACGCCACAGTCACTCCACGCCACAGTCACGCCACAGTCACGCCACGCCACAGTCACGCCACGCCACAGTCACGCCACGCCACAGTCACGCCACAGTCACGCCACGCCACAGTCACGCCACGCCAGTCACGCCACGCCACAGTCACGCCACAGTCACGCCTCAGTCACGCCACAGTCACGCCACAGTCACGCCACAGTCACGCCAGTCATCACGCCACAGTCACGCCACAGTCACGCCACAGTCACGCCACAGTCACACGCCACAGTCACGCCACGCCAGTCACGCCACGCCAGTCACGCCACGCCAGTCACGCCACGCCAGTCACGCCGTCACGCCACAGTCACGCCACGCCACAGTCACGCCACAGTCACGCCACGCCACAGTCACGCCACAGTCACGCCACAGTCACGCCACGCCACAGTCACGCCACAGTCACGCCACGCCACAGTCACGCCACGCCACAGTCACGCCACGCCACAGTCACGCCACGCCACAGTCACGCCACGCCACAGTCACGCCACGCCACAGTCACGCCACAGTCACGCCACGCCACAGTCACGCCACAGTCACGCCACAGTCACGCCACAGTCACGCCACAGTCACGCCACAGTCACGCCACAGTCACGCCACAGTCACGCCACGCCACAGTCACGCCACGCCAGTCACGCCACGCCAGTCACGCCACGCCAGTCACGCCACGCCAGTCACGCCACAGTCACGCCACAGTCACGCCACAGTCACGCCACAGTCACGCCACAGTCACGCCACAGTCACGCCACAGTCACGCCACAGTCACGCCACGTCACGCCACAGTCACGCCACAGTCACGCCACGCCACAGTCACGCCACGCCACAGTCACGCCACGCCACAGTCACGCCACAGTCACGCCACAGTCACGCCACAGTCACGCACGCCACGCCACAGTCACGCCACAGTCACGCCACGCCAGTCACGCCACAGTCACGCCACAGTCACGCCACAGTCACAGTCACGCCACAGTCACAGTCACGCCACGCCACAGTCACGCCACGCCACAGTCACGCCACGCCACAGTCACGCCACGCCACAGTCACGCCACAGTCACGCCACAGTCACGCCACAGTCACGCCACAGTCACGCCACAGTCACGCCACAGTCACGCCACAGTCACGCCACGCCACAGTCACGCCACAGTCACGCCACGCCACAGTCACGCCACAGTCACGCCACAGTCACGCCACAGTCACGCCACGCCACAGTCACGCCACAGTCACGCCACAGTCACGCCACAGTCACGCCACAGTCACGCCACAGTCACGCCACACAGTCACGCCACAGTCACGCCACAGTCACGCCACAGTCAGTCACGCCACGCCACAGTCACGCCACGCCACAGTCACGCCACGCCACAGTCACGCCACGCCACAGTCACGCCACGTCACGCCATGCCAGTCACGCCACAGTCACGCCACGCCACAGTCACGCCACAGTCACGCCACAGTCACGCCACAGTCACGCCACAGTCACGCCACAGTCACGCCACAGTCACGCCACAGTCACGCCACAGTCACGCCACAGTCACGCCACGCCACAGTCACGCCACAGTCACGCCACGCCACAGTCACGCCACAGTCACGCCACAGTCACGCCACAGTCACGCCACGCCACAGTCACGCCACGCCACAGTCACGCCACGCCCAGTCACGCCACAGTCACGCCACGCCACAGTCACGTCACGCCACAGTCACGCCACAGTCACGCCACAGTCACGCCACAGTCACGCCACGCCACAGTCACGCCACGCCACAGTCACGCCACAGTCACGCCACAGTCACGCCACAGTCACGCCACGCCACAGTCACGCCAGTCACGCCACTGTCACGCCACAGTCACGCCACGCCACAGTCACGCCACGCCAGTCACGCCACGCCAGTCACGCCACAGTCACGCCACGCCACAGTCACGCCACGCCACAGTCACGCCACAGTCACGCCACGCCACAGTCACGCCACAGTCACGCCACAGTCACGCCACAGTCACGCCACAGTCACGCCACGCCACAGTCACGCCACAGTCACGCCACAGTCACGCCACAGTCACGCCACGCCACAGTCACGCCACAGTCACGCCACAGTCACGCCACAGTCACGCCCACGCACACAGTCACGCCACAGTCACGCCACAGTCACGCCACAGTCACGCCACACAGTCACGCCACAGTCACGCCACAGTCACGCCACAGTCACGCCACAGTCACGCCACGCCAGTCACGCCACGCCACAGTCACGCCCACGCCACAGTCACGCCACGCCACAGTCACGCCCGCCACGCCACAGTCACGCCACGCCACAGTCACGCCACGCCACAGTCACGCCACAGTCACGCCACGCCACAGTCACGCCACGCCACAGTCACGCCACAGTCACGCCACGCCACAGTCACGCCCACAGTCACGCCACAGTCACGCCACAGTCACGCCACGCCACAGTCACGCCACGCCACAGTCACGCCACGCCACAGTCACGCCACGCCACAGTCACGCCACAGTCACGCCACAGTCACGCCACGCCCACAGTCACGCCACAGTCACGCCACAGCCACGCCACAGTCACGCCACAGTCACGCCACAGTCACGCCACAGTCACGCCACAGTCACGCCACGCCACAGTCACGCCACAGTCACGCCACAGTCACGCCACGCCACAGTCACGCCACAGTCACGCCACAGTCACGCCACGCCACAGTCACGCCACGCCACAGTCACGCCACGCCACAGTCACGCCACGCCACAGTCACGCCACGCCACAGTCACGCCACAGTCACGCCACAGTCACGCCACAGTCACGCCACAGTCACGCCACAGTCACGCCACAGTCACGCCACAGTCACGCCACAGTCACGCCACGCCACAGTCACGCCACAGTCACGCCACAGTCACGCCACAGTCACGCCACAGTCACGCCACAGTCACGCCACAGCCACGCCACAGTCACGCCACAGTCACGCCACGCCACAGTCACGCCACAGTCACGCCACAGTCACGCCACAGTCACGCCACAGTCACGCCACGCCACAGTCACGCCACAGTCACGCCACAGTCACGCCACGCCACAGTCACGCCACAGCAGTCACGCCACAGCCACGCCACAGTCACGCCACAGTCACGCCTGATCACGCCACAGTCACGCCACAGTCACGCCACAGTCACGCCACAGCCACGCCACAGCCACGCCACAGCCACGCCACGCCACAGCCACGCCACAGTCACGCCACACTCACGCCACAGTCACGCCACACTCACGCCACAGTCACGCCACAGTCACGCCACAGTCACGCCACAGTCACGCCACAGTCACGCCACAGTCACGCCACAGTCACTACAGCCACGCCAGCAGTCACGCCACAGTCACGCCACAGCCACGCACAGCCACGCCTGGCAGCCACGCCACAGCCACGCCACAGCCACGCCACAGTCACGCCACAGTCACGCCACAGTCACGACAGTCACGCCACAGTCACGCCACAGTCACGCCACAGTCACGCCACAGTCACGCCACAGTCACGCCCACAGTCACGCCACAGTGACGCCACAGTCACGACTGACATGATGATGGCATCCATGGTGGGTTGTGCTCTCTGTCCCTCTGGCTGTAACTCCTCATTGCAGACTTTGTGTTTGTGCTGACTGTGCTGTTCTTCACAGGCGTCTGATAACGCTAAAGAAGCTGAGGGCAATGCCAGAAAAGCCAAAAATGCTGTCAAGACCGTGCTGAACACAATCAATGACTTATTAAGCCAGCTCGGTAAGACCGTCTAGTTCATAATCAGATTTTTATGACAGATAACTAATCATTTTCCTTTCTGTGTTTGAAGCATTGGATCAAAGTCTGATCAAATGTCACGTCATATTTTTCCAGTTATTGCGAGTGTTATTTTTACCTAAAACTATTTTTAAAAATTCTTATTCATTTAAAATAAATAGAAAATTGAACATTACATGGAAAACATTAAATTAATGTACATGTGTGTGTATATGTATGCGTGTGTGTGTATAAATATATATATAAATAACACAAAGAGAATAATGTTTAACTTGATTTTTATGTTAATATTTCCACTGTTGATATTTTCCCATTATATTGTGCAAAAAGAATGTAGTTCTGTGAAATGTAGTGACGTCTAACACACACACACATTTATAACACCACCGTATGCTCTTCCAGGCAACATCGATAAGGTGGATCTGAGCAAGCTGAACCAGATCGATAACGCTCTAAAAGAGGCCAAGGACAAGATGGCAGGAAGTGAGCTGGACAGGAAGCTGAAGGAGCTGAACGACGTGGCCAAGAGCCAGGAGGACATGATCACCGACTACGACCGTCAGATCCGAGAGATTCGAGCGGACATCGCTAACCTCAACGACATCAAGAACACTCTCCCAGAAGGCTGCTTCAACACGCCGTCTCTGGAGCGGCCTTGACCTCCGCGCCGCGTGCTACGCCTGCCATACACTCCCCGAGCTCCTCAGTATCCTCCTCCCACTCCACACGCAACCAAAACAGCCTTCGCTTCCTTTCAAATGCTTTTACTCCCATTTTATTTCTTTTTATTAGGTGATGTTCGTTTGTGTTTTTACACGTTTCTTCAAAATCATGTTTTACAGACAGAAGACAAAAGCAGCTTTTAATTTTTTTGATATGCAGAAATGCCACATGAAGAGAACTCCAAGCAATGACGCTCACCAGCCGCATGTGTGTGTGTGTGTGTGTTGGTGCGTATGTGTGTGTGTGTGTGTGTGTGCTATAGCCAGCTTTTAGAGGCCTTGAACCCACATGACTGCACCTACTCCAGCTCTTCCTCTCAAGCGTCTCTGATCTTCACACCAGGATCAGGATCACATGACGCGTTTGCCAGGGGAAGTTTGCTGCTTAAGCTAGTGTACATCATCATCATCATCATCGGTAACGCTATTCGCTCCGAGCTAACAGTGAAGGAATCTTGATTTGTTCGTAATGCGCATCTGCTTTCGCCCCTCGTGCTAGATTTGGTACTGATGACTCCAGTATTTCAGCTCATGTGTGTGTATGAATCGCTCCGTACTGAAGTCCCCGCATGGCTCTGCTGAGTTCATGGTTTCAGTGTGATGTGTGTGTTATGTCTTCAGACGCTGCTGCTTACTACAGGTGTCCTGCGAATCACATTAACATGAGCAAAACTCAACACTATGCAACTTTGTACATTGGCGTAGCAAGACTTTTATCTGATACACTGGTGCTAATAATTATTTCAAATGTTATATTTTTGTGTGAATGTTTTTTTTTTCTTCTTTTTTATTATAATATAGAGTTGAGGAACTGTTATTTGTGTAAATATGCTTAAATGATTCAGGAACGGCTGATTTTTAAACACAAGATCTAACCAGCCCACCTCCTCGGTTCATTCGTGAGAAAAACTAAAATCTGCCAAAACTTCTGCATAATATATATAATTATATATATATATATATATAATATGTTCTGTGGTATAATACGCTTGCCTGTATACACGGCTCAGTGTTGCATCATAGCTCTATCTTTTATTTGATTTGTGGTTCATTTTCAGCGGATGGTGATGCGTAATGTCTTGACCCTTTAACTTGTACACTCCCCAATCATGTCTGAACATCCACACGTCTCTAATATTTCATATTTATCGGAATGATTTGGTTTACTTGAGATGGTAAGCTTAATCACGTGTTTTTTAGTGCCTAAACTCGGACATACTCCTCTAAATGTGGACTTTGCATCTTAAGGTCGACGGTTAGTACATTTCACTGTTGCCGCATCCGTAGTTCCTTCAGATCCAGTCTCGGACCGGTTTGCTGAGGTCAGTTCGACTATGGAAAGTGCCACTATAAAACATCAGACATATTATAGACCTCCCCACTCTACCACTGCGGACATAAGTGCAACACGTACACGTTTATGTATAAAACAGTATTTTTAATTTATAATGTATCAAGTATTTGTGATGTGTTGTTCATCAGTTAGAGTATGTGTTTGCTGCACAAGTCTTTATGTGATCCTTTGGTTCTAGAGCGTGTAATGTTTTCTAAAGCTCAAGGCATTCATAAACACACTCACAGGACCTGACACACCTCTGCTTGTTACCCATTTGCCTGTAAATTCGATCGTAACATTTGAATAATAAACAGTGGTTATTACAGGATTCGGCAGTGTGATTCTGCTTTATTTTCACTGTGCAATTCAATTTGTGTGTGTGTGGTGTTCCCTACGTTGTGAGGACAAAATGTCCGATAGTAATACCAAACTCTAATAAATGCTGGGTTAAAAACAGCCCAATAATGTTAATCTATTTGACATATTAATAAATGTTAATTTCCAATATACTTTGGGTTCGTTTTATGCCAACAATACAGTCAGTTTTTAAAGAATAGTTGAGTTAAATAAAACTACCCAGCATATTGGGCAAACATTTAACCCAACTGCAGGGTTAAAACAACCCATTCCCTGGGCTAAAAGAACCCAACCGCTGGGCTAAAACAACCCAACCACTGGGATAGAACAACCCGTTCCCTGGGCTAAAACAACCCAACCGCTGGGCTAGAACAACCCGTTCCCTGGGCTAAAAGAACCCAACCGCTGGGCTAGAACAACCCGTTCCCTGGGCTAAAACAAACTGCTGTGCTAGAACAACCTGTTCCTGGGCTAAAACAACCCAACCGCTGGGCTAGAACAACCCGTTCCCTGGGCTAAAACAACCCAACTGCTGGGCTAGAACAACCGCTGGGCTAAAACAACCCAAACACTGGGCTAAAAGAACCCAACCGCTGGGCTAAAACAACCCAACTGCTGGGCTAGAACAACCTGTTCCTGGGCTAAAACAACCCAACCGCTGGGCTAGAACAACCCGTTCCCTGGGCTAAAAAGAACCCAACCGCTGGGCTAGAACAACCCGTTCCTGGGCTAAAACAACCCAACTGCTGTGCTAGAACAACCCGTTCCTGGGCTAAAACAACCCAACCGCTGGGCTAGAACAACCCCGTTCCTGGGCTAAAAGAACCCAACCGCTGGGCTAGAACAACCCGTTCCTGGGCTAAAACAACCCAACCGCTGGGCTAGAACAACCCGTTCCCTGGGCTAAAACAACCCAATTTCTGGGCTAAAACAACCCAACTGCTGGGCTAGAACAACCGCTGGGCTAAAACAACCCAAACACTGGGCTAAAACAACCCAACCGCTGGGCTAAAACAACCCAACTGCTGGGCTAAAACAACCTCTGGGCTAAAACAACCCAACCGCTGGGCTAAAACAACCCATTCGCTGGGCTAAAACAACCCATTCCCTGGGCAGTTTAACTCTTGAATTCTGCTCATATTTCATTACCATTTAATAAACTATAGCCCATAAACTGATAATGTGAGAAATGCTGAAGGAGTCTGAATAGATGTTTATTTGACTGAATATTAATCCGCGCAACAATAATAAAAATAATAACAAATTTCTTTAGGAACAATTCAGCACATCAGAATGATTTCTGGAGAATGGAGGAATGAGCAAAGGAAAATTCATCTTTGCCATCACATTAATAATAAAACCGTAACACTTTACAGTAAGGTTTCGTTAGTTAACATGACTAATGCACAATATACTTGGACATTTATTAATCTTAGTTCATTCAACATTTACTAATAAATCAAAAGTGTGTCAACCGTAGATAATGCTGTGAACTAACATGAACAAACAATGAACCGTTGGAGTTTTATTAATTAATAAATACTGTAATAAATGTATTGCTCATTGTTAGTTAACACTTTCATGTTAACAAATGAGACCTTTACTTATTGTAAAGTGTTACCATAAAAATGAAAAGTTCATTAAAATGTGTATAATATTTCACATTACTATTTTACTGTGTTTCTGATTAACTAATTGCAGCCTTGGTGAGCATAAGAGATACAGTGTGTACGGAAAGTATTCAGACCCCCTTAAAGTTTTCACTGTTATATTGCTGCCATTTGCTAAAATCATTTAAGTTCATTTTTTTCTCATTAATGTACACACAGCACCCCATATTGACAGAAAACACAGACTTGTTGACATTTTTGCAGATTTATTAAAAAAGAAAAACTGAAATATCACATGGTCCTCAGTATTCAGACCCTTTGCTGTGACACTCATATATTTAACTCAGGTGCTGTCCATTTCTTCTGATC